>CM070481.1:38433217-38455717 GCA_036324585.1 Champsocephalus esox
GTGGTCCGCGGACCACACTTTGAAAAACACTGGTCTAGGGGTATGATTCTCGCTTAGGGTGCGGGAGGTCCCGGGTTCAAATCCCGGACGAGCCCAAGACATCTACATAGGTGCTGAACAGGTTTACTTTAGGTATGAAAACAAACTCTGATTTGAAAATAAGCTGAGTGCATCTTTCGTGAGTCTTTTCACGCTTCCTTCTTTTTTACCCACAATTCTGGTGACATTTCCCGGTACCGAAATGCTCAATAATACAGGTCGGATGGCGGTCCGTTGTCCGATCTGCAATAGCTCCTACCGTGCCCTGAGCAAGCACCTGCAGAGGCACCATGGTGTGCGTAACTTGGATGAAAGAAAAATTCTGCTGTTGTTGGCCAACGGACGGACCAACATTAGGCTCCATCCCTGTACCATTCTGGGATGCGAGTACCGCGGCACAAGGCTGGATCGCCACTTGGCCAGAGACCATGTTGAGCTGGCCCGGGAGGAACTACATGTGGTTCAAAATAAACTGAAAATGACAGTGGCCAAGAAGGAGCTTTGTGCACTCCGAATGACACACCCCACCATAGCAATGATTACTGCTTGGGCTGTTGACATGGAGGAAGACGACGACATACTGTCACAACCTCCACCCTTGTCCCCGGTGAACGAGTGTGGCAACCCCGACTGCAAAGAATGGAGGATGGAGGCAAATGCAGTGAGGGCTCAGCGGGACAGATATGCTTTTGAAGTGAAATCACTTCGCTTCAAATTGCAAAAAAGGATAAAACACAAGCGACAGAGGATGGATCAGCGGGCCGGGGACATGCCCGCGTTCGATGGCGAGGAACGAGAGCGGATCATTCTAAACAAACGGCCCCGAGCAGAGTCGACACCAACGAGGCTGTCCGAGTCGAAAGGTCCCTCCTGCAGCAAGTCTCCCATTCCCGCCTGCAGCAAGTCTCCAATTCCTGCCTGCAGCAAGTCCCCCACTGGCTCTCACACACATTCATCCAGCTCCTCAGAGCCTGCATCCATGCATACCGAGGCCTCGTCAACCTCCCCTCCCATAAATTCCCCCTGGTCACGGGGCAGGGGCCGGGGAAATATAATGAGAGACATCACATTCCCACGGATCATGGGTAAGTGTGTTGAATATGTGACAAATGCAGTCTCTGTAACACACCACGTGTTGTCATTAAAGTACTGTTTCTATTTCACAGAGGAGTATCTGCAAGGATACCGGGAGCATTATGCAGGTATCGACCCACCAGTGAGGCTCCAGGAAAACACAGTCTCCAAACTAAGCAGAGTGAAGTCGTTCTTCAGTTTCATGGCTCACGGTTTCAATCGCCTGTCTGACTGGCTCTTTTTGAGGGATCTCAAGAGGATACGCGGGTGGTCCCGGAGCCTGATGAAGTCAAGCCTTCAGTCACGACCTCGACTTCTACATCAAGAATATATCCCACTTTCTCAAGTACATGGCCGACACACCGTGCAAGGGGAGCAGGCTCAGCCAAACCGACATGATTTTAATCAAACGGGAAGTAGTTGCCATCCTGAAGTCCCTGAAGACAAAAGTACTTATCCACCAGATGCAAGTGAAGCGTGACAAGATGGAAGGTCTGCCGAGCCACAACGACCTAATGACGTGCTTGACTTCGACCAGCACTCGCATCCCTCAGCTCCTGGATGTGATGGCCAGCAATCCGACTACCGCAACCTGGACCCTGCTCTATGGGTATATGACTCTTCATTGGAGCTGCATTTACGGCCACCGTCCGGGGGTCTACTCCAACATGACCAACGCCGAGGTCCGAAAGGCGGATACAACTGGCACTGCCTTCGGCTACCTGGTTCATGTGAGTGCTATTAAGTAATGCATTTATTCTGGCAGTTATATGCATGATTGACACTGTATTGACACTCTCTAACTCTGTCATAACAGGTAAGCAACCACAAGACGGCCAACGCGTTCGGGGAAGCGCAGCTGTACCTCACCGTGGAAGAATTTGGATGGATGAAGAGGTGGCTGGAAATCAAGGGTACGCTGACCTGCACCCAGAGCCGTTACTTCTTATACACAGAGGGGAAGAACCCGTTCAGGAAGCTTGCCTACTCCCTGAGGTTGGCATGGGCTGATGTGGGGCTCCACGGTCCCATTAACTTCACCGACCTCCGCACAGTCCACGCCGATAATGCGAAGAGGTTTCAAGACAGAGGCAACCGCCAAAGAGTGAGTGATTTCATGTGTCACAACACTGCAACTGCGGACAAATTTTACGCGAATAATCCTTCTTTGAAGGAGGCTGCGGACATTCGGTTACTCTTCACAGAGTCACTGCAAGCAGCGGCCGCGGCATCGACAGCAGCAGCAGCAGCGGGAAATGAAGACACTTTTGCGGGTATTGACATCGACAGTGACAGCTCTGGAGAGGAGCACAGCCCGGCTCCCTACCAAGACTCCCTACCAAGACATGTCAACGCTGGGCGAGCGAAGAGGGACCAGTCACTGGCCGAAAACAGCCCCTCAGACATGGGTGAAGAGAGGGTGCCATACTCTGCCCCAACTTCACCCACTCTTGCCAGTGATCAACTTGTAAATATGCAGTGTGTTGTTGTAATCACTCCCCTTGTACATACTTTATATCCTGTGTGAATGTATGTTATTTATTACTTATTTATTTAAAATGTAAATAAAGTTTGTTAAAATTACTAAGTCTTCTGTTTTTAAAGCCCACTACGGGTTTTTTTCCTTTAATATCCCCAGGGCCACGATATTCTGGTTCTGGTGGTAGCATGGAGGTGTTTAGTCCGAGTGAGGAGTGCTCAAGTGTGGGATGATTTGTAAGGTAGAAGAGGGTAAAAAAAGTTAAAGTGTGAACCTCCAGCAGGGCAGATGGTGCTGTGAAGAAGGCCGACTATGGGTGCCGATGGGCGGACGGTAAAGCACCGCAAAATACACCCCCTTTAAGTGTTGCCAGGGGCACAAGAAAAATCCTCCACTGGAGGGTGTGTGGTGCTGCTGTGAAGAAGGCCGACTATGGCTGCCGATGGGCGGACGGTAAAGCACCGCAAAATACACCCCCTTTAAGTGTTGCCAGGGGCACAAGAAAAATCCTCCACTGGAGGGTGGGTGGTGCTGCTGTGAAGAAGGCCGACTATGGGTGTCGATGGGCGGACGGTAAAGCACCGCAAAATACACCCTCTTTAAGCTACCCAGGGGCACGAGATTCTTGAGGGTGTGATCATCTGGGTTTAGTCCGTGGGGGAGTGCTTAAGTTCGGGGGCCCGGGGACCCAAGGTGCGCGAGTTTCTGGAGGTACGCATGTCAGGGAGTGATCCTGGAGCTCCTTAGTCCGAGTTTTGGGGCTCTTGGAGCAGCCACAGAGAGGTGCTTTCCCCGGTGTATTTCATGGAAGTCTGAAATAGCCTGTTTGCTCATGTCAGGGAGAGATCCTGGAGCTCCTCAGTCCGTGTTTTGTGGGGTCTTGGAGCGGCCCCGAAGAGGTGCCTTTGTCGGTGTACCTAATGGGTAATAAAGCCACTCTAAACAGGTCGTCAAATGTGAATGAAATGGACAGATTCCTGTACATTTCAATCACTTTTGATGGGAGTCGTCAGGTGTGATTGAAATGTACAGAGTGCTTGAGTCATCTGGTGTGTTTGAAAGGGCCATATCTACCTTAAATTCCCATTAATCTTACCCAGCTTTCACACACTAATTCATGGGTAACACAGCCATGTGCACCCTGTGTTTAAAGTAATTTTACCCAGCTTTTAGACACTAATTCCTGGGTAACAAAGTCACCCTGCTCGGGTGGTCAAATGTGAATGAAATGGACAGATTCCTGTACATTTCAATCACTTTTGATGGGAGTATTCTGGCGTGGATGGAAATGCCCATATCTCCCTTAAATTCCCATTAATCTTACCCAGCTTTCACACACTAATTCATGGGTAACACAGCCATGTGCACCCTGTGTTTAAAGTAATTTTACCCAGCTTTTAGACACTAATTCCTGGGTAACAAAGTCACCCTGCTCGGGTCGGATAACCGACTTCCCGCTATGCATTGAAGTCCGATACATGGACCCCGTACACTAGGTAGACCGCGGCCGGAAGTGAATGTCCAACCAGTGTACCCTCTGGTCCCTAGGGTATGTCTATATAACCGACTTCCCGCTATGCATTGAAGTCCGATACATGGACCCCGTACACTAGGTAGACCGCGGCCGGTAGTAAATGTCCAACCAGTGTACCCTCTGGTCCCTAGGGTATGTTAGGGAACAATGGAGCGTGAGATGGGCCGGAGAATCGGAGCAGCGGGAGCGGTACTGCAGTTGCTTTACTGCACCGTTGTGACGAAAAGGGAGCTGAGCCAGAAGGCAAAGCTCTCTGTCTACTGGGCCATTTTCCTTCCTACCCTCACCTATGGTCATGAAGGATGGGTCATGACCGAAAGAATGAGATCTGCAGAGTATTATCATCTGATATTTAAGAAGTGTGTTACATTTGAAATGGCAGAAAGTCTTGTTACAATTTCCAGATATTAAAAGAGGTCCCTTGAGTTTCTCTGGTAATTATCAATAGCAGCAGTTAAGTGAATACTGTTCAAACAATACCTGTGTTTGTGTTTTATATTGATTTCTCTGTTATCCTTTTCATAAATGTGAGGACTAAAATGGCTATAAACAAAGGGCTAGTTGGAGTAAACAGGGTTTTATTGCTCTATGGGGGAGGTGTAGGTATGCAGGACAGGGTGCTAAGAGGATGAGAGTATATTCTGCTTAAGATCTCTAGCATGTCATGTTTCAGGGAAGTCTACATATCTTGAATCGTATATGTGTGGGTTTAATTACTTTGTATTAATAATAAGCAGTCAGAAGTTGGAGATATGAGAGATGAAATCGTTGTGTTATCTTTGTGAGCAAGACCCCACTATGGTCTCTGGAATGTGGGGGTATGTGTGTGTGTGGAGGCTGCAGACATATGAGACAGTGAATGCCAGAGGTGTTTGTTTGAGATGACCGGAAAAGACGACCAGTTAAACTCCACCCCTTCCTGTTTCTGTTGGTATTGAGAGCCTGTGCATCTTTTTTTCTGCCTCTCTTCTCGCGCGGCCCGGACCGGAGGGTCGGGGCAACACGTGAACAAGGCCAGGAGTAGGCATATTCCTGACATTACGCATATGATATGATATGGCTTTGTATGGTATGATAATGTATTGATTGTATTGCATTGTCATATTACCATTAAAGCAGATTATTGTTTAACGGTTACTTGTATGCTCTGGATTCCTTCCTGTATGATAACCAGCTTGTTAGGGACGCGCGGAGATTTGAAAAGCGGACTAGTAATCCCTCAAAATCTCTATCAGATCGCGGATACAAGCGGCCGAGATGGGTTTTCTCCGCAGGGTGGCTGGCGTCTCCCTTACGGTACGTCCACACAGCAGCTTCAGAAGAAACTTCCACCGCTTCCAACGCTTCTCTGCCCGTTGACTTTGAATGGGGATGACGTCACTTTGCCTCGCTTTTCGCCGAACTGCATTGTGGGGGAGCGAAGCGAAGATTTACAGGATGTCCAGGATCTCCAGGATTCAAAAGTTGAGCAATGTTCAACTTTTGAAGCTGAGCTGGAAGCGCCAGCCAATCAACCACGTTTATGCAAATCTGACAGTAGAAGCGCTAGCCAATCAAACCGCGTGCAAGCAGGGAGAACCAGACCGCAGTTCATTTCCTCATATTCCAAACGAGAAATTACGGTAGCAAATCACCCGGTTCTTTATCGACCAGAACTATTAACGGGATACAAACCGGAGGAACCAGCATGGAGGGAGGTGGCAGAGACAGGGGGTGAAACTGGTAGGGTTCCGCCTGTTTGGGGAGTTTATATATATATTTATATTGCTCGCATAAAATCCCCGGGGTTTTTTGCTTTGTATGTCGGGGGCGGGAGATTCATGTGATTGGTTGTTGGTCGCATTGCTCGCAAAAAATCCCCGAGTTGTCAGACACGCCCAGCTCCAAGATTTTCAAGATTTTTGAAAAGCTGCTGTGTGGACGTACTGTTAGGGATAAGGTGAGAAGTTTGGTCATCCGGGAGGGACTCAGAGTTGAGCCGCTCCTCCGTCGCGTCGAAAGGAGCCAGTTGAGGTGGTTCGGGCACCTAGTTAGGATGCCACCTGGACGCCTCCCTAGGGAGGTGTTCCAGGCACGTCCAGCTGGGAGGAGACCAAGGGGTAGACCTAGGACCAGGTGGAGGGACTATATCTCTTCGCTGGCCTGGGAGCACCTTGGGATCCCCCAGTCAGAGCTGGTTGATGTCGCCAGGGAAAAGGAAGTTTGGGGCTCTCTGCTGGAACTGATACCCCGCGCCCGACCACGGATAAGCGGGAGAAGATGGATGGATGGATAGGTGTTTTTTTGTAAATAACCGACGGTATCAAGAGGAAGTCAAGTCCCCTGGTTTGTCCCTTATACCCTAACTGCCATGAGACAACTCAAAATCAAGTTTACAAAATCCGACACTGAGGTGGTCTTAACGCACCGGCAGATGACAGCGCTGACCAAGTGTGTTTCCCGCAGCGAGACGCTACAATACTGATTGTGGGCTCATGTTGATTCGGCCACAACAGAAAAAACAAAAACAAACTCAGCCAAAAAGGCCAAACGGGCCGTTTCCCGGGCAACATTAGCCGGTACCCGTGCAGATCCCTGGTGTGCACACTTATCGACTATCCTATCCATGTGCACCCCGGGAAGATTTGTTTCTTTCCATTGAAGTTGAAAGCATCAATCTTGTGCACTTTGAGGGCAACATTAAGAGATGTATGGATAGTGGATACAGCTCTCAACACTCATATGAAACAGAACTGTATATATTTAAATAATCAAAAAACATATGCTCACAACGAATAACACATCATTGATAAACTCCTCTCTCCATATCTTTATTTTACCTAGTCTGCATTCTTTCTTTTTATTGATGCATATTTGACTAATCACTCCCCTTTCAAACTGTGCGTTTCATTTTGGAAGGATTTCGGAACTTATTTTATATACAACGAATATTCCATTGATGGAGATATGTTTACATAGATGAGCAAACCGTTTGAGACCCACTGAGATCACTAGAGACCTTTACCTCCCTGAGCTGACGTTATCTCTCTGAGTCCCACAGGAGAGAGCTCTCCCTCTCCTTATTGTGAAACAGCTTCTAATCCGTTAGCTCCGAGCTAGCACCAGATGCTAACAACAACCCCCGTCTCGATGCGCTCGTGCCACACACAAACAGCCGCTCCTCCATGACGATGACCGCTTGAGTAACAAAAAAAATAACAACAAGCTAACGGTCTGTGAAACGTCAAGACACTAATTCATGAAACCAGTTCAAGACGCATTATTCTTATCATTCTTTATGAGTGCAGTAACGGTTAAGTATCTAATTACTTATCGATTTAGTATTCCATAACTTAGTAACAGAGATGGTCAAACTAAAGTGGTAGAGACATGGCAGAATTCCTACAATGAAGCGGGACATTGAACTGTTCACCCGTGAGAGGGCGATCAAGAGAAGAGAGCGCGCGGCCCCGTTGAGGAAGTTTACAGAAGAAACGACTCAGCCATGTTTATGCAGCACTGCACGTGGAGATGTGCTCTCGCAGGTCGCGCAGATTACATCGGCCTAGATGATATAAACCTGCGGGGGAAACCCCTCTTGTCTGTCAGTGAGTGTGATTATTTTATAAAAGTAATGAAGTAACGCGTGTCGGGGGAATGTTAGTAACTGTAGTGTGATTACTAGGGGTGTAACGGTACACGTACCGAAATTATTCGGTACGGGCCCTACATATGTGTACCGAAGTGTACCGAACGAATATAACGTTAAACGTAAAAAATTGCGTTGCAGCATTCAGAGTAATTTCCTCACATTGGGCTCATCGCGTCATAGAGCGAGCAAGTCATTTCATTGGACGAGCTGGTCAGAGGGATGCGTTCAAATGTAGTCAGTAATTTGAGGAACTGTCGAAATGGCGAACGCAGATAAAGTTGAGCTGAAAATCCTCCAGCATCATTGAAGTCTCCGGTTTGGGAACATTTTGGTTTCGCAGTTACGAACAAGGATGACGGACAAAGACAGGTGGACCGAACCAAAGCTGTTTGTCTGCATTGTTCAACTACAATCGGTTACGCGGCTGGCAATACATCAAACGTGCACACTCATTTGAAAAGGCATCACCGAATGTGAATATCGCCGGTACCAAAAGACTGAAGGTCAAACCCAACTCCTGCTAGCATGTAAGCCTCCACCACTCGCAGAGAGTTCAGACCGAGCCAAAGCTATTACAAACGCCAAGTATCCTCATGTTGCCATGGTAGCAAAGCGCTACCTGGCTGTGTCTGCTACCTCTGTCCCTAGAGACGGTGTTCTCCACAGGAGGAGACATTGCTAGTGCCAGCTGATCTGCCCTTTCGGCAAGCAATGTGGACAAGTTCATCTTTCTCTAAAAAACATGAAATGACAAGCAAGTCCTGATGTCAAGCTGGCTGCTGAGGTGCTGTTCAGTACAAATACAGATTATTTCAGTTCATCGAAAAGCTGCACCTTAAATGTTCATTTTATTATATATTTATTTGAGTGAATATTCATAGTTTAATAATAATTAAAAACCCAAAACTAATATTTTATGTTTTGTGAGTACTAGTACAGTAAAGTACAAATACAGATTATTTCAGTTCATCGAAAAGCTGCACCTTAAATGTTTATTTTATTATATTTTGTATTTAATTGAGTGAATACATTATTCACAGTTTAATAATATTTTTTTAAAAATACGTTATGTTTTGTGATAATTTGTTCTGCTGAACCGAACCGTGACCTAAAAAACCGAGGTACGCACCAAACCGAAATGTTTGTGAACCGTTACACCCCTAGTTATTACTGAATTATAACGCGTTACACTACTCCGTTACCGACAAAAGTAATATTACAGTAACACGTTACTTTGTAACACCCAACTCTGCTAACAAAGCACTTCAAGGACTGGCTTACCTAAAGCCAGTTGAGCAGCACTTGAAATGTTTTTGCTCTATGAAACCTGATGTACTTTATGATTCCGTTTTCTTCACGTTTGTGACTTCCTGGTCGAATAAACGTATTGTAAGTCCCTTTGGATAAAAGCCTCAGCTAAATGCAATGTAATGAACATAACACGGGGTGTATGCAGGAGTCCTGAAGTCACATGCAATACATTTGAAGACCTCATCGCCACTCGGAGTTTTAACCGGTTACCTTGGCGACACACTTTACCTCACATTTACAGTATTGATTGTCCTTCCTCCTTATCTACCAACCGTTTGGACACAAAGTTGCATTTCCCCATAACGATGTTGCTTAGCAACCGGCGTAAACGGACCTCCGCGCGCGCCTCCAACGGGACGCCATCAATAAACTACAGAATCACACTACACACCTACGCCGTGACTACATTCAGGCAGACTGCAGAACACAACCTCTCTGGACCATTCAGATACGTACTGAAGACAAGATACAACATTTAATACCTTGAATGTAATTAAAAACAGGGTTCAAGTCTTTTAACATAAATTAAACTTTATTGATGTTTCAACAAGACATTAAAACAGGACATACAAATATGAACACAACGAGGGTCAGCGCAAAGCTAACAACGCTATTTACAGACCAACGTATTCACACTGAGAACAGGTGTGTGAGGAACAGGGGGGTCTACAGGTGTGTGAGGAACAGGGGGGGGGTCTACAGGTGTGTGAGGAACAGGGGGGGGTCTACAGGTGTGTGTGAGGAACAGGGGGGTCTACAGGTGTGTGAGGAACAGGGGGGTCTACAGGTGTGTGAGGAACAGGGGGGAGTCTACAGGTGTGTGAGGAACAGGGGGGGGGTCTACAGGTGTGTGAGGAACAGGGGGGGGGGTCTACAGGTGTGTGAGGAACAGGGGGGTCTACAGGTGTGTGAGGAACAGGGGGGGTCTACAGGTGTGTGAGGAACAGGGGGGGGGTCTACAGGTGTGTGAGGAACAGGGGGGTCTACAGGTGTGTGAGGAACAGGGGGGTCTACAGGTGTGTGAGGAACAGGGGGGGGTCTACAGGTGTGTGAGGAACAGGGGGGGGTCTACAGGTGTGTGAGGAACAGGGGGGGGTCTACAGGTGTGTGAGGAACAGGGGGGGGTCTACAGGTGTGTGAGGAACAGGGGGGGGTCTACAGGTGTGTGAGGAACAGGGGGGGGTCTACAGGTGTGTGTGAGGAACAGGGGGGTCTACAGGTGTGTGAGGAACAGGGGGGTCTACAGGTGTGTGTGAGGAACAGGGGGGTCTACAGGTGTGTGTGAGGAACAGGGGGGTCTACAGGTGTGTGAGGAACAGGGGGGGGGTCTACAGGTGTGTGAGGAACAGGGGGGGTCTACAGGTGTGTGAGGAACAGGGGGGGTCTACAGGTGTGTGAGGAACAGGGGGGGGTCTACAGGTGTGTGAGGAACAGGGGGGGTCTACAGGTGTGTGAGGAACAGGGGGGTCTACAGGTGTGTGAGGAACAGGGGGGGTCTACAGGTGTGTGAGGAACAGGGGGGGGTCTACAGGTGTGTGAGGAACAGGGGGGTCTACAGGTGTGTGAGGAACAGGGGGGGGGTCTACAGGTGTGTGAGGAACAGGGGGGGGTCTACAGGTGTGTGAGGAACAGGGGGGGGTCTACAGGTGTGTGAGGAACAGGGGGGTGTACAGGTGTGTGAGGAACAGGGGGGTCTACAGGTGTGTGAGGAACAGGGGGGTCTACAGGTGTGTGAGGAACAGGGGGGTCTACAGGTGTGTGAGGAACAGGGGGGGGTCTACAGGTGTGTGAGGAACAGGGGGGGGTCTACAGGTGTGTGAGGAACAGGGGGGGTCTACAGGTGTGTGAGGAACAGGGGGGGTCTACAGGTGTGTGAGGAACAGGGGGGGGTCTACAGGTGTGTGAGGAACAGGGGGGGGATAACGTTCGCTACATCAGGTAATCTCCAAAAACGTCTTTCTGAAGTGAAGTTCACCTGCAGGGGGCGGAGTCTGAGGAGAATTCTCCTGCAGGGGGCGGAGTCTGAGGAGAATTCTCCTGCAGGGGGCGGAGTCTGAGGGGAGATACAGACATTGGTTTAATATACATTTCCGTTTCATATTCAAATTCCAGTTTTTCATGTGCAAAACAAAAAGCATTAGTTTGAACAACGTGTTTTATATCTGAAAGCTCCAAAACAGGATGAGAGAAGGCTCTTTACGGAGAGGCTAGCATCAGCATCAAGTTAGCATCACGTTAGCATTAGCAACATGTTAGCATCACGTTAGCATCAGCATCAAGTTAGCATCACGTTAGCACCAGCAACATGTTAGCATCACGTTAGCATCAGCAACATGTTAGCATCACGTTAGCATCAGCATCAAGTTAGCATCAGCAACATGTTAGCATCAGCATCAAGTTAGCATCACGTTAGCATCACGTTAGCATCAGCATCACGTTAGCATCAGCTGGGATCAGACGAACGCTTCGGTCAGGTTTTGTCACGGCCCCCCCCTCTGAGAACACCCTGCTGGGGGGGCTACAATTCGGCCTTTTGTTCACATCATCTCCCCGACACTGAAGATTACCGTTTCTCCTGAACGCAGCGCTGCAGAGATAACCCTGAAGGTAAACAGCAACAACTAAGCCCCGCCCCCTGTGACATCACTCACCGTCAGGTGGAGGTTCTCCGCTGCAGGTCAGAGTTCGCCTGTCGGAGAGACAGGTTGTTAATAAAGGTTATCACTTCAATGATAGCTGTAATAGCCTTCAGTACTGAGAGTGAGGGACAGCTGGTCAGAATACGCTTCAGGTGGGTTTTGTCACGGCCCCCCCTCTGAGAACAGACTGCTGGGGGGGGGCTTCAATCGGCCTTTCGTTTCATCACTCCCACACAAACACTTTCATTCTGAGAATCAGGGCCACTTCCTGTTGGAGCTCACCTTCAACACGACCTCAGCTGGAGAGGCTGCAGTCCGTGCTCTCGGAGAAGAACGGAGGGGTCCCGAACCTCAGGGTAAAATCTCTGTCAGAGAGTTGGAGCCGGAGAGGAAGAATCAGATCCCCAAGAGGAAGAAAGGGAAGCTTCCTTTCGACTTCACGCCCCCCTCTGAGGAAAGCATGCTGCACCAGGGGCGCCTGAAACACACGACAGACAGAACAACTTGAACCCCGTCAGTTACACTGAGCTTCAGCTGCTGAGGCAGAGCGGCTCCCCACAGAGGCTTCGCAGCCCTTTCTAAAGTAGGGCACTTCTACAGCAGCACTACCTTCACTGTCCTGCACCAGAGCACTTCCACAGGGTGGCTTTACTCTCATTACTGAAGTACTTGCCCCATGTAATATTAGATCCTTTGCTTCTTAAATAACATTATGAACAGAATAGTGATATAAACTATAGAACAAGGAGTTCCATGACATGTGGATATAACAGGAAGCTCAGCACAGGGCGCTAATGGAGAGCACTGGGAGCAGTGTTGTTGTGGAGAGCGGCGCTACATCGCGTGGGGCGACAGGTACTTTGGAAACTGTGATACAGCGGCAACTTCTAAACTATACCAACTCATTATTTAAAATATAGAGAGCCTTTCTCCAACATGTTGAACTGCTGTTGGCAGGAGATGAGCTCCAGCTGTTTGAGAGAGGACTCTTTAAAGGAGAGGCTAGCATCACGTTAGCATCATGAGCATTAGCATCAAGTTAGCATCACTAGCATTAGCATCGAGTTAGCATCACTAGCATTACGTTAGCATCACGAGCATTAGCATCACGAGCATTAGCATCAAGTTAGCATCGCATCAGCATCAAGTTAGCATCATGTTAGCATTAGCATCACTAGCATCAGCTGGGATCAGACGAACGCTTCGGTCAGGTTTTGTCACGGCCCCCCCTCTGAGAACACCCTGCTGGGGGGGCTACAATTCGGCCTTTTGTTCACATCATCTCCCCGACACTGAAGATTACCGTTTCTCCTGAACGCAGCACGAGGCGCTGCAGAGAGATAACCCTGAAGGTAAAAAGCAACAACTAAGCCCCGCCCCCTGTGACATCACTCACCGTCAGGTGGAGGTCCTCGGCTGCAGGTCAGAGGTCGCCTGTCGGAGAGACAGGTTGTTAATAAAGGTTATCACTTCAATGATAGCTGTAATAACCTTCAGTACTGAGAGTGAGGGACAGCTGGTCAGAATACGCTTCAGGTGCGTTTTGTCACGGCCCCCCCTCTGAGAACAGACTGCTGGGGGGGGCTTCAATCGGCCTTTCGTTTCATCACTCCCACACAAACACTTTCATTCTGAGAATCAGGACCACTTCCTGTTGGAGCTCACCTTCAACACGACCTCAGCTGGAGAGGCTGCAGTCCGTGCTCTCGGAGAAGAACGGAGGGGTCCCGAACCTCAGGGTAAAATCTCTGTCAGAGAGTTGGAGCCGGAGAGGAAGAATCAGATCCCCAAGAGGAAGAAAGGGAAGCTTCCTTTCGACTTCACGCCCCCCTCTGAGGAAAGCATGCTGCACCAGGGGCGCCTGAAACACACGACAGACAGAACAACTTGAACCCCGTCAGTTACACTGAGCTTCAGCTGCTGAGGCAGAGCGGCTCCCCACAGAGGCTTCGCAGCCCTTTCTAAAGTAGGGCACTTCTACAGCAGCACTACCTTCACTGTCCTGCACCAGAGCACTTCCACAGGGTGGCTTTACTCTCATTACTGAAGTACTTGCCCCATGTAATATTAGATCCTTTGCTTCTTAAATAACATTATGAACAGAATAGTGATATAAACTATAGAACAAGGAGTTCCATGACATGTGGATATAACAGGGAGCTCAGCACAGGGCGCTAATGGAGAGCACTGGGAGCAGTGTTGTTGTGGAGAGCGGCGCTACATCGCGTGGGGCGACAGGTACTTTGGAAACTGTGATACAGCGGCAACTTCTAAACTATACCAACTCATTATTTAAAATATAGAGAGCCTTTCTCCAACGTGTTGAACTGCTGTTGGCAGGAGATGAGCTCCAGCTGTTTGAGAGAGGACTCTTTAAAGGAGAGGCTAGCATCACGTTAGCATCATGAGCATTAGCATCAAGTTAGCATCACTAGCATTAGCATCGAGTTAGCATCACTAGCATTACGTTAGCATCACGAGCATTAGCATCACGAGCATTAGCATCAAGTTAGCATCGCATCAGCATCAAGTTAGCATCATGTTAGCATTAGCATCACTAGCATCAGCTGGGATCAGACGAACGCTTCGGTCAGGTTTTGTCACGGCCCCCCCCCTCTGAGAACACCCTGCTGGGGGGGCTACAATTCGGCCTTTTGTTCACATCATCTCCCCGACACTGAAGATTACCGTTTCTCCTGAACGCAGCACGAGGCGCTGCAGAGAGATAACCCTGAAGGTAAAAAGCAACAACTAAGCCCCGCCCCCTGTGACATCACTCACCGTCAGGTGGAGGTCCTCGGCTGCAGGTCAGAGGTCGCCTGTCGGAGAGACAGGTTGTTAATAAAGGTTATCACTTCAATGATAGCTGTAATAACCTTCAGTACTGAGAGTGAGGGACAGCTGGTCAGAATACGCTTCAGGTGGGTTTTGTCACGGCCTCCCCCTCTGAGAACAGACTGCTGGGGGGGGGGCTTCAATCGGCCTTTCGTTTCATCACTCCCACACAAACACTTTCATTCTGAGAATCAGGACCACTTCCTGTTGGAGCTCACCTTCAACACGACCTCAGCTGGAGAGGCTGCAGTCCGTGCTCTCGGAGAAGAACGGAGGGGTCCCGAACCTCAGGGTAAAATCTCTGTCAGAGAGTTGGAGCCGGAGAGGAAGAATCAGATCCCCAAGAGGAAGAAAGGGAAGCTTCCTTTCGACTTCACGCCCCCCTCTGAGGAAAGCATGCTGCACCAGGGGCGCCTGAAACACACGACAGACAGAACAACTTGAACCCCGTCAGTTACACTGAGCTTCAGCTGCTGAGGCAGAGCGGCTCCCCACAGAGGCTTCGGAGCCCTTTCTAAAGTAGGGCACTTCTACAGCAGCACTCCCTTCACTGTCCTGCACCAGAGCACTTCCACAGGGTGGCTTTACTCTCATTACTGAAGTACTTGCCCCATGTAATATTAGATCCTTTGCTTCTTAAATAACATTATGAACAGAATAGTGATATAAACTATAGAACAAGGAGTTCCATGACATGTGGAACTAACAGGAAGCTCAGCACAGGGCGCTAATGGAGAGCACTGGGAGCAGTGTTGTTGTGGAGAGCGGCGCTACATCGCGTGGGGCGACAGGTACTTTGGAAACTGGGTTACAGCGGCAACTTCTAAACTATACCAACTCATTATTTAAAATATAGAGAGCCTTTCTCCAACGTGTTGAACTGCTGTTGGCAGGAGATGAGCTCCAGCTGTTTGAGAGACAGCTGCAAGTCCTGTAGAGAGGACTCTTTAAAGGAGAGGCTAGCATCACTAGCATTACCATCACTAGCATTACCATCAAGTTACCATCACTAGCATTACCATCACGTTAGCATCGCATCAGCATCACTAGCATTAGCATCAGCTGGGATCAGACGAACGCTTCGGTCAGGTTTTGTCACGGCCCCCCCCCTCTGAGAACACCCTGCTGGGGGGGCTACAATTCGGCCTTTTGTTCACATCATCTCCCCGACACTGAAGATTACCGTTTCTCCTGAACGCAGCACGAGGCGCTGCAGAGATAACCCTGAAGGTAAACACTAACAACTAAGCCCCGCCCCCTGTGACATCACTCACCGTCAGGCGGAGGTCCTCGGCTGCAGGTCAGAGGTCGTCTGTCGGAGAGACAGGTTGTTAATAAAGGTTATCACTTCAATGATAGCTGTAATAGCCTTCAGTACTGAGAGTGAGGGACAGCTGGTCAGAATACGCTTCAGGTGGGTTTTGTCACGGCCCCCCCCTCTGAGAACAGACTGCTGGGGGGGGGCTTCAATCGGCCTTTCGTTTCATCACTCCCACACAAACACTTTCATTCTGAGAATCAGGACCACTTCCTGTTGGAGCTCACCTTCAACACGACCTCAGCTGGAGAGGCTGCAGTCCGTGCTCTCGGAGAAGAACGGAGGGGTCCCGAACCTCAGGGTAAAATCTCTGTCAGAGAGTTGGAGCCGGAGAGGAAGAATCAGATCCCCAAGAGGAAGAAAGGGAAGCTTCCTTTCGACTTCACGCCCCCCTCTGAGGAAAGCATGCTGCACCAGGGGCGCCTGAAACACACGACAGACAGAACAACTTGAACCCCGTCAGTTACACTGAGCTTCAGCTGCTGAGGCAGAGCGGCTCCCCACAGAGGCTTCGCAGCCCTTTCTAAAGTAGGGCACTTCTACAGCAGCACTCCCTTCACTGTCCTGCACCAGAGCACTTCCACAGGGTGGCTTTACTCTCATTACTGAAGTACTTGCCCCATGTAATATTAGATCCTTTGCTTCTTAAATAACATTATGAACAGAATAGTGATATAAACTATAGAACAAGGAGTTCCATGACATGTGGAACTAACAGGGAGCTCAGCACAGGGCGCTAATGGAGAGCACTGGGAGCAGTGTTGTTGTGGAGAGCGGCGCTACATCGCGTGGGGCGACAGGTACTTTGGAAACTGTGATACAGCGGCAACTTCTAAACTATACCAACTCATTATTTAAAATATAGAGAGCCTTTCTCCAACATGTTAAACTGCTGTTGGCAGGAGATGAGCTCCAGCTGTTTGAGAGAGGACTCTTTAAAGGAGAGGCTAGCATCACGTTAGCATCATGAGCATTAGCATCAAGTTAGCATCACTAGCATTAGCATCGAGTTAGCATCACTAGCATTACGAGCATTAGCATCACGAGCATTAGCATCAAGTTAGCATCGCATCAGCATCAAGTTAGCATCATGTTAGCATTAGCATCACTAGCATCAGCTGGGATCAGACGAACGCTTCGGTCAGGTTTTGTCACGGCCCCCCCCTCTGAGAACACCCTGCTGGGGGGGCTACAATTCGGCCTTTTGTTCACATCATCTCCCCGACACTGAAGATTACCGTTTCTCCTGAACGCAGCACGAGGCGCTGCAGAGAGATAACCCTGAAGGTAAAAAGCAACAACTAAGCCCCGCCCCCTGTGACATCACTCACCGTCAGGTGGAGGTCCTCGGCTGCAGGTCAGAGGTCGCCTGTCGGAGAGACAGGTTGTTAATAAAGGTTATCACTTCAATGATAGCTGTAATAGCCTTCAGTACTGAGAGTGAGGGACAGCTGGTCAGAATACGCTTCAGGTGCGTTTTGTCACGGCCCCCCCCTCTGAGAACAGACTGCTGGGGGGGGCTTCAATCGGCCTTTCGTTTCATCACTCCCACACAAACACTTTCATTCTGAGAATCAGGACCACTTCCTGTTGGAGCTCACCTTCAACACGACCTCAGCTGGAGAGGCTGCAGTCCGTGCTCTCGGAGAAGAACGGAGGGGTCCCGAACCTCAGGGTAAAATCTCTGTCAGAGAGTTGGAGCCGGAGAGGAAGAATCAGATCCCCAAGAGGAAGAAAGGGAAGCTTCCTTTCGACTTCACGCCCCCCTCTGAGGAAAGCATGCTGCACCCGGGGCGCCTGAAACACACGACAGACAGAACAACTTGAACCCCGTCAGTTACACTGAGCTTCAGCTGCTGAGGCAGAGCGGCTCCCCACAGAGGCTTCGGAGCCCTTTCTAAAGTAGGGCACTTCTACAGCAGCACTACCTTCACTGTCCTGCACCAGAGCACTTCCACAGGGTGGCTTTACTCTCATTACTGAAGTACTTGCCCCATGTAATATTAGATCCTTTGCTTCTTAAATAACATTATGAACAGAATAGTGATATAAACTATAGAACAAGGAGTTCCATGACATGTGGATATAACAGGAAGCTCAGCACAGGGCGCTAATGGAGAGCACTGGGAGCAGTGTTGTTGTGGAGAGCGGCGCTACATCGCGTGGGGCGACAGATACTTGTACATGTAATATTAGATCCTTTGCTGCAGTAAACGCCACTCTGGAGTTCAGACACGCTCACTCAGGAGGAAAAGTACTTGATCTTTGAGTAGAAGTACTCTGATCTGGTTCTTCGGTAAGAGTACGCCCTTTGCCTCCGAGTTGAAGTACATATTATAGGATTTGATCCACAGGGACAGTCAAACTATAAAGCCCTCAGAACAACAAAGAGCAGATATTATATAGAGAGTAAAGTAGAGTGGCGTAACATTGAAATACTCAAAGTACAGGTAACTCGAAAGTGAACTTAAAGGACTTATCCTACGCATCTGTCAAACCAACACGTATTTATGATTAAACAGGAAACGCAGGGCCCGCCATCTTTTACAATGTTCCCGCCACATGTGTGTTCTTTGTGTGTCCCGAAAACACTATAATTATAAGATAAAAGATAAAACAATGAGTTCCATGAGATGTGGATAATACAGAAAGCTCGGCACAGCATCGCGTGGGGCAATAGGTACTTTGGAAACCGTGTTACAACTTCTAAACTATACTAACTCGTTATTTAATGTGTAATATATAAATCCAACATGTTAACTGGTGTCTCTTTGCTGTAGCAGCGCATCTCCTCTCTCTGTAACTACTCAGATACAACGTGATATGCTTCAATAAGACTCACCGTGACCACCGAGCGGCGGCTGCTCCCGAACATCCATCCTCCGGAGGATTTAAAAGCACATTTAATTGAGATATCTTTGAAAAAAAACATCAGATTCTCACCGCAGTGTGAGCACAGACCAGCAGCCATGTGACTTTATGTGACCCGACAACCAATCACAGCGCGTTCTCCTTCTTCTTCTGTTTCCTTATTGGTGGAGATCAGATGGATGACCGCCCCCTTCAGGACGGGAGGACGGTTTAAATACTCTATTTGTTCACAAATAAAGTGAAAACATTGAAACTAGTTTCTTTCTGCCTAGCACCAAAGGTCAGGTGAATGTTATCGCCATGTTATTGGAGATCCTTCATGGCCTCGATCATAGTTTCATTTAAATCAAGAGAGGAAGGGAACTTCTTCGTATAACAAATGCTTATATATAATTGACAGGGTTAGTCAGCACCTGGTAACTCTCGGCCTGCGCCCTCATATCAAAATCTAGATTTCCCCCGTAAAATGTTAAAGTGATGCCAGAAAACAATATTTCTGTTCGTCAAAAACGGTATATTTACGAAATATGAGTATAAAATAGAGCAGCTTCGTTCTTTTATACGGGCGTCATGTTCTCGCGAGAATTGATGTAGTTTACAGATCAGTGGCGTGGCGAAGTCACGCCCATCTACTTCCGACCCATGGGACCTTATTTCTGAAAAATTATGTATTGAAGTCAATGGAGAGAGAAAGATTATCTTTTGATCCCGTTTGAATTGTGCCACGAATTACACATATGATGTTTGTAAATCTTAAATAATAATTTCCATTTCCACAGTTTGTCGTAAAACTATTGAAATATAAGACCATGAAAAATACGCAAAATAAAAAATAAATAAGTACAAATATTAAATCCACATCTGTTTGTGAAATGAGTTACTAGTTATATGTCTGCTTTAGTTAACTGTAACATTAATTAATATTCAACAGGTAAAAACAGTGTCGCGTGTAAACCATGAGAAAATCACCTTATGATGTCTTCACGGGCTGCAGCTGGAGTAGGATTTATTGCTTTCTTAGTCGGTTTAATTGAATTTTCTCCAAATCTTTTTCATGTAGATCATTTATTTTCTTGACTGCGCTTTATTTTGTTGGAACACAATAATAAAAGAAAACATCAGTGTTTTAAAAGCAGCATATAGGGGTCTTGGATGATGACTAACGTTTATTGTATTCGACTGTAGAGATTACAAGCATTTTGAAGTCAAACAAGAACACGTACAACCAAAATTAGATATGATAACGACACTAGATTAGAAGACTATATTAATGTAATGTAAAAAATGAAAACTGTAAAAGAAACATGTATGGAATAACTGATATAACCAGATAATGTTGGTAGTTTACGACGCGGATAAAAGACACTGAAGGCACCATGACCGTTAGGATTTAAATAAACCAACGGATTTAATGAATTTTTAACGGATTTAATTACGCTTTTAACAGTTTTCTCCGGTTTTGTGAACGGTTTTCCAGAGAAGAGGAGTGGAATATCTGCAGCTGGAAGAGGAAATACCGTTTTCTGATAATTTAATCTAAATTTCTCTCAGGTAGATCATTTTATGTCTTAAAAGTCTTTATATTTATGGACAAACTAATGATAAATGAAAACATCTGTGTAGTTAAAGCAGCATAAATGTGTATTTGATGATGAATAATGTTTATTTTATGGATATAGTTGAATATATAATATACAGTGTAGTTGAATATAGGCTATATATTTTTCTACATTAAAAACATTTTAGACACTTTTTATATTTAACCTGGGAACAGAACAAAGGATAATGACGACAAGAGATGCTGCAATTACTGCAGTTATTATAAGGTTCTAACGGTTACCAGACGTAACCGTAATAATGGGTTATGTATACCTTAAATAACCCATTATTATAAGGTGCTAACGGTTATTATAAAGTTGTAACGGTTATTATAAGGTTCTAACGGTTATTATAAAGTTCTAACGGTTATTATAAAGTTATAACGTTATTATAAGGTTCTAACGGTTATTATAAAGTTCTAACGTTATTATAAAGTTTTTCACAGTTTCTAACGGTTTCTCACGGTTTCTAACGGTTTCTCGCGGTTTCTAACGGTTTCTCACAGTTCCTAACGGTTTCTAACGGTTTCTCACGGTTTCTAACGGTTTCTCGCGGTTTCTAACGGTTTCTCACAGTTTCTAACGGGTTCTCGCGGTTTCTCACGGTTTCTGACAGTTTCTCGCGGTTTCTAACGGTTTCTCACAGTTTCTTACGGTTTCTCACGGTTTCTCACAGTTTCTCACATTTTCTACTGGTTTCTCACAGTTTCTCGCGGTTTCTAACAGTTTCTCACAGTTTCTAACGGTTTCTCACAGTTTCTACTCATGGTTTCTCACGGTTTCTAACGGTTTCTCACAATTTCTAACGGTTTCTCACGGTTTCTACTCATGGTTTCTCACGGTTTCTATCGGTTTCTATCGGTTTCTCACAGTTTCTCACGGTTCCTCCTCGGTCTATAGAGTGTCTTCAGAAGGAAGCAGTGAGCCTTCAGATGGAGGGCAGCAGGGACGAGCGTATAGAGGTGATCCTCCGCCTCACGCTGAGCAGCTTGGGGCTACAGATGGAGGTCTGGAGGGACTTTCTGTCTGAGGAGGAGAACCAGGTGACCCTCAGCAGCTTCTTCAGCATCGCAGACTACAGCAATCTGTTCCTGTGCCGGGACCCGGGGCTCTGCATCAGCCTCACCTTCCCCTCTCAGACCTCCTCTAAAGTCCTGGTTCTCTCCAGGAGCAGTAGGGCAGTCATCAGCGCAGAGAACATCAGAGACATGTTGATCATGCAGGAGGTGCAGGGGGGGGGCGCCGTGAGCTGCATCAGCGCCGTCTGCCAGGAGGTACCGCTAACATGAGGCTAACATTACAGAGAGAAGCTAACACTAGGCTAACATTAAGGAGATAAGCTAACACTAGGCTAACATTCAGGAGATAAAGATCGGGCTAACATTAAAGAGAGAAGCTAACATTAGGGCTAACATTAAGGAGATAAGCTAACACTAGGCTAACATTCAGGAGATAAAGATCGGGCTAACATTAAAGAGAGAAGCTAACATTAGGGCTAACATTAAGGAGATAAGCTAACACTAGGCTAACATTCAAGAGATAAAGATAGGGCTAACATTCAAGAGAGAAGCTAACATTAGGGCTAACATTAAGGAGATAAGCTAACACTAGGCTAACATTCAGGAGATAAAGATAGGGCTAACATTAAAGAGAGAAGCTAACATTAGGGCTAACATTAAGGAGATAAGCTAACACTAGGCTAACATTCAAGAGATAAAGATAGGGCTAACATTCAAGAGAGAAGCTAATTTGGGATAAGGCTAACATTAAAACTATAGCTAATTTAAGCTAAGGCCAACATTAAGACTAATGTTATCTTAGAATAATGCAAATATTGTGGCTAACATTAGGTTAAGGTTCATTCAAGGTAAGGCTGACTTTAAGATGTCAGTTCATTTAAGATCCTTCCTTCCTACTGCTGCTCTCCGATTGGTTCCTTCCTTCCTACTGCTGCTCTCCGATTGGTTCCTTCCTTCCTACTGCTGCTCTCCGATTGGTTCCTTCCTTCCTACTGCTGCTCTCTGATTGGTTCCATCCTACTGCTGCTCTCCGATTGGTTCCTTCCTTCCTACTGCTGCTCTCCGATTGGTTCCTTCCTTCCTACTGCTACTCTCCGATTGGTTCCTTCCTTCCTACTGCTGCTCTCTGATTGGTTCCATCCTACTGCTGC
>CM070481.1:38460717-38463217 GCA_036324585.1 Champsocephalus esox
ACGACACCAGGGCCGTGCTAACAAGTAGCTGTAGCGTGTCATGTTCTTCAGGAACCTCTGACCCGTACTGATGACATCATCACTGTGTGTCTGGCAGCTGGAGGCCAACATGGCGGCGGTGATGGAGGAGGTGCAGCTGCTGTGGGTCCGCTCCGAGTCCTACTGTAAACCCTGCAGGGTGGTGGTGCTGCTGCAGGAGGTCTGCAACCTGTTCATCCAGAGGGTACACACACACACACACACACACACTCACACACACACACACACACACACACACACACACACACACTCACAAACACACGCTCACACACACACACACACACACACACACACACACTCACAAACACATGCTCACACACGCTCACACACACACACACACACACACACTCACAAAAAATCACATATATTATTATTATTATGATGATGATATTCTGTATTGACTGTAACCCCGTGTGTGTGTGGTGTGTGTGTGTGTGTGTGTGTGTCAGAGCAGGGACTTCCTGCAGGGGGGGGGCGAGCTGCTGAAGGGTCTGCTATCGGGTCCTGATGAGGTTCTGCAGGGCGTCAGCCTGGTGGTCCGGACCCTGCAGACCTTCAGAGAGACCTTCATGCTGAGCAAGGGGAGGCTGCAGGACATGAAGCAGGTCAGACACACACACACACACACACACACACACACACACACACACACAACTTCAACAAATCAAATAACAACACATTACTACAATCACAATAAAAGACAACAGACATATAAAAAACAAAAACACGGGAAAGTCAGTCGTGCTCCGCTCTGACCAGAAGGCCCCAGGGTCCGGGCCGACCTCACATGGAGGGGCAGAGTGCTCCAGAGCCTGGGGCCAGCCGCTGCAAAGGCTCGGTGCCCTCGGGGTTTGAGCCTGGTCTTGGGCACAGCAGCAGCTGGCCAGCCGACCTCAAGGCTCTGGCTGGGTGGAGCGCTGGAGGAGTTCGGCTGTATCGGAGGAGCCAGACCATTTAGGGCTTTGAAAACAAATACAAGGATTTTAAAATCAATTCTGATTCTGATTTCCGAATTGGAAGCCAGTCAGAAGACGTGCAGCTGTGGTCCGTGCCCACGTACAGAGCGTTGCTCCCACATGTTGAGCTCAGCGTGACAGAGAGAGGCTTTATGTAGAGCCGGGGCGTCTAACTCTATTTCATCAGCAGTATGGCTGCACTCAAAGGGCCGGTTGTAACTTTAAGACTTATAAATGTACATGTTTGAATATATAATATGAATTAAATCATGTATTATATACGTGATTGGCTCTGCATCGGATTATTATCAGTTCTGGGAAGAACTACGTCTGAAAGCAGAAGTCTGGAAAGCAAATATTCAACAATAAACCAATTGTAGTGTGTATTATATCTTGAGGTCGCGGGCCTCGAGTTTGCCACCCCTGATGTAAGAGTTACATTCAATGATGTGTGTGTGTGGTGTGTGTGTGTGTGTGTGTGTGTGTGTGTGTGTGCTGCAGGAAGGGGCCGCTCAGAGCTGGGACTTCCCTACACACCTCGTCTTCCTCCACCTGGATGACTTCCTGCTACACTTGCAGAATATCCAGGTACACACACACACACACACACACACACACACACACACACACACACACACACACACACACACACACACACACACACACGGTACACACACCACACAAACACACACACACACACACACCTTGTCAGTGCTCATGATGCCCCCCCCCTGCAGGAGGTGTTCAGGGTCAGTCTGCAGCTCCGTCAGCTGGAGGAGGCGGTGGTGTCGGGCACTGGCGGCAGGAAGTGGACGGAGGAGGTTCAGGAAGTGTATCAGGACTTCCTGCTTCACGTGACCTCTCTGTCAGAGTGCAGCTGTGACCCCACCGACCCTGAGAACCAGGTGAGAGCCGTGAGAAGCAGCTTCCTGTGTGCCTCTGAGCTGCGTCTGACCCCTCTCTCTCAGGGCTTCCGGCTGCTCCTGGATCAGTTCCAGCTGCAGGTGGAGCAGGTGGAGCAGCGGCTGGTGTCCGTGCTCTGCAGAGCTCTGCAGGACAGCAGCGAGCCCGCCTCCTCAGCCAAGGTACCTTAACATGTTTGTTCAGTCTATGGTTTAAACATGCACCCCACAGAGTGAGAGCGCCCCCTGCTGACCGACAGAGGGTGAGAGCGCCCCCTGCTGACCGACAGAGGGTGAGAGCGCCCCCTGCTGACCGACAGAGGGTGAGAGCGCCCCCTGCTGACCGACAGAGGGTGAGAGCGCCCCCTGCTGACCGACAGAGGGTGAGAGCGCCCCCTGCTGACCGACAGAGGGTGAGAGCGCCCCCTGCTGACCGACAGAGGGTTACATCATGCAGCTAACCCCACAGAGGGTGAGAGCGCCCCCTGCTGACCGACAGAGGGTTACATCATGCAGCTAACCCCACAGAGCGTGAGAGCGCCCCCTGCTGACCGACAGAGGGTTACATCATGCAGCCAACCCCACAGAGCGTGAGAGCGCCCC
>CM070481.1:38468217-38567275 GCA_036324585.1 Champsocephalus esox
AGAGAGGAGCCTCACCTGGCAGGTGTCCCCTCAGAGAGGAGCCTCACCTGGCAGGTGTCCCCTCAGAGAGGAGCCTCACCTGGCAGGTGTCCCCTCAGAGAGGAGCCTCACCTGGCAGGTGTCCCCTCAGAGGGACAGCATGCTGTATATGTGTATCTCTGTGTTCCAGCTGCAGGCCCTTAGCAGCCTGCAGGTGGAGCTGTCTCACCTGGACGAGCAGCGGCTGCTGGGCTGGCTGAAGGTGGAGCTCCACCCCTTCAGGGACTCCCTGCTGTCAATCATCCAGGAGTGGAGCGACATGTACACACAGCACCTGCTGAGCTCCGTCAGCACAAGGTACACACACACCTCACACACCTCACACATAACAATAGAGCACATGTTAAGTGTGTGTGCGTGTGTGTGTGTGCAGTCTGCAGCAGGTGACTCAGCACACTGATGAAGACTCCTCTTCCTCCTCTGAGTTCCCGGTGACGGAGACTCTGCTGCTGCTGGAGGCTACTGGAGTGCAGCTGCCTGAACATCTGTCTGCACAGCTGCAGGTCTGAGAACACACTACGACTACACAATATATACATGTACACACTACGACTACACAATATATACATGTACACACTACGACTACACAATATATACATGTACACACTACGACTACACAATATATACATACATGTAGTTCTGATGAGTACACAATACATGGTAACGCTCCTGAGCAATCAGAGCTCACCGCCTGCCGGCCAATCAGAGCTCAGTGTGGGTAAAGCTATCCAGTCATATTACAGGAGAAAGGAACCGGCGTCCCTACGGCTCCCAGTCTACTGACTGAGCCTCCGCCGGACTAAAAGTGATAGTTTACTCTTCATTCAGGAAATATGACGCTGCGCTGTCAGTACGCTTGTCCATGTTTGTGATTGGTCAAATGTTGCAGCCCCTGCCCCTTTCATGTGAATGTGCACTCACTCAGCCGGACAGAGAAACCCTGGTTGAGTTACCGAGTTGATAACCAGCGTCGTAGGACCGCTTAGCGAGATCTCAAATAGGGCTTTCACACCATGGATGTATAATAACACTGGATACAGCGTGGGAGGCGGGGCCTCGTTCATTCCTATGAGAGTTGCTCATCGGAGTATGAAGACAAAATGGCCCAACTTTTGAGAGAGCGAAACGTCACGAAAGTATTCATATAATCCGTTCTTATTAGGCGTCTATGGGTAAAGGTAAAACTCATGCGCGTTCATAATGCCGAGGATAATAACTCAGAATAACGTTATTAGCACATTTTACAACTTGAGGACTGAATGTTTTTAATAAAGGCTATACAAACGTTCATACTGGGTGGTTTATTTAGATTAAAAAAAATATATCCAATGGTTTACAGACGTCTCTTTCCCATGTAAGTCAATGGGAAAAAGTGTTTCCGGGCCCAGCGACTGATACGGAAGTGCAGTACCGCCGTTTGGCCACAACGAATATTTTCCTCAGAGTCCGGCGCGCTTCCTGGGGGCTTGCTTCACACCAACGCGGTTCCCGTTCTAGCTCCGTGCTAAAGCTTTTCTGGTTCGGAACCGGTTTTTCTTTTCAGCCCCCGTTTTGTTCACACCGCCCAGAGCCCGACTGGTGCTGCGTCACGACGTCACCGTTCACGTTGCTGATTTTCTCCCCAACGGCGCTCACGACAACAACAATGCGTCGGGTCGATGATCGTGTTGCGCGTTCAGGATCCGGAAATACAATTTCAATATGTTTCACACTTATTCCACTAATTCCTAGCGTGCCACTGGTTTCGGTGCCAGGGGTTGCCGACAGAGTGTTGTGTTCAGGTACAGAGTGTTGTGTTGATCTACAGCAGCACCAAATTGCAACTAATCTCTATCCACTGTCACGTTTCACATTGAACATGTGCTCTTTTATTAAATAAACTAAACGCTTTCATTTGAAGTTGTGAGTTTAGTGTTTTTGACCCTAAGAAACCCTGATGCATTAATCAATAACAATAAGCCACAGCTCCTCTCTCTGCTCCCCCCAAAGCAGTAAACCTAGGGGAAACACTGATGTGTGTGTATATCAGTGGCGAACCGTCAGGGCCTTCAAGGCGTTCAGAGAACACCCGGGAACACTCGGATAAAACAAACAAAAAATCTATTTAATTATATAAATAAAATGAATAGATGAGAATGGTATCGTGTTGTTGATCTGTAATATCACAGTGTTACGTTGATTTGTTTGTCCTTCTCGGACCATGCACTACGCATTTCAGTGGGTTTGTGTTAGAAAAGAAAGCAACCAATCAGATCGTGTTCTGGGTCTCTGGGTCGAATCTCCTTCAACCAGGTATTCTACATCCTTGATCGAAGGCCCTGGCCGTTGCTCTGAATGAGAGCGTACGTTTGGACTGACGGTTTGATCAACCAATCAGATCTTGACTTGTAGCCAATGGGCGTGTTCTTTCAGAGTTCCCCTCGGTTCCAGGGTGTTCTAGAAGGCCCGCTAGTTCACTGGCTCGAGGCAGAGGAGCTAGACGAATGCCACGAAGCAATTCATGCCGTTTTATTGTTTTTAACGTTGAAATGACGAGTGCAACAGGTGGAGATGATGTTGTTGTGAGTACCCTTTTCAAGACGACAATTCAGTGAAAAGACGGACATTATAATGCAGCGGAGGGCGGGGGGGGGGTGGGTCTACAGAAGGTCCAGTTGTGATAGACACGGTTCGCCACTGGTGTATATATGTGTGTGTATGATGTGTGTGTTGTGTGTTGTGTGTGTTGGTGTGTCTCTGATGCTTCAGTGTGTGTGTGTTTCAGTGCTGAAGACTCGGCTGACCTGAGATCAGACTCTTCCTCAGTATTACCTGCTGTGCTGCCTTCACTGATCCTCTGTGAACCTCCTCACCTATAATCATATACTAATGTCTTCATAATAAACAGGAAGTTAGAACAGTCTGATCCGTGTCTTCATCATCATCACATCAGACACAAAGAACAACAACATGAATAAAGGATTTATTAGAATTTCTTTCTGTAAAAGCTCATTGACACAAAATACTTTCCATCCAGCACATAGACCGAGCCCGGCTACAGTCTGATCCATTCTACAGTCAGGTCCAGTCTATAGTCTGATCCATTCTACAGTCAGGTCCAGTCTATAGTCTGATCCATTCTATTATCAGGTCCAGTCTATAGTCTGATCCATTCTACAGTCAGTTCCAGTCTACAGTCTGATCCATTCTATAGTCAGGTCCAGTCTACAGTCTGATCCATTCTACAGTCAGGTTCAGTCTATAGTCTGATCCATTCTATAGTCAGGTCCAGTCTACAGTCTGATCCATTCTACAGTCAGGTTCAGTCTAAAGTCTGATCCATTCTACAGTCAGGTCCAGTCTATAGTCAGATCCATTCTATAGTCAGGTCCAGTCTATAGTCTGATCCATTCTATTATCAGGTCCAGTCTATAGTCTGATCCATTCTACAGTCAGTTCCAGTCTACAGTCTGATCCATTCTATAGTCAGGTCCAGTCTACAGTCTGATCCATTCTACAGTCAGGTTCAGTCTATAGTCTGATCCATTCTATAGTCAGGTCCCGTCTAAAGTCTGATCCATTCTACAGTCAGGTCCAGTCTAAAGTCTGATCCATTCTACAGTCAGGTCCAGTCTAAAGTCTGATCCATTCTACAGTCAGGTCCAGTCTAAAGTCTAATCCATTCTACAGTCAGGTCCAGTCTAAAGTCTGATCAATTCTACAGTCAGGTCCAGGCTATAGTCTGATCCATTCTACAGTCAGGTCCAGTCTAAAGTCTGATCCATTCTACAGTCAGGTCCAGTCTATAGTCAGATCCATTCTATAGTCAGGTCCAGTCTATAGTCTGATCTATTCTATAGTCAGGTCCAGTCTATAGTCTGATCCATTCTACAGTCAGGTCCAGTCTAAAGTCTGATCCATTCTACAGTCAGGTTCAGTCTATAGTCTGATCCATTCTACAGTCAGGTCCCGTCTATAGTCAGATCCATTCTACAGTCAGGTCCCGTCTATAGTCAGATCAATTCTACAGTCAGGTTCAGGCTATAGTCTGATCCATTCTACAGTCAGGTCCAGTCTATAGTCAGATCCATTCTATAGTCAGGTCCATTCTACAGTCAAGTCCAGGGCAGTGGTTCTCAACTGGTGGGTCGCGTATGTGTGAGTGAAAAATGTCTGGGGGGAAAAAGTCAAACTTTTATTTTGAAGGCTTGATGTTCTAACGCTGTGCATGCAGTCGGCGTTGGACTGGAAGTACCGGAGACCATAAACGGTTTGGAACACTTCTGTCACGTCGTGATCATTCTCTCAATAAAATATCTTTGCTGATGTTTTTTCGAGTCTTCACGGAGAGTAACTTTGCGGTAGAACTCCTCTTTATACATCCATGGGTACAACTTCAGATACAAATGAACACATAATGAAATATGAGGTTTGATGACTGACAGGTCACAGAACAATGGGGGCTATCTCCCCATACCCACAATTTAAAGTAAGTCACACAGACTATCTCCTCTTTGCTCTTCTCGCAGCAAGATGTCAGAACAAAGTGAAAAACAAACAATGGCATCACATGATTAATATGGGTAGTAATAGATTTATTTATTTTCTTCTCAGATTGTACCAGAATGCATAGTTTGTTAGTATTTCTAAAAATCGGGTTTTCAGCATGTGTGCCTTTGTATATATTTCAGCTTTGATTCCATCGTCTCATTAAACCTTTTTAAAAAGCATTCTTTAGTTCTGTGAAGGGATGTATGCACTGTACTTCACTTGTATTAATATTGTATGCTGAAAAGCGTACTATATATATATATTACAGCACGTTTTTGTTGAATAGATTTGATTGCTTCAAAATGTTGGGTGGCGATGTATTGACCAAGTACAAAGTGGGTCCCGAGGCCTGACCAGTTGAGAACCACTGGTTTAGGAGGCTGCGGGTGGAGATCCAGGCCAGCAGCAGCAAGACGAAGAACAGCAGCGTCACCTCGTCTCCCCATCGCCACGGCAACACCAGGGGGCGGGGCTTAGCATCTACCGTCAGTTCCTCTGCAGAACACTTTATTTAGCAAACGCTAATTTATTTTGCAAAAGGTGCAGCGGTCTTCAAACACGTTCCCTCCACTGGGTTCAACCAAGCACTAAATTCGATGTTTTCCAACCAAATACGGTTGAACTCACACTTCCCCATATTTCATTTGTAAGTAGATTCGAAGATACCTAATTTCTGACGGCCGCTAGCTGAAGCTTGGTTGCTAGGTTACTAGCTGGGTGTTCTCCGATGAGGGGCCGGGGGAAACAAAGTTAGTGATTACTGGCTCCATGTTGATTTATTTCAATACAAATTGTTGGGGGGGAACTGAAGGGCTCTTACCGTACTGGTTACTTTGCAGCCCGGACATTTCCCCCAAAACACATCTACACGCGATCGCTACACAGAAGTACCTTTCAAATCTAATCATTTTTGAAGGCCTACTAAATCATATTGAAGACCTTTCTTATTTTTTTGATCATATTTAAGACTTTTTAAGGCCTTAAATTCTGATTATCAAATGTAGGACTTTTTAAGACCCCGCGGGAACCCTGCTCAGAATCCTGACTTTAAAAAATAATAATTCACGTTTGGTCAGATCTAAAGAAAAACAAAAAAACCCACATGTGGCCCTCGTCCTCTTCCGTAGAAGATTTCTGCAAGTCGAAAACATAACTGGACATTGAACATGTTCAGATAACAAGGGAAAACTATTTATTTTCATTTATTAGATCGATGTATTACATGCAGAGTAAGTCTCGAAAGTGAACAGAGTCTAAAATATTGTCTTAATATCGATGTACTGCAGCTTTTAGTCAACACATAGTTTGATGAATGGGAGTCATGCACTTCTATCTCCACAGAGTTGTTGATTTTGCACTCGGGTTGATTCTCGAAGCAGATTTCCGGACAGTATTCAACACAGATTTCACTGAAAATGTAATTGAACTGCTCTCGAGTTAAAGTGAAGATTCCTCCACATCAACATGACTGCATCTCCTTCACACACACACACACACACACAACACAGCTTCACTTGTTTCTACGTGTTAATGATGTCGTGCCACAGACCAGCGTTTCTGCAGCTGCACTGAAAGTCTTGTGTTCTGGATAAAAGCTGACATCCTAAAAGTGTAAAGTCCGCCGTGGTCTAGAACATGATTTGTAATCTGAAGTGCGCCTGCAAGATGGTGTTGTTGCGCATTCCCATCTTCTGCATCCACTTGTTCTTCATCTTCTGAACGTACTGCATGTCCTTCTGCTTGTGGTTCAAGGCGGCAAAGCCTGGGAGAGAAAGGAGAGCAGAGTCAGTTATTACGGGGTATAATGAGAAGTGAACACGATCTAGGGTTCTCAAACAAAAAGTACTTAAAACTTATATCGTACAAGGAAGGTTGAACAGCTGTTAAAAAACCTCCATCAGTTCCCTCGATTTTAAGAAACCCTATCGTGCTTCTTTGTAGGGTGTGTTCTCTAGGTTTTAGTGCATGTCAATGGTCTGCAAAGGCTAAAATCCTTGAGTTCTCTCGAGAGCAGTGTTTCTCAAAGCGTGACCGCCCCCTAGTGGTCCGTGAGTATATTGGTAACATTTCACATTAGAAATAAATAAAAGTTTTCCGCACTCTCGCGGGAATATCTCCGCAATGAAGCGAGCTTGACTTTCACTTTCGATTGCATGATATAGCCCAGCGCAACGCCTTCGTCACACATGTTGCCGCTTGTTTGTACCATTTCCAGGCGATTTGTAATCTGTTCTAGAAAAACGATGTGTTTTTTTAGGATTTCAAGAAGCGTATAAAACTAACAATGGATGTATTTTACGAACATGTATCCGTGCTGGAAGTAGATTCAGATGTTTTAGGAGTGAGATAGATTATTATCTAATATGCATCCGATGAAGCATTGCATGGAGTCTGTTGATGAGCAGAGGCTGTTGTTCGGGCAGACCACGCAGGCCAGCCCGAATAGATGCTATTATATGTTTTAACGGCATTACAAAAAAAGCCCAGGCGAGCCAAAAAGGGCTTAGACCTCAGAGAGTTGAACTCGGCCGGCGACCATAGTTTTACTGTATTTTGTTTTGGGAATCCACAGCGGAGGTTTGTGTCGTACCACATGCGGTGTGTTTTGTATTTCTCTCAGTAGCCAACGATCTGGGAGTCTGTCGGCTCGGACATAAACTCCGTAATAAATGTCGTCTACATTTCATAAGAGGTGTAAAACCTGAGAGCATTTTAAATCGCATTTGAACGAAAGGCTTATATAATCTGTAGTTGTATTGTTGATTTAAAGGGGACCCATCATGCAAAATGCACTTTTGTACGTCCTGTATACATGAATATGTGTCCCCGGTGTTCCAGGGAAGTCACCAAGTGCCAGAAAGCACAACCCTCTCTATTTTCCTCCGTACCCAAATCTCTAAAAAAGGGGCTGCAACGAATCTGACACAAACTGATCCGGATTTGAACACTTCTATGACGTCACAGAAGTGGCGCTACGGCTATTGGGCCAACTCCACCAATCAGGAGGAGACGGCCACGGACATTGCCGTTCGAAAGCGCCGGAGACGCTGTTGTACACATGCCAGGCCTGTAGGTGGCGCTGTTCTCACAGAATCAGCCCGTGCAAAGACGGTGTTGAGTTGAGCGAAATGAGGAATGGCTAAAATGCATGATCCGTTTGGTATTTTGAAAAATAAAAAGTATAAATATGCCTTTATATAGGTAAGGTCCTACACTACATTATTCAAATATAGCATGATAGGTCCTCTTTAATGTGTGAGCGAGTATGAAGAAGTTTGAGAAGCACTGCTCCAGAGGGATATTTCCTCACACCCCCCCGGAAAGGTTAATGGTGAAATTGTGGCTTAAAAGTTGATGGACCTTCACCTGAAAGCACACAATGAGGAGAATGCTGAGAGGGAACACGTCCCGGCTGCAGGTGATCAAATGAAACGCACCTTTACCTTGACTCACACATTGATTATAGTTCCCGTTGAAAAAGGGTTAACGTCACATTGTATTCCTGTTACTATTGAAGCCGAGAACAGATATTTCCAACGATAAATATTTGTATTTTATCATATTGAATCTTTAATTGGACATTCCTTTTAAAATCTTTTGTTTTATATACATATCGTTATATATTATTGAACATCGCAATCTTAAACTTGCTATGTTTATAATTGCTAACGTTTACAATTATTATTTATATGTTGACCCTTTCTTTTCATTCTTAAATAGAGCGACTCTACTAAAACCCCCTCGGGATAAATGAACTATTCCGCTTGATTCCTCTCGGTTTCTTTCTCCAACTGTCGACATATCAAATGATAATATATAAATAGTGTTTAGCGGATGAGTCTCACCTCCGTCTCCTCCCCAGCCCAGAGCTCGGTACTGCTTCATGACTCGGCCCACGGCGTTCTTGTTGTGGCTCAGAACCAGAGCTTTCTGAGCGCCGAAACGCTGCTTGTAATACCTCAGGAGGGAGCGGTGTCCGATCTTAGCGCCTGAGGAAACAGAATTTAAAAACAGAGGTTACTAACAAGAGTCTAAATGAGACGACTAAACGTCATCACGCCCAACATTAGCCGCCTTTAGCTTAGCGGTGGTGACGTGAAGTCATGTGACGTCATGTGACCGTGCTGTAGTTCCTTTATACACTGGCTTTTTACTTAAGAATTCTTAAAGTGGTAACATGTGGAGATTATCCTACTGGACTAAATGTGTAAGTATCATAAACGTTTGTTATTAATAATCAAGAGAGATGCTACCTCATTTTAACACAATTTTGAATGTGATGCTCCTTATTATCAAATATTACAAGTGTTAAAAGTAGATGAAGGTAAATTCACCTGAAGGCAGCGTCAGTTCGAGCAGTTCATCGTCATACTCGAGGTTCTGGTCATCAGGAAGCTCGTCTTTGTCCTTCCCTGCGTCCTCTCCCTCTTTCCTGTCTGGGTAGCTGCTCCTGTTGCCATACAAGAGTAAACAAAGTGTGAGTCAGGCGAACAAAGATGCAGAATCAAGGCCTTTCTGTGACATTTAGATAAATATATCTGTCGTATACAACAGTAACGTACATTTCACACAAAAACAACAACTTTCAAATCGTCTTAAAATCAAGTCCGTTTTACTTTGAGCCTTTTTTTGTATCATCTTATGTCTGTTTTCAAACCAATGCTCATTTATTACCTGAAGTCGTAGAAGTCTGCGAACTCCAGAGCGGTGTCTCCGTCCGTGAAGAGCTTACAGTGGCTTTTGTCGGTCATGTGACTCTGAACTGCTTCAGCCGAATAAAACGAGCGCCCCTTCTCGTTACACCACAGACACACGTTCCCCGCTCCCACCTTCTCTCCTGACACACAAGAGGAAACAATTCATTTAATTAAACTGGAAAACATTCATATTTACATCAAATACCAAGAGCATATTACACCACTAATAACCACAACGTTAGTAGATATTATGTCAGAAATCCTCAATCTGAAATTATTAACAGGTTCAGTGATCGAATAATTTAAATCTAATTTAAAATCTCATTGATGGCTATATATTCTGTTAACTCTGATTTAGCGCTTCAAAAGGGTTTAATTTTGTCAGATAGTTTACATATTTTTTCTCACGGCCAATTTAAATATTTCCACCGTTCTATTTAATTGTTTATGTTCGACTCTTTTTCATTTCTAATTATGTACTTGTTTACCATGCTGCTGCAACGAGAACATTTCCCAATTTGGGATTAATAAAGTATATTTTATAGATTCATAATAGAAACGACTCAAACACATTAATGTCCTAAATAAGAGATATTTTGGCTCGACTTAAATGTTCAGTATAATCAGATCAAAGCTTAATTATTCTGCTTTCGTCTTCACTGAGATGAGACTAACCTGCCCAGACTTCAAGACAACTAATATGATAATACAAAAGTTACGACATTTGAAATCGACAAGAAATTGTTCGTTTCAATTAATAATAAAATGAAGAAGGCATTTCTCACAGGAGTAGAAATACAAGCAATACAACAAATTAAATTCACTACAAAATATATATGTTTGTTTTTTTAACATCTAAAAAGGCCATTTGACGCAGGACTAAGACGAGGTTAAAACATAATCAAGGATGAGATCAAGTCTTAAAAACGGTGTTCAAAATTAAGGAAAAGCTTTGAATTGAAAAACCAGTCAAAAGAATGAGCCGTAAATCCGCTTGTTTCACCGCTGAGCAGCTTCCACCTGGAGCTTCCTCTCGCTCAGCTCCAGAACTCACCGAGGTACCGCACGAGGCCCTTGAGGTCGACGAGGAACTCGAGGTCGGGGAGGAAGAAGCTGTGCGCTCGCGTCATGTGGGCCACGTTCTTCACCAGGGACTTGGAGTGGTGTGAGCAGAACAGGCAGTCGGTGACGGGGATGGATCCCGGCAGAGCAGCTGGACGCGGGGCGGACGCGGCGGCAGCGTCCCCTTCCTCCTGGTCCATCGCCGTCTCCTCTTCCTCCTCATCATCCTCATCATCCTCCATATCATCATCGTCTTCCTCCCCCCCAACGTCCTCCCACTCTTCTGGAACATTGTTAAAGGAAAATATTGGAGTCAGAAGCTTAATTTCTTTTATTGTTGCTTACAACCCACTGCCTATGTTTTAACATGCAGCATTACCCAGAATCCCCTCTGTTTCAGCCCCGTTTCCAAAGTGCTGATTCTCTGTCTGTTACTTTAGATGAAAATAAGGAGCCCCTCCCCACGCCTTCTTGATGTAGAAGAGACATGAAGAAGAGGGGACACATGTTGATGTAGAAGAGACATGAAGAAGAGGGGACACATGTTGATGTAGAAGAGACATGAAGAAGAGGGGACACGTGTTGATGTAGAAGAGACATGGAGAAGAGGGGACACATGTTGATGTAGAAGAGACATGAAGAAGAGGGGACACATGTTGATGTAGAAGAGACATGAATAAGAGGGGACACATGTTGATGTAGAAGAGACATGAAGAAGAGGGGACACATGTTGATGTAGAAGAGACATGAATAAGAGGGGACACATGTTGATGTAGAAGAGACATGAAGAAGAGGGGACACATGTTGATGTAGAAGAGACATGAATAAGAGGGGACACATGTTGATGTAGAAGAGACATGAATAAGAGGGGACACATGCTGATGTCCAGGGACAACAGATGAAAGTAGCCTCTTGGCTGAACCCTCACTCGTCTCGTGTCCTTACCTTCCACAGCTGCTGTAGCTCCAGTGTCCTTCTCCCTCCTCTTGGCTTGCTCCTCCAGCCACATCATCCTCGGAGGACACTCCAGCTGCTCCGCTGTCCTCGGCGTCTTCGCTGCCTGAGCCGCTGGACCGGGTCGTTGCTGCTCCTTCAGCGCCTGCTGCAGCGCCTCGTTTCGGGCGTCTCGGTCCCCCTTCTCCTCGCCGAGCCCCTTCTCCAGGTTCTTCTCGTTCATCTTGTCCACCTTCTTCTGGGCGGCGAGCAGCGCCTGCTTCTCCGCCTGCAGGTGTTTGTGGGACTGCAGATTCAAGACTTTAAGTTCCAAGGCCTTTGTCGTCATTTGCACTTTAGATGTCACTGACGCCACAGGCTCCTCCAGCAGCAACACAATCAAATAGTGCCAGTAAAACTAAATGAACTTTAATTTGAAATAAGATTGATGTGTTCGGGGTTCCTGCCGGTTTCACCAACTCAAATGTAAACCTTTTTAAGACCTCTTTGAATATAATGTAAGACCTATTTCACAGCAAGAAAGCATGAAGGGAAATGGCTATGAAAGAAGAAATAAGTCCCATAATTACTTTCAAAGTGAATGTGATCACGTTGAACATCAGAACGATGACCGATCATAACAGTACAGAACTGTGTGTGTGTGTGTGTGTGTTAGGGGTGTAATGGGTCACAAACATTTCGGTTCGGTACGTTTTGCATGAAGGCAACAGGGCCCCGACTATAGACACACACACACACACACACACACACACACACACACACACACACACACACACACACACACACACACACACCACACACACACACACACACGATTGGTGTGTAGCTACGGTATTTAGCGTCCACAGCACCTCCGCTTTAAGGGTTGCCGTGGACCCAAACGTCGCCCTGAGGTCCCCCGGTGTTGCCGCGGGAGCTAACGCTACATTAGCAAAAGGTGCAGCGGGCTTCAAAGTCGTTCCCTCCACTCGTTTCAACCGAGCACTCAATTCCATGTTTTCCAACCAAATACGGCCGAACTTCCCCGTATCGATTTGCAAGTAGACTTGAAGATGAGTTTCTGACTGCCGCTCGCTGAAGCTGAATATCTAAGACCTTAAATTCTGATTATCTAATGTAAGACTTTTAAGACCCCGCGGGAACCCCCGTGTGTTAACAAAGTCCAATTGAGTTACCGCAGCTTTTAGTCGACACATATCGTTTAATAAATGTGATTCAGGCACTTCATCTCCACAAAGTTGTTGATTTGGAACTGCTGTTGGGCGGACTTACCGACAACACAGCTTGACAGAACATGTAGTTTCAGACCTGATGCCATATAATGTGTGTGTGAGTTGCAAACAGATGGGTGGCTTTGGACCTGATGCTATATAATGTGTGTGTGAGTTGCAAACAGGTGGATGGCTTTGGACCTGATGCTATATAATGTGTGTGTGAGTTGCAAACAGATGGGTGGCTTTGGACCTGATGCTATATAATGTGTGTGTGAGTTGCAAACAGGTGGATGGCTTTGGACCTGATGCTATATAATGTGTGTGTGAGTTGCAAACAGGTGGGATGGCTTTGGACCTGATGCTATATAATGTGTGTGTGAGTTGCAAACAGGTGGATGGCTTTGGACCTGATGCTATATAATGTGTGTGTGAGTTGCAAACAGATGGATGGCTTTGGACCTGATGCTATATAATGTGTGTGTGAGTTGCAAACAGATGGGTGGCTTTGGACCTGATGCTATATAATGTGTGTGTGAGTTGCAAACAGGTGGATGGCTTTGGACCTGATGCTATATAATGTGTGTGTGAGTTGCAAACAGGTGGGATGGCTTTGGACCTGATGCTATATAATGTGTGTGTGAGTTGCAAACAGGTGGATGGCTTTGGACCTGATGCTATATAATGTGTGTGTGAGTTGCAAACAGATGGGTGGCTTTGGACCTGCAGGTGGTTCTGGTAGGCGTTGATGCTGGAGAACTTCTTGCTGCAGACGGCACAGCCCTCGGTGGCCGTGGTGTCGCTCAGCTGCTTCTCCGCGGCCACTCGCTGAGACAGGACTCGCTCCTGGAAGTTTTCCGCAGTGACCGGCGGCATGTCGGCGACTTTACGCTTCAGGTTGTAGCGATGCCAGTCGGTTTTATAATGCGCCCGCTGCACCTCGCCATCTGCGAACGCCACCCTGCAGCTGATGCAGGTGTAGGAGGACATGGCGACCTGAGGGGAACAAGGGGGATGTTGAAATGTCATCGTGAATAGGAATATCAGAGCAGCATGCTAACAAAGCTATCCCAACTGTAGCTGTGAGCATGACAGGATGTGTGATGACCCAGAAGAGCATCAGGACTGTTTGAGGCATGTGAGAGCTATGTGATCAACATGATGACTCAGCCTCTATGTGTTCCTCAAGTAAAAGTAGAAAAGTATTATATTCAAAATATAGTGAAAGTAGAAAAGTATTATCATCAAAATATAGTGAAAGTAGCTACAGTAAAAGTAGAAGTACTCAGATCTTGTGCTTGAGTAAAAGTAGAAGTACTCAGATCTTGTGCTTGAGTAAAAGTAGAAGTACCAGAGGGAATACTCTGTCACAGTAAAAGTCATGCTTTCAAAATGTTCCTCAAGTGAAAGTAGAAAGTATTATCATCAAAATATAGTGAAATACAGTGAAAGTAGTCGTTGTGCAGATTGGTCCATTTCAGAATAATATATATGATGTGTTTTATAATGATTGATCATGAAAGTGTTCTCAAGCTGGTGAAGGTGCAGCTAGTCTGAAGTACTTTGTAGACTGCAGGGTAGCTGGTGAAGGTGCAGCTAGTCTGAAGTACTTTGTAGACTGCAGGGTAGCTGGTGGAGGTGCAGCTAGTCTGAAGTACTTTGTAGACTGCAGGGTAGCTGGTGGATTTACTCCAGGTGGAACTAAAGTCTGATTTAACACTTGGTTATATTTCACATCATTCATCCACATCTGTAAAGTCACTAAAGGGATTAAATACATGTTGTGGAGGAAAAGTAAACCATGTACCTCTGAACTGTAGTAGAGTAGAAGTCAGTAAGTAAACAATTTACATCGAAATTGTGCTGAAGTACAGTACTTGAGTAAATGTACTTAGTTACTTTACACCACGGGTATTTAGTGACTCAACTGAAACTTGTATCCATGCTTTAATGCCCTTTATTTTTCTCATACTACCTGTTTGTAACTCCTAAGATGAAGTCTGGTCAGTTAGCCTACCTAGCTAAACAACAGCTAGCGCTCTGGTAAAAGCACATTACGTAATAAAATGAACTGAAATAGATCCCTAACGCCACCAACTACAACTAAACACATGTACAACAAATACAAAAAAAAGAACTATTAAATTGTATTGGTGATTTAAGACAAGCTAACATTGACTAGCAACCAACACTTTAGGCTAAGTAAACATCCGTTAGAATCTGCGACATTCAAAATACTCAAACCAACCGACAGTTTAAAACATGTTTACTCACCTGTTTAGTGAACTGTCTCCTCTGAAGCAGGTGTTTTAATCTCTTGTTTGGATAAATTAGCTCCTGTCTTGCTTTCTACCGCACAATACGCATGGAGAAATGAAGGAAACACGTGAGGCTGACTTCCGGGTGAAATTATCTTCTTCTTGCCTTACCGCCACCTCCTGTATTGGAGTGTGGACCAGAACCATCTATGTTGAGAGATGTATCCATAGATTTCAATGTTACTATCAAAGTGACCCAGTTTGATTCAATCAGTTATCTTCACAATCTTAAATATTGTGGAGGTGCTGTGGACGCTAAATACCGTAGCTAAACACCAGGGGCGGTTCTAGGGGGGGCAGTGCCCCCCTAACACTGACCTCTGACCCCCCTGTGGCCCCCCTAACAATGACATAAATGTATATTTTCTGGTACTCGGTTTGCCAAAAACCGTAGGATTTTGTTGCTGTAATGTGAGATTGTGCAGACACCCTTATGTAAAGTAGAGATGTAACTGTTCATGGCCTTTATTTTATATAAATATGGTGTTAGTGCAAACATTACACTATAACTTAAGCTGAAGCTAACAGTAATAACTATAAGATCTATTTGAAATAAATAAGTGTACTGAAACAAATACCAATAACTATATTGCATTGTTTTCTTATGCGCAATTACTTCATACTGTCTAGTTCTCTTTTTCGTCCTGCATTTATTGTGCCCCCCTCAGAAAATAACTGGCCCCCCAGTGGCCCCCCCAGTCAAATTGGTCTAGAACCGCCACTACTAAATACCAATCATACAGCAACGATGAAAGATTGACACTTTTTGTTTAACATGCTAACACAGTTATGTGTACTGTTATGCTGTTATGTTCAGTCATCGTTCTTATATTGAACATGAATACATTCACTTTGAAAGTAATTATGGGACGTATTTCTTTTCTTAGCAATTTTCCTTCATACTTTCTTGCCGTGAAATAGGTCTTAAATTCCATTCAAAGTGGTCTTAAAAGGTCTTACATTGGTGAAACCTGCAGGAACCCTGTCTTTGGATACTCGATTGATATTGACAAAGCGCCTCGGATAGTCTTATCTGTCTGTAGTCATCAGGCTGAACCACCAGGTTAACGATGTAACCCAGGGGGGTCAAACTCAAACACACAGTGGGCCAAAATAAAAAAATTGGTACTAGTCGAGGGCCGGACTGGTTCAATGTTTATTGCAGAACTTATTGAAATTAACTTATTGCACATATTAAACCTGGAACTAACAAAGCTTAAATTATTGCCTATAAAAACAACATTATACATTAAATAATCAGGTGCATTCATTTCTTACGGCTCTATCTGCAGCTTCTCCAGACTAATTTCTTATGAGTACATTTTCCCACAGGCCAACAACAGCTTCAACAAAACTATTCCCCTCAGAGAGAAACCAAACATGCCCTGCTGCCGTGAGAGAGAAAGTGCAGAAGGAAGCATCCATTAAAACCAGTGTGCTGCTCTGTGATGCTAGCTCAGATACTTGGCGTCTCATCTTGGGGGCAAGGTCATCAATGTTTGGGCTCAGGCTCTGAGCTGAGGAGACCCTCAGGATGGAGTGAAGGTGTGCGTGCAATATACCGGCGGGCCAGATCTAATAGGAATTAGAAATTATCATGCGGGCCGAAATTAAATCCATCACGGGCCTGATTTGGCCCCCGGGCCTTGAGTTTGACACATGTGTGCCTCAGCGTATTAACATCTTTTAGAGTGTTGCTTTTAAATTGTCTATTGTTTTGACATGTACTTGTTTTATGGTGTGTTGTGTTATTTTGTGTATGTTTTGATTTGTTTATTTGACTGTACGGCACTTTGGCCTGTAGGTTTAAAGTGCTCTATAAATAAAGCATTGTCTTTTTACTTACCTCGAATGATGTCAGTAAAGCATTACTCATGTATTATCAGCTTTATTTCATGATCACTGAGCAACACATTATTCACAACCTCTACATAATTATCATTGTCTGGTGCAGTCACAGTGATTACCTGGAAGACAGTCATGCACTCCACACGTTTCTTACATCACTGAGATAAAAGACCCATTAAACCACAAAACCCAGATTTATGTTCGATGGTAAACAAAAGAGTATTAATATCACACGTGTTGCATGGAGTGTGATTTGCTGGAAGTTACAGACATTGCACCACTTTATATGTCCACTATGTGGTGCTAGAGAAACACTATTAACAAACAAAATGCCACTAAACATCAATTGTCGACCACACATTGGCCCTTTCTCATTTCTCTAACTCCCCTCCTCGACTCCCCTCCCCGACTCCTATCCTCGATACTTAGTCCCGCCCGCAGGAGATGCGAGCGGAGGAGCCGAGGAAGGGAATCGAGGAGAGAGGAGGGGAAGCAGCAGGCGGTTAGAGAAATGAGAACTCCTCTCCTCTGAGCGGTCATTTTAAAGAGACGTCCATTAATGATGACAGGAGGCAGCAGCCTCTGTCTGATGGACAGATGTGTTCAAGATGACTTATATATTTACTTTGATTCATTCACAGTGCGGTATAATGAGACAATAACAGGCTACAGATGCAGACACACACACACACATATATATATGTGTATATATTTATATAAATATATACAATTTCAGAATCAAACAGAGCACTCATAATAACGTAACACTATCAGAGACTGGATATATCCCCCCCCCCTCTCCCCTCTGGTCGCTACAAAGAGGAAAATAAATTACGGGCCAAAAGTTTTATTTACAAGTATTAAAAGTAAGCAGAGGACACCAAACCAACTGACACCTGTCTGTCCGCTGCATCTATGCACACACTGAACCACACACACCTACACCACACACACGCATATACAGCTCCTAAAACAGGCTACAGTCGTGGTGTATTTTATTGTGAAGCACTAAATGGTTTTAGAAAAATATCGACTCTTTGTTTGTAGACATCTACTAAACTAAAGCAAAAAGAGTAGGCCTGTTCTACTGAGTGATATATATTCTACACACTGCTCTGCTTTCTGCACGGACCTCACAGCTGTTCTCTCTGGAAAGCAGTTACAGTAATAAAATAATATCCAGGGGATGCATGCAGAGCTGTCATTGGCTGAGATAAGTCTGGCCGTGTGTCACGATTCTTTGAAACATCTCTGTTGCCGGAAATGCATCCACGAAGGAGCCGTGGAGGACCGTGGAGGACCCATCAGTGTATCCTCGGTTATAGCTCCTCGACGCTCGATCCTCGGTCCTCGAAGTGCGTTTAGAGAAATGAGATGTCCTTCAACATGGCGCGCTGAAATTCATTTCCGGGTCACTACCAGAGGACAGAGGAGTCGAGGAGTCGAGGAGGGGGATTTGATGAAATGAGAAAGGGCCATTGTTATTTTCATGATGTTTGTCACATGAGGCTGACTTCCTGTTGCCTTTAGGTGGTGCTGTGACTTATCAAGCACTCAACATTGGTAGTTTGGAGACTGTACAATGAAGTTACAACAACTTCCTGTTTCATGGAGAATGTCTATTATGGCTGCCATCGTTATGGAATTAAAAAGGTACTGAAATTAAGTTAATATACCGGTTAATACCTGTTAGATATTGTACACTTCACCAGGAGAGGTCGCTGTAACTGATAGTGATGGCAGTTTGACACTGAAGCTTCGAACGGAGCTTCAACCCTGGACTTCCTATTCCATAGAAGCAGTGCTTCGAAGCTTGCTTCAAATCACGTGACATGTGACGTCCGAAGCAGCAGCTGCTTCAAGTCACGTGACATGTGACGTCCGAAGCAGCAACTGCTTCATTTCCTGAATGAATCACTTGACTGGTTCACGGTCCATTCACGCGATTCAATGCACTGCCTCGTCTCGATTCTGACAGGTGACAGGTTGAAACAGTTTCAAACTTGAGCGCTTCAACACTTTATAACCGCTCTAAACAATGCGCAATGTGTGGGTTGTTGTTGCTGTTGAGTTGTTGTTGGCATTGCATTTGAATTGGATCATTATAGAGCAAGCCATGAAGAAAGATAGGTCGTTATGGCTCGTGAAACACTTCGAAATGTGGAGAAGCTGTGAACAAAAAGAAAATGAGTAATATAAAATTAAAAACACTTTGATGGTCTAAGGAATAGATAGCCCAGTGGATAGAGCCGGCGGCCAGGGTGCAGCGATGTCCTCCGCGCAGCTGGTTCAAAGCCCGGAATAGTTAAACTTTTAATCATTGCTTTTCAACTTTAATACTTTAATAACTGATAAAAGGCCCTCTCAGCCCAAAAACATGTCCAGCACTCTCTAGTCTCTTCTCAATAACCCAATACACACAATTATCAATCTTTAATTGCAAATAGAACATGATATTCAGTCTTAGTGTGTGTGTGCATCGAATATTTTCCACGGCAAAGATACGTTAAACCCACTGCAGCCTTGCACTTCGCCAGGAGAGGTCGCTGTAACTGAAGCTTCGAGAAATGAACCTATTTCCGACACAATTGTCCAAGTGGTTCGAAGCTTCATTTTGCCATCACTAGCAAGGCAAGGCAAGGCAAGGCAAGGCAAGGCAAGGCAAGGCAAGGCAAGGCAAGGCAAGGCAAGGCAAGGCAAGGCAAGGCAAGGCAAGGCAAGGCAAGGCAAGGCAAGGCAAGGCAAGGCAAGGCAAGGCAAGGCAAGGCAAGGCAAGGCAAGGCAAGGCAAGGCAAGGCAAGGCAAGGCAAGGCAAGGCAAGGCAAGGCAAGGCAAGGCAAGGCAAGCGGCAAGGCAAGGCAAGAAAAAATCTCCTTCAGAATCAAAAATCTTTGCAGCAACATCAAGAATCTCACAAAGACAGGCAGAAAAACCAGAACTTAAATGCACACAAGACTAATTACATGAACAAGACACAGGTGAGGAGGGAGGAGACAACACAGGTGAACACAATCAGGTAATCAAGCAGGAGGGCACACAGAGACAGGAAGCAACAGACAAGACACTTTTCAAAATAAAACAGGAAACCAAAGACAGATCTTGACGGGACAAAGTAAAACAGGCAAAACGCGACAGCATTTCACAAAACGCTACAGCATTTCACATTGGACGGAAAGGGTATTCCTTTAGGGAGAACACTTCTTGTTTGTGATTGGACAGAGCCAGCCAGAGAAGCACTGCTGTTATTGGTTGTTTTTGCTGCCAGCCATAGACTGTATATATAAATGGACGTAGTGTCCGTCACGTCACCCATAGGATTCTGCAGAGTTGCCGTGAAGCCCTTAGTAGCGGAGTCGGCCACTAACGGCTCGACTGTGACGTCAGAGTCTAATCCCACCTGCTCCAAATAAGGGCAAAGAGGCGGAGCCGAGGCGGGACCTGCTGCCTCCGAACTGGAAGTAAACAGAGCTAGCTCAGGCTAAGAAGCTAAGCTAACATGAAATACATGCATACCAAGTTACTGCTAACAGTGTAGTTCCCCTATATAAACGTTACATTCATAATCAAATGAGACAATCTGCAAGAGAATTAGCTATATTTTGTTATTCTTAATGCTTGTTATTCACACATTGAGAAAAGACGGACTCCACCGCCCGGACCTAACGGAGCCGCAGTGGGCTAGCTCCGGGACGGCTGGAGCTAGCCCCCTGCGGCTCCGTTAGCTCCGCCGGACATGTAAAATAACATGTATAATATTATCATTTTAGACTTCTTGGAAGTTCTGTTAGTACATTCAAGCGCACAGCACGACATTTTAATTGTCTGGTATTTGTAACAATATTCCCTAAAAGGCACAATCACCACGAACACGGCTAAAGCTAAAGGGTCAAGTACAGTACTATGACTAACTAACGTTGTAGCCTCTATGGTTGTAGCCTAGCAGAGTGGACATGTTGCTGTTAGCTGACAGTGAGGCATGTCCATCAAAGTGACCACGCCCTAATTTATGCAAAAGCTTTAAGGCTTAATATAAATAAAAGGGTCGTGTTAGAAAACAATTCACTCACAGATTCATAATCATGAAGGTGGAATCTAACTATATCGATAATAATATGTATTGCATCCATGGGTAGAAACATGTTTTTTTCTGCTGTAAAGTTGGACATTTTAACATGGGGGTCTATGGAAATGGCTCCTTTCTGCAGCCAGTCCCTAGCGGCCAATGTATGAACTGCAGTGTGTGGCACTTCCGTGTTGGCTTCCCGGCTGTTCCCCAGAGTTTGCAGCTTGGGCTAAACTAACCTGTAGCTGCTCCGTCCACATTCACAACAACGTCATACTATATTACTATACTACTATACTATATTATACAGACATAGATAAAGCAGTGACTGTATTCACCATGACATAGACAGTCTGTGTTTTGTATATATTTAACTTTTGTCCAGTTTCTGAACAGATATGAGGAGCTGTGAGCTCTGAGTGTGTCTAACAGCTTACGGCTGATGTGTTACGGCCAATCACGAAGCGTTATTTCTTGGACTGGCAGCAAAAACAACCAATCACAGCAGTGCTTCTCTGGCTGGCTCTGTCCAATCACAAACAAGAAGTGTTCCCCCTAAGGAATACCCTTTCCGTCCAATGTGAAATGCTGTGGTGTTTTCTGAAATGCTGTGGTGTCTTCCGTATTCAGTAGATCTAACAGGACATTGTTTTCTGTAGCAACACCTTTTGTGTTTCACTTCCTTAGAAAATAAACTGGTCTGATGAATGATCCGATGATGAATCTCCTCACCACTTAATCAGAATCTGGCCGTCAGGTTTTTGGTACAGGAAAAATATCACGCCTTAAAGAAATGCAAAACACTTGAAAATATTTGTTATCAAATCCACACCATGTTTAAAACCAAAGATAGGATAGTTACAGGATAACTCATCTCTAGATGAATGTGTTGACGCAAACTGCTTGGCTGTGTTCTCAGAATAATTGTCATGTTAACTGTATTGACACAATTGAGATGAGTGATTTGATGTCAGAAGCTCAACTGCAGCCATTTATTAAGCCAAGTGCTGCGAAACTAAAAAGATCATCTTTGATTTAAAACCTTGAAATACAGCACCCCCATGTGGCTGTTAGACAGTGGTGAAAATAAAAATGGTAACTATATTCAGTACAGCATTATTCATAATTATTGAAGAGAAAATACTGCCATTTTCAATTATTTCATAATTAGTTTTATTAACCAGACTCTTCTTGAATATCCAGTCTTCCTACATGTTCATGCTTCCTTTAGATCAGGGGTTCCCAACCCCCGGAGGTGTAACTGCAGGGCCATGAAATAGCTGTGAGTTTATCGTAATATTTGCAGAATTATAAATATATAAAAATGTTATATCATAATATTTTTTTCAAAAAGTGTTTAATGTTCGCACCTATACCAGTGATATTATTTAATCCAGTAGCCTGGTTAAACTTTCACTAGATAACCGTTGAAAATGGCTTTTATGATGTTCCGAGGGATTCGGCTGCTCAGCCTCTCGTGTGCATGAGAAAGTTAACGGTGCGCCAAGTAGGAAGAGGAGCGTAGAGACAACCGTTTAATTGCAGACTGTTATGTTTATGTGGGGAAATGGCAGTGCATACATTATTTGAGATATATTTCAAACTCGGACCTTTCTTTTTAATGACTGATTTTAAATGCCATTTTCTAAATGTCTTTCATTTTTTTGTAAAGCACTTTGAATTGCCTTGTGTTGCAAAGTGCTATGTAAATAAACTTGCCTTGCCTTTGTTTAAGCACCGGATTAGCATAACAGGAGAGTAAACCAGTCTGCCTTGATCTATGAATTCATGTCCGGGACTCTCACGGTATCTGCTGCCCGCAGCTGTTTGAAGGAAAGCCTCCTTCACTTCATGAAATGGCTGCAGGCAGCGCACCGAGAGCTGTGCCTTTTTACGCACCGCCTTCGCTGTGTTTACCTTCATCAGAACAGCGAGTGACTGCAGGCTGCTACGTGTTAACCACACACACCTCTACACACACCTCTACACACATCGAACTGCCCGATTACGCCCCCTTTTATTAGTTTTATGAAGGAGATGTCCAGTCACCAAGGCGCATGATGTGTGTGTGTGTGCTCTGCTCAGTTCTGTGTTTGTTTTCAAATGACCATGAACAGTAATTTACACACATCTGGCGAACTCCATAGGTAGCCTGTATGCGGGTGTTCCCAAAATAAATTAGTTTAATCTTAATCTCGATGTACACTGTAAATCGTAATAAATTGACTTTACTTAGACAACTTCAGGAAACCGATTGCCTCAACATTTCATCATTCATTTTTAAGTTGTTTCAACTTAAAAGCACTGAGTTCAGGCAACTTAAATCATTACAGTAAACTTGAGTATACCCAACTCAAGATACTTCATAACGATGACTATAAAAATTTGGTTTAGACAACTTACATATCTTATGTTGAATTAGCACAACTCATAATAAAAAGTGAACATTACTTGTCAAAGCAGTTCACTTTACTTGGGTAATATCAGGAAACCGATTGCCTCAACATTTTCAAGTAAGCTGAACTTAAAATGTTAAGCTGTTGTAACAAACAAAAGACATTTCAATGGTAATGATATTCACATTTTATTTGTTTTGTTAACAAACATATTTTGAGAGGCTGACTTCTGTGCTTTCATCAGAAAAATGTACACATTTAAACAAAAATGTATACAAACAGAGTCCCTCTGTGTGTACTACAACGTGGCCTTTGAAAAAGAATAAAAATTACAAAAAAAAATCTCTTTTCCAAAAGAGAAACGGTCCCACTGCTTGGCAAGCAGATTTAGCTTTTATTAATTTCTGAAGGATATCAAAAATGCAATTCTTACTAGTAATAATTTTTATTTCTGATATCAAAAATGGAATTTTAACTAGTTAGAAAGCAAATTCTTGATATCAGAAATTAAATTGTATTATTTATTATTATTATTATTATTATTATTATTATTATTATTATTATTATTATTATTATTATCATTATTATTATTATTTGATATAGTTAGATTCCACCTTCATGATTATGAATCTGTGAGTGAATTGGTCACGTTGATGGACACGCACATGCCTCACTGTCAGCTAACAGCAACATGTCCACTCTGCTAGGCTACAACCATAGAGGCTACAACGTTAGTTAGTCGTAGTACTGTACTTGACCCTTTAGCTTGAGCCGTGTTCGTGGTGATTGTGCCTTTTAGGGAATATTGTTACAAATACCAAACAATTAAAATGTCGTGCTGTGCGCTTGAATGTACTAACAGAACTTCCAAGAAGTCTAAAATGATAATATTTTACATGTTAACCCCGTTCGCAGGTGTTTGTGTGCTTGGTAGCTTAGCTTGTTATTTATTAGCCAGCTAAGGACGTAACCCTTTATGCATACATATACATTTTAGTTTATGATTCAGCCTTGGGTAAGACTTTTATAATCTATGGCTATGACGCCCATAATGCTAAACGGGAGCAAATGTTAATAGGGGACCCAATTATCCCAGTGGTGGCCGCCGGAGCTAACGGAGCCGCAGGGGGCTACCTCCAGCCGGCGTCCCGGAGCTAGCCCACTGCGGCTCCGTTAGGTCCGGGCGGTGGAGTCCGTCTTTTCTCAACGTGTGAATGACAAGCATTAAGAATAACAAAATATAGCTAATTCTCTTGCAGATTGTCTCATTTGATTATGAATGTAACGTTTATATAGGGGAACTACACTACACTGTCAAGTCTCAAGTCTTTGGTCACGAGTCCAAGTCAAGTCTCAAGTCTCTAAAAAAATAAAAGTCTCATGTCTCTTCTGGTTGTAATAAGCCTTTTATTGTCTGCTGCTATCCAGTCTGTTAAGAATACTGCACAGCTATATCTAAGAAATTCAAAGCATTTACTGTGTTATTATCACTCCTATATCTATTAGCATACAGTATCAGTACTGATTAGTTGTTTGTTATATGATCACTTTAAACAGGCTATTGCAATGCAATATGAGGACAAACATCACACTTTAGCTAAATGCAAACAACTTATAAGCAAAACACTTCAGAATCAGAAATCAGTATCACAAATACTTTATTAATCCCCCCCAGGGAAACTGTTAAAAGTACTTAAAAGCGGGTAATGATTAACGTTACCGACCTTTTTTATGTCATGTCAAGAGTTGGATGTCAACGCCACTCAACTCAAACAAATGTGACAAGCAAACATTCACTCATCTTTTCAAATATTCAGTTACAAAGCTAGTAGCAAGCTAAGTTAGCATTACAGCTGATGCTGAGCTAAACATGTTTGCTAACCGTCCATGCGTTAATCTGACTGACCTCTCCGGGTGAGTTTTCAAGTGCCTGACGTTGTTGCGCCAGCATCCTTGATTTTGATATTACTTTGCAGTGTGCGCTTCTTTTGTTGGTGCCGCCGGCGTTTTGTTCGAAGTGTTTGTAGTTGAACCTAATTACAAGCGGTACAGCCTCAGGTGTGCCGCCGGTCGCTATTGTGTTACTACGAGGTAGTAACAGAGGCGTGCACGTCTGCGTAATGAGCCCGGCTAAAGTAACTGGATGGCCTACCTGCCTGTCAGCCTTCCATCTGGGCACAAACTTATCTCGTGCCCTCATTGGTCATGTGCGCGTGCGTGTGTGTTGGAGGAGGCGGGCTCTATAAGGAAGTAGCCTCTAGCAGATTATCTCCGGTTGTGTATTTTCAAATTCTAGCGATCTCGAGCCGGTTTCTCTCAAATGTACCTACTCCACCTTTAATACGCCAAAAATAGAAAACACAATGATTGTTCACGAGTCCCAACACACAAGTCCAAGTCGAGTCTGAAGTATTTTGGTCACGAGTCCAAGTCAAGTCTGAAGTCTCTGTGTGTGCGACTTAAGTGCGACTCGAGTCCGAGTCGCAGACTCGAGTCCCCATCTCTGGTCTATGGTGCTAACAGGAAATGCAGCAGTTGCTAAATGTGTCAACCGTTAACGAACATGCTGCTTTTACTTTTACACAAGTTGTCTTCAAATACATTTATTTAACCGGAATTAATTCCACGCCATATGCCTACATGACGGGCTAACTTTATTCGCTTTAAAGTTAGCTCTTAAGCCTTACCACGATTTTTACTTAAACACGGTAAAAGTCGGTGTTCATCTGACGAAAGAGGATGACTCATTACAACAAATAACGATGGCAAACCCTGAATGATTTTGGCTAACTTCCCAACTCTGTAGCACAATATTGTTTGTTTAAACCATAGACTGGGTTAAAACTTACCTTCACATGTCCTCAGACTCTCGACAATGATTTCTTCCCGCTTCGTTCCATGACCCATGGCGTCAGTCTGACATCTCTGTGGCAAACTGCGCATGCGTAGTCGCCCACGTGTGTTCAAAGAGAGCTGCTCACTCGTACTTTAAAGTAACGGTTACTTCAAGCTGATGAGTTAAATAACTTCTCTCACAAGAAAGTAGTTTTAACTTGTTGTATTGAGTTAAGTTAACAAATAATGTAGATATCAGTTGATGTCACTATTTTGTTTAAGTAAGGGGCACTATTACAATTTACAGTGTGCCAGTCCTTGGCACAATAAAGGTTGGGAACCCCTGCTTTATTGGCAACATGACATGTTTATGTTTTATGACGTGAGTTTATTTCTGGCTATTAATCACACCTACTAATTGACCTATCAGGAGCTTTTGAGTCGTTGTTGTTGAATCCCCAGGCTTGGATCAAGCTGGATCAGCAAGGTCTGACTTCTACTAACTTCTGGTGAACCTGGTTTAATGAACCAGCTGTTTTAAGGTACAATTGACTCCGTTTGCTTAAGTGATCCAGATTCTAGTGTCTGTCATTAGGCGTGGCGCTAACTGAGTGTTAGTGAGAGGCAGTTGTGCAGTCTTACCTAAAAGCAGGAGAGGACGACGTGCAGTTGTTTTCGGTTCTCCCAATCCGAATGGGTGGGATGGTTTTATTTTGAGAAATAGTTCACAAATATACAGGGTTTATAATGTATGCCTTTATTCTATATTCCTGTTACAATGTGACAAATATTCCTTATGATTTAGGACTTCACTCCAAGGTCATCATTTATTTTCATATTTATTTTACATCTTCCGGTCCGTTACCAAGGGTAGTATGTAGTCTTATGTGTGCCAAATAAAACATGACAATACACATCATTCAGTTAAAGGTGGGGTAGGTAATTTTGGAGAAACCAGCTCCAGTGCGCTAGAATTAGAAAATACACAACCGGAAAATATCTGCCACTTCCTTACAGAGCCCCACCTCCAACACACACGGACGCACATGACCAATGAGGGCACGAGATCAGTTTGTGCCCAGATGGAAGGCTGACAGGCAGGTGGGCAGGTAGGCCATCCAGTTACTTTAGCCAGCTCAGATGATTGGTCGTGCTTTTCACAGCGCCACGGCTTCCAGAGATGATATTTATTATGGATTTGTTGTGAAAGCACTTCAGATATTCATTGCTATCGGGATGTTAAGAGCATTCCATGGAATATAACAAGTGTATCTCGAGCCGGTTTCTCAAACTTACCGACCCCACCTTTAATACCAATAAGTTAGACACCACTTAAATACCTTTTTACTTGAAAATCCCACAAGGTTATTAACACAACTTGATTAACCAATATTACTTTAAGTCACTCTAAACAAGAATATCCAAAAAGTGAGGATAAAGATGTGCAAAGAATCAGACAGTCAAAGGTTTGGTAGATCTGCTGCAGTCCAGCTGCAGAAGGTCAGAGGCTCTCTCGTGCAAACCAGCTGACGTTAGTTATTCTTTTAAAAATAAATGACTTCTCAGTCTCTCTTCTGGCCTTTTCTTCGTCCTCTTTTCTAATTCTCCTTTTTTCCTCCTTAATCTCCCTATCACGACCTTCTATTATCTCATGGAACTTCTCCTTATCAGCTTTCAACTCCTTCATTCTATCCTCGTACAGTTTCGCTATTTTGTTTTCCAGTGCCTCCATCCGTTTGCATATTTCCTCTTCTCTCTTTGTAAGGATTCTCCGTGTTTCCGCCTCTATGAACCTCTCTGCCTTCTGGAACATGTCATTGGTGTAATGGCTTCCTCCGTTCTTCTCTGCTATGTTTCTGATCATGTCGAGCAGCCCTCTGACCTGAGAACGATCCTCCTCCTCATTATTGAAGACGTGGTACTGGCCGTGACATTTCCCCACAAGTTCCTGCAGATCTTCACTTTCCTTCAGGAACTCTTCGATATGTTTCCCTTTGAGCTGATCACCGTGGGTAAAGAGAACCATGCTGTATCTGTCTGTATCTTTTCCAAAGACTTCCTGAATCTTCTGCACCGTCTGCTTTTCTTCATCTTTGAATCTGCCCAGTCTGATGATGACCAGGAAGACGTGGGGTCCAGGAGAAGCATATTTAATGCTCTGGTTAATACTGCCTCTGGTATTCTCTTCATCAACCTTGGTGTCAAACAGAACCGGAGTGTCAATGACAGCAACTCTCTGTTCCTCCACTTCACCAAAGGCCTTCGCACAGGTAACCGTCAGAGAATCAGCAGAGCACTTTGATGGAAAGAACTCTTTTCCCAGAATGGTGTTTCCTGTGGCGCTCTTCCCAACTCCGGTCTTCCCCACCATCACAATCCGGAGCTCAGCATTATTGTGTGTGTTCGATTCTGATGGGGGAAAACACAACATATATTTTAAGGGCTTTTAGTACTCATATCTTAAAGTTAATAATAACAATGGCAAGTGGGAAGAAGCTGTTCTGTTTTCTCCTAGTTGTACAGGTGACTGCATGTTGGTCCGTTAAAAACATTTAAGACTGTAAGTTGCATAATTTGGCTAGCCCTTAATATTATTATTTGTTCTTAAATGTAGAATATGTAATTTGTCCCTCGGGTCTCTCAATCTAAACATTACCAAAAGAAGGAGTTTAGTGGCGTTATAAATAAAATCAGTAAAATACTGAATAACGACTGACAGTGGAGGCTTTAAGCCGATGCTTCTACCAACGTATGGTACACTTGTTCCTCTGATACTATCCAGTTCGTACGTTATCAAAGGATCTGTTTCTCCTTGTGGAAGCAGGAAGGTGGGGCTTTGAGCCAAAGGCTAAGCTCTGCATGTTTCCAGGCGTCTGATTACTAAAGGTTTGAAGTTAAAAAGGCACATACGATCATTCATATTTAATCTGATAAAACAGTAAATGAAAAAGGGACTGCAATCCTTTGGTGAGGAGCTAGGAGGAACCCTCAGGAGCATTTTTGCATTGATTCGAGAAAAAAGTGTTTTGATGCTGTTGGAATGATTTCAGATTCGATGTGAATAGAGAAATAAAACAGGCTTTTAATGCTGACAGAGCCTATACCGAGTAGACTGGTTTTAATAAAGGACATGATGAAAAGTAAACGGGAGAAATATCACAGATCATCATCAATTACTTCTATTGTTTGAAGACAATTGTTTGTGCTCTTTTTTATTGTTGACATCTACATTTGAAACATACGTTTAACTAGATCTTAAATCAGAAGACAAATGTATACAATACTTTAGAGCAATGATCTTGAGTTTAACCTCTCATCAGTGTTCACTCTGGTGTGAAACTGCAGTAAGTATCAGATCAGCTGCAGCGTTCAATCAGTAACTGATATACAATAAGAACAATCAAACCGGAGTAGTGCTTCAGTGCTGCCATACTGCCCCCCAGCAGAACCTTCTCAGATGAAGTTAACAAGGCATTTGGTTTTAAAAAATAATTCTGAAAGATCCACCCCGTGCCGATAAAACATAACAATCAACAGCATGAATACAGTTTAGTAACTTACCATTTGGGGCATGTGTGCTGGCCATAGTTAGTTCTGGAGGGAGGAGCTGGTCTGCTGCTCAGCTGAGGAAGTGAAGTTAGTCTGCAACAACACCTCCTTAAATACAGACTAATGCAGCTAACCACACCCACACACTGCTGACATCACAGTCTGAAGTCCAGCTACAGTGGGATGATTCATAGATTAAAAATGATCAAATCCTTACTTGGCTTTTTTTATTTAACAGACTATATTTTAAATGTAAGATGCATGAATATTCACCTATTTCAAGAGTGACCATTTTAAGTGGACTGATTTATATAGCGCTTGTCCAGTGTTTGAGGGCCCTCAATGTGCTTTACATATTCAATTGAGCTTTCACACATTCAACGCTTTATTCGTCCCAGATTTGAATATTATTTAATTCACAGCAGCAGTGTTGTCAAGCATTTGTTGTCATGAGTTAAACATATTTAATAGATACAATGAGACACAAATATAAGTGGCAATTATCTAAATATTCACAATGGAAAGGACATATATCACTAGAGTACACTGTAAAAAAAGATCGTAATTTTTCAGGAAATAACTGTAAATTGTTATAGTAATTATCATGTTTTTTTAAATGACTTGCAAAATCCTGTAAAATGACAGATATGAACTATAAATTAACAACCCAAAACAAAAAAGTATTTTGACAATAACAACAAATAACGTTTATTTCCTTCTTTTTTACAGTACATTTACTATATAATATTTACAGTATCTTTGCACTTTCAGAAAATACATGCAGATGTACGTAAAATATTTGTTTTAACTGTAATTAAATATGTAACTCGTAATATAAAAGTGTATTACTATTTTAAGACTTTAAGATTTTCTTTGTAATTTTAAGGTAAACATAAATCTGTAAAAAAAAAGGGTAAAACATTTTTACATAAATCATTTTCTCAATATTCCATTGAATCCACCACAAACACAAAATATCCAATGTTGAAACAAGTAAATAAATATGTTTTCATGAAATTCCTAACTTACTATATTGTAAATATCTACAGTTGACAATATCATTCAAACAAATTAAAATCATAGAAAGTGGAGAAATCTCTGCAGGGAGGATCAAGGTTTAAAACACACACTGTTTTTTACTCAACAAGTCACAGTTTTCCTTGTTTTATTTATGTTGCTGTTTTATTTTTCCATTGGTCAATTTACAGTAATAAGCCTTAGTTTTACAGTATAATGTATGGTTTTCGGATTCTGGCCGACAGCCAGAGCTACGGCACTTGAAATAGAATTCAGCCAAAACACGGCAGACAAGTCAGGCATGTTTGGAATGAGTCCACAACACTCCTGATTGGTTAATATAAACGTAATCGAAGAAACCTGCCAATGAGAACTGTCCGCGCCTGTCGTTCACATTTGAAACATCCACGTCAGTTTGAGCGGGTCCTCTTGCTGGAGCTACAGCTGTCTGTGTGTCTGCTGCAGGAGTTTATGGATTAATATCGGGATCGTTTTACATCTACACGTTAAATATGAGCATCGGGACGTCAACAAAGAACAGAAGACTTGAGATCTGGTGAGTCCTGCGACTGTAATGGAGTTAAACATGTATTTAGATAATCCTTAATTTGTGAATGTTTTATTTTGTATTTAAGGTTATGTTTCTTCTTCTAGTTAGCTGAGTTTCTTCCCGTTAAGTTGGTATGCATCATTAATAGGATGTTAAGAAGCCCTGAGATGCTGTTTCTTGCAAGATGTTGCGCCCGGGAAACCTGTCTTAACAGGTGGCTGCTAACGTTAGCTTACAGCTTATTGCAGTGCTGCCCCCCCACCCTCTAGTCTCCAACACGGGAGAATTACACATAAACATGCAGCGGGGTGTTACAGTGTTGTCGCCAAGTTTAATGTAAAGTTTCACAGCTTTCTTACAGCGGAATCTAGTTTGTTAATGTTCAGTAGCCAACAGCTAGCATAGCATAAACAGCTAACCGCTAACGTTCGGCTAACTTGCTAGTCAATCAATCAATCAATCAATGTTTATTTATATAGCCCAATATCACAAATGTTACATTTGTCTCAGTGGTCTTCACAGTGTGTACAGAATATCAGTATGACAATACGACACCCTCTGTCCTTAGACCCTCACATCGTACAAGGAAAAACTTCCAAAGAAAACCCAGTTTAAAGGGAAAAATGGGAGAAACCTCAGGGAGAGCAACAGAGGAGGGATCCCTCTCCCAGGACGGACAGACGTGCAATAGATGCCGTGTGTAAATTGAAAAGATAATACATTTGCAACATAGGTAGTCTAAATGTTTGGAAATGCATGTGTGTATAATAGGAAGATGAATCCACGAGGATATCCATCCAGGACCGATGATCCAGGACCACAGCCACGACTCAAGATCCAGCGCTCGCGATCCAGGACACAAGACCGCAGGATCATCCATGACTCCGGATCCCAGCGTATATAGACAACAAAAGGAAAGACATTTGGGGAAGCTGGGTTAATCGGAACACGAGAGTACACAGGTATAGACAGCGAGTTAGCTCTGCTCTATATTATTACACGCTAACATGACTAGCTAATGTCACACTGTGAACTAAAATACTTTTTGTATTACTACATCATACATGCTTTGTCCAAATCACTGCTAAAATGTATTATTTTTGAAAATGTATCGTAAAGAAACACTCAGCCATGCATGTCATAACATAGCAAAAGAATACGGGTAATGTTTGAACCATGTTGTACCTTAGAAGTGCAGTGATACAAACATGATTTTTATTCAAAAAGTAAGAAAGGGAAAAATAAAAATTAGAATTGGTGTTGATCCAAAACAGGTTAATTGAGGAATACCTGGAATCCTGAATGGTTCAAGTAATTTATTGCAAAGATATTTACAATTCAAACTAATTCGGGTCACTTTTTACACATGTTGGTTGTATGTTGTGTAACAAAGGGTTACCATGACAGCTGTGATGTTCACTCTTTTGACAGAGCACCAGTGGACAGTGAGGAATATGGAAGAGAAGATGTGATGGCTTTGTGTGGAAAGCTGCTGAAGCCAGCCTGTGTCCCTCTCATCAGTCTCTCCAGGCAGCACCCAGCTATTCTTCCATCTTGCAGATGAAAAGACTTTGATATGTGAGTAATAACTAACTTGTGTCTAACATAATATTGAATGTGGTTTAGTAAAGTACTTAAAAATACCCCACATTGTACATGTACAGGACAATCAGACCTTATTCAACAAAGATCATCAGACAACTGTTTTGTCTTTGAGGTAAAGCCGCAGCAGAGAGTCTGAGTTTGAAGAAAACACTCACATTTTATTTAGTGTTGTTTAATCAATCAATATTTACTGGTCTTGAATTTCCTCACTGGATTACAAAATGCTCAAATCTTATTGTACAGGGACATTATGCAGATGTCATCACCTGAAGATGAAAATATAGATTCAGCAATATGTACCATTTTAAGGAAATAGACTGTTAGCGGTATTTACCAAAGCTCCGCAGCTGTAGCTAGGCGCTGCTAATGAAAACTCAAGTGCTCAATTTGTTTGTTTGTCTTTTTTATTAAGAATTGACCAAGCATATCTTCCTCTTCGAAATCCCAGTTGTACTTCGCTAACACGCAATGCCTGGGAGGGTGCGTTTGATTGTTCCCACAATAGTGCTCTTGTGCTTCAAAGGTTCATCATGCAAGATGTAGGGGATCTATTGGCAGCTGCTGATAATAACATCCATCATTATGGTTTACTCATAGTTATCACTTCACTTCCTCCTCCAGCACCTGGACACAGCAGGAACCTACGCCAGGATCCTGTTTGTGGACTTCAGCTCTGCCTTCAACACAACCCTCTTGCTGGAGGCTGCGCTCCATCAGGACCAACACCTCTCTCCATCAGGACCAGAACCTCTCTCCATCAGGACCAGAACCTCTCTCCATCAGCACCAGAACCTCTCTCCATCAGGACCAGAAGCTCTCTCCATCAGGACCAGAACCATTAATCAATCAATCAATGTTTATTTATATAGCCCAATATCACAAATGTTACATTTGTCTCAGTGGTCTTCACAGTGTGTACAGAATATCAGTATGACAATACGACACCCTCTGTCCTTAGACCCTCACATCGTACAAGGAAAAACTTCCAAAGAAAACCCAGTTTAAAGGGAAAAATGGGAGAAACCTCAGGGAGAGCAACAGAGGAGGGATCCCTCTCCCAGGACGGACAGACGTGCAATAGATGCCGTGTGTAAATTGAAAAGATAATACATTTGCAACATAGGTAGTCCAAATGTTTGGAAATGCATGTGTGTATAATAGGAAGATGAATCCACGAGGATATCCATCCAGGACCGATGATCCAGGACCACAGCCACGACTCAAGATCCAGCGCTCGCGATCCAGGACACAAGACCGCAGGATCATCCATGACTCCGGATCCCAGCATATATAGACCCCAAAAAGAAAGACATTTGGGGAAGCTGGGTTAATCGGAACATGAGAGTACACGGGTATAGACAGAGAGAAGGAAGAAGTAAGATGTCCCCCGACAAACTAAGCCTATATCAGCAAAACTAGGGGCTGAATCTAATCAGCCCTAACTATAAGCTTTATCAAAAAGGAAGGTCTTAAGCGCACTCTTAAAAACGGATAGGGTGTCTGCCGCCCGAACACAAACTGGAAGCTGATTCCACAAATGTGGAGCTTGATAAGAAAAGGCTCTGGCTCCCATTGTACTTTTAGAGACTCTAGGAACAACCAACAACCCTGCATTCTTGGAACGCAATGCCCTAGTAGGACAGTAGGGTATAATGAGTTCTTTAAGGTAAGATGGCGCCTGCCTATTAAGGGCTTTGTAGGTGAGAAGAAGAATTTTAAATTCTATCCTGTGTTCTATAGGGAGCCAGTGTAAGGCAGCCAGAACAGGAGTAATGTGGTCCTTTTTCCTAACTCTGGTTAGTACACGAGCAGCAGCATTTTGAATCAGCTGAAGCGACTTGATTGACTTCTTGGTACTCCCTGATAGTAAAGAGTTACAATAATCCAGCCTCGAAGTAACAAATGCATGGACTAGTTTCTCTGCATCGTTTTGAGGCAAGATATGCCTGATTTTTGCAATAATACGTAGATGGAAGAAGGCGGTCCTTGAAATTGATTTTATGTGGGCGTTAAAGGATAAATCCTGATCAAATATAACACCAAGATTCCTTACAGTCTCACTGGAGGCCAAATTAATGCCATCCATAGTTAGTATATCTTTAGATAATTTGTTTCGTAGATTCTTCGGGCCAAGTACAATAACTTCAGTTTTGGTCGTGTTTAACATCAAAAAGTTTAAGGTCATCCACGTTTTTAAGTCCTCAAGGCAGTCTTGAATTTTATTTAGATGATTAATTTCATCAGGCTTAATTGATAAATATAGTTGAGTATCATCCGCATAACAATGAAAGTTTACAGAATGATTCCTTATAATATTGCCTAACGGAAGCATATATAATGTGAACAAAATAGGTCCGAGCACTGAGCCCTGTGGCACTCCATGGCTAACTTTGGTTTGCGTGGAAGATTCATCGTTGACACGTACAAACTGAGAGCGTTCAGATAGATAGGACCTAAACCAGCCTAAAGCAGTTCCCTGTATGCCAACCAAGTGCTCTAGTCTTTGCAATAGGATATCATGGTCGATAGTATCAAATGCAGCACTGAGATCGAGCAAAACAAGAATAGAGACAAGTCCCTTGTCTGAGGCTATTAGAATATCATTTGTGACTTTAACCAGAGCTGTCTTTGTGCTATGATGTGTTCTAAAGCCAGACTGAAAATCTTCAAATAAATCATTGTTTTTTAAGTAATCACACAACTGTTTTGCGACCGCTTTCTCAAGAATCTTTGAGAGGAACGGAAGATTAGAAATAGGTCTATAGTTGGCTAAAACCTCTGGATCGAGGTTGTGCTTTTTAAGAAGCGGTTTTATCACTGCTACTTTGAATGATTGTGGAACATAGCCTGATAATAAAGACATATTCATAATATTTAATAAATAAGTGCTAATTAATGGAAAAACTTCCTTCAACAGCTTAGTTGGAATTGGGTCTAACATGCACGTTGATGGTTTAGAAGAGAGAATCATTGAATGTAATTGTTCAAGGTTAATGGCTGAAAAGCATTCTAGTTTACTATCTCGTGTAATATTAGAACTTACGATTCCGGGAGCTGTTGATAACACTATACTGGTCGAAGGCAAGAGGTCATTAATTTTGTTTCTAAGAGTAACAATTTTATCGTTAAAAAAGCACATAAAATCATTACTTCTGAGTGCTATGGGAATAGAAGGCTCAATGGAGCTGTGGCTCTCTGTCAGCCTGGCTACAGTGCTGAAAAGAAATCTTGCATTATTCTTATTCTCATCTATTAATGAAGAGTAGTATGCTGCTCTCGCTTTACGCAGTGCTTTCTTATATTCATTGAGAGTAATATGCCAAATTAAACGAGATTCTTCAAGTTTGGTGGAACGCCATATCCTTTCAAGTTGTCTAGACTTTTGCTTTATTTTGCGGGTTTCGGCATTATGCCATGGAGCTAATCTATGTTGCTTTATTTTCTTCTTTTTCAAAGGAGCAACAGAGTTTAATTTTATTCGCAGCGCATCTATAGCACTACCAACAACATGATCAATTTGGGGTGGTGTACATTTTGTATAAGTTTCCTCCCTTACATGCAGACATGCTATCGAGTTAAGTATTGGTGGAATCTCTTCCTTAAACTTGGCTATAGCACTAACGGATAGGTTTCTGCTGCAAGAGCTTTTGACTAATGCTTTGTAGTCTAGTAACAGTACTTCAAAAGTTACTAAGAAATGGTCGGATAAAGCAGGATTATGCGGTTCGACTAATAGTTGCTCAATTTCAATACCATAAGTCAGAACAAGGTCGAGAGTATGATTATAACAGTGGGTTGGTTTATTTACACTCTGACAGAAACCAACAGAATCTAATATAGAGTTAAATGCAACAGTAAGGCTATTTTTATCATCGTCAACATGAATATTAAAGTCACCTACGATAATTACTTTGTCTGTTTTAAGAACCAAAGTTGATAAAAACTCAGAGAATTCTGATAAGAATTCTGAATAAGGACCTGGTGCACGATACACTGTAACAAATAAGATTGGCTGCAAAGTTTTCCAGGTTGGATGCGTAAGACTAAAAACGAGGCTTTCAAAAGAGGTATAATTACATTTTGGTTTAGTATTGATAAGTAAACTTGAGTCAAAGATTGCTGCAACTCCACCTCCTCGGCCCGTGCCTCGAGCAATATGAGTGTTGACATGGCTGGGTGGAGTGGCCTCATTTATGCTGACATATTCTTCATGTCTCAACCAAGTTTCAGTGAGACAGCATATATCAATATTATAATCTGATATTAAATCATTTACCAATATTGCTTTAGATGCTAGAGATCTTATGTTTAAGAGACCACATTTAATCTTCCTGTTTTGTTGCACTGTAGTAGTTGTTACATTTACTTTTATTCGGTTATTATGTATGACACCTCTATTAGGTTTTACCTTAAATTGTCCTTGGGCAGACACACACACCGCTAATATTGGGTATTTTATTGGGTTCGGGATTCCTATGGGTGACTGCCTAGGAGAGAGCGCAGAGAAGCGTGTAAGACTGCGACTCTGCCTCCTGGTCTCAACTCCAGTTTGTCATGGATTACGTCCACAAAGCCCTGAAATGTTTGCCGAAATGAGATCTGCACCTTTCAAAGTAGGGTGAATGCCGTCTCTCTTAATCAGACCAGGTTTTCCCCAGAAGGCTGTCCAATTATTTACGAAGCCCACATTGTTTGCTGGGCACCACCAAGACAACCAGTGCTGAAATGATGACATGCGGCTATACATGTCATCATTGATCAGATTGGGGAGGGGACCAGAGAAGATTACGGTGTCCGACATTGTTTTAGCATAACTACACACCGACTCCACATTAAGTTTGGTGCATTCTGATTGGCGTAAACGAACATCATTACCACCGACGTGAATAACAATCCTACCGTATTTGTGTTTATTTTTAGCCAGCAGTTTAAGATGCGCCTCAACGTCGCCCGCTCTGGCCCCCGGAATGCATGTGACTGTGGAGGCTTCGGTCTCTAAATTCACGTGTCTCATAATAGAGCTACCAATAACCAGAGTTGGCTTCTCAGCGGGTGTCTCGCTGAGTGGGGAATATCTGTTAGATACGTGAACGGGTTGGTGGGGACCTGCGGGTTTCGCTTTATGCCCCTTCTGAACAGTCATCCAGTCTCCCTGCTGCTCGGGAGTTGCCGGGGGACGGCTAAGAGGAGCTACCTTTGGCCGGTCCGCACTGGCTAACATGGGCTTTACTTTAGCTGAGTTACTTTCTAAGATGCGGAGCCGGGCTTCTATGGCTATGATTCCCGCCTCCAACCTAACAACTATACTACATTTAACACATGTATCCTTACCAGTAAGGGAGGCCGGGAAGTAACCAAACATGAGACAGGAAGAGCAGGAAATAGCACCAGAGGGTGGAGAAAGAGCCATGGCTAGCTATCAAGCTAAAGTAGCTACCGTTAGCAAACCCGAAAAGAGTGTAGGCAACTGTGGAGTTACAGTCGCTAAGAGAAGGAGAGTTGTGAGTGCTTAAGCTGTAGTAACGTGTGATTACAACGTCAGGCAGTTGCCGTGATCAAGAGTTTTAAAACGATCGATTAAGTTTAAGTTAATAAGCTATCAGCAACAGAACAGACACACGGGTTACCCGGAGATGACAACAACAACCGGAAGTTACAACGTGCAACGTGCTCACCGCAATAGGTTCCTCCTTCAGTACCTTCAGAACCTCTCTCCATCAGGACCAAAACCTCTCTCCATCAGGACCAACACCTCTCTCCATCAGGACCAGAACCTCTCTCCATCAGGACCAACACCTCTCTCCATCAGGACCAAAACCTCTCCATCAGGAGCAGAACCTCTCTCCATCAGGACCAGCACCTCTCTCCATCAGGCCCAAAACCTCTCTCCATCAAGACCAAAACCTCTCGCCACCTCAACAAGGCCCGCCACCCCCCCCCACTGACACTTTACCTCAGCCACAATGCAGACTCTATGCATTACATAATGGAGATCACAGGATGGTAAATAATGCAATGTTTAAATATATTATATTCTATAATTTATTGCATTCTATTTTGATGTAAGTTACTGCTTTATTTTATTTCTATCTTACTATATTTGTATTACAGTGTTCTTAATATAGTTCGCCATCTGTGTACTTTTTTTAATTTAGTTTTTTATTTGTGTGTACGACACCTAGTGAAATTCCTCGTACATGTGAACCTACCTGGCAATAAACCCAGTTTCTGATTCTGATCTGTTTGTCCTCTAGGTTGCACTGCCACATCTACAGTAGCGCAGAATGGACCGAGGAAACATGATTGGGCCTCAAGTTTTTTTGCAGCCAATATTCATTATCCTACAAACTTGGGATAGGAGGGTGAGTGAACAAGTTATCCATTGGTTGGAACCTACATCCCCATTGTTAGACATACTAACTCCTCCAAACTGCTCCTTCAAATTGACAATGTGAACATATGTTGCATTTTGTAATTTCTGTTATTTTCAGTTGAGAATGTTTCTTCAATGTTTCAAAGTAAAAATTCAACTTACTTTGTGTTTCTACTGTTTATAAGTATGATGTTTAACCTCTTAAGCGCGGCTTACCCCGATACCGCAGGAGACAGCGTCTGGGGGCTTCTTAATATTTAAAAACCTATGAATTTCTGATACTCAAATAACGGGAAAAAACTCAGCAACCTGAAGATATGAGCCATTTTTACCGAAACAAAACACAAGTCTCACAAGAAGCGTTAGTATTAGCCCTTAGTGAAAACAGGCTGATGCTACTTTCGGTGCTAACTAGCAAAAACGATATTTAGAACTTAATATGTTCTGCACAACTACATATCAGCTGAAAGCTGAAACTCCACAGATGATTCTGATATAAGTATCATCACTGTAGGACACACACTCACTGAGCTATCAGCCAGAACAGAGCAAGAAAACAACAACAGTGTTCTAAACCATAACAATAATTATGTCTTACCGTTGCTGTTTTGTGATCAAAAGTTGTGTTCAAGGGAATAAAAACGCTGCTCAAGGTTAATCCAATGTCTCTTTGTCACTTTAGAATTGTTGCTGATAATCCATCATTACATTCATGGCCGCAGAGTAGGTATAAAGTTTTGCAGTCCGGGGCTCAGGGTGTCTTATGTGCTGTTTACACAAGCCTCTCTCTCCTTGATGTAAGTTAAAAGCGGGATTTACTAACTCCTCCTCGATTCTATTGGCTCTAAAGTTTCCAAAAAGATGTCAATCGACCAATGGGTTCCAGAGATAGGATCCTGCGTAGTATGAATAATGCCAGCAGTGGCTGCTTTACGCACAGACTAGCAGTAGAGGCAGCCGCACAACCGCTCCAGCACAGCAGCAACGAACACAGCGAACGGAGAACACAGCGAACGGAGAACACAGCGACGAACACAGAGACAACAGCAGGCAACAGAACAGTCGGACAACAATCATACCTTGATTATTATTGATTATGAACTTCAGGAAAGGTATGTACTCTCTCCGTTTGTATCTATTAGTTGTGTATTTGGTGTAATCTATAGTAATTCCACACTCGCAAAATACAAAATGGACGCCGCTTTGTTGTTGTAGCGTTATCGTTCCGTGAGAAACTAAAACAATGGGAACATCATGTTGGTGAACATATAAATAGATTATATTGTATTTTGTGACTATAACACAGCAGTATATAAATAAATCTGTATTGTATATCAACCCAGTCTATCTATATATATATATTTTTTTTTATCCGTTCTAAATGTACCTTTGAGGAATATTTTTCAAGTTTTTAATACTCTTATCAATACGTGTGTGTGTGTGTGTGTGTGGTGCAACTCAAGGCATATGCTCGAACAGGAGCTGCCTGGAAGCTGCAATCATGTTGTGCACTATCCGTGCAGAGTGTGCTGACTTTTCGTACAATGTTCCAGTGTCTGGCTTCCTGCATCAAGTCAAGTGCTCGGCGCAGTTGTGTGGATAGAGCGCTCCTCTGTTTTAATTTAAACAGCTCCTTATATCCGTTAGCGCAGCTAGCTAGCACCAGATGCTAACAACAACAATGCACTTAAGGTCTCTCTCTCGCTCGCTCGGGCCACACATACACATACCCTCCCGGTCCTCCCGATGGCCAGTCGGTGCCTGCCGGTGAGCGTGGAAGTGTGGTCTGCCACAAGCGGGCGGCAGGAGCGGGGCTGTCAGCATCAGCTTGTAGATGGTATTTTAAACTCGATGCGCTCTGAAACTACGGGGCGGCCGAGGAAAAAAATACACATGCTTTAATCGCATTAAAATAATTAGTGACGTTAATTGTTTTTGCGTGAACGCGTTATTAACGCTATCCCACTTACCAAATATTTGTAGTATTGATTACTCAATGACTGTCCACCGTGACGATATGCTGGCCCGCTTACTCTATATATCAGATTGGGTTATTGATGGCTCAATGAGGGTCCACCCTGATAATCTGTCCATTTCATCCACATTTGACTCGTGAAATGTACATGAAATGTACAGGTATCCGTCCATTTCATCCACATTTGACTGCAGAGTCACTGCTGTAAGCAGGGTCCCACACACACAGGCAGAGATCCAGGGTCATGCACATGGCTTTCTTACCCAGCAATAAGTGTGTGAAAGCTGGGTAAAAGTTATGTGAATACAGCAGCAGCAGCAGGCTGTGACACAGAGGTACACAACGATGTGTACACTGGGTCATTCAGAATGTGCTATTTCTGAATAAATAGCACATTCTGAACATATGTCAAACAGAGATTCCTATTAAAAGTTATCAATTAATAGCAAGATTTGACATGGACAAACAGGCTATTTCACAAGACACAGGCTATGTCAGACTTCCATGATATAAACCGGGAAAAGAACCTCCCTGTGGTGGCTCACAGAGCCCCAAATGAAGGACTAAGCAGCTCAAAAACGATTTAAAACCGTTTGAAATTACTGCCGGGTGCTGATGGAAAGCATTTTCCCCATGAATAAGTATTTACAAGGCGGGTAAAGTGTTCCTGCAGCCCCTCCATGACGGTAATAATGATTAGAAATCATTTCCAGGTCAGAAAGCTGTTTTTAAAAGTGAAAAAAACATTTTCTCAAGACTAAAGTCAAGACTGTCCCACAAGTAAATATGAGAGCCCACTTCAGGGCTCCCACATCTCAATATGGAAGCCCACTTTTAGATATACCTTTAGGGATTGGGACGATTTCCCACATCTCAATATGGTAGCCCACTTCTCAATATTATTAATAAAAAGACATTTCTCTATCGTTTTGGTGATCAAAATTGACAAAAAAACACATCAAATCACATCTACAAATCAATACGAAGCTAATGAAACCACTTTCAGACTCCTGAACGCGTGTACACTGGGTCATTCAGAATGTGCTATTTCTGAATAAATAGCACATTCTGAACATATGTCAAACAGAGATTCCTATTAAAAGTTATCAATTAATAGCAAGATTTGACATGGACAAACAGGCTATTTCACAAGACACAGGCTATGTCAGACTTCCATGACATAAACGGGACATAAACCGGGAAAACGGGAAATAAACCGTCATCATAAACCGGGAAAAGCTGCTGTCCTCATTTGGGGCTCACAGAGCCCCAAATGAAGGACTAAGCAGCTCAAAAACGATTTAAAACCGTTTGAAATTACTGCCGGGTGCTGATGGAAAGCATTTTCCCCATGAATAAGTATTTACAAGGCGGGTAAAGTGTTCCTGCAGCCCCTCCATGACGGTAATAATGATTAGAAATCATTTCCAGGTCAGAAAGCTGTTTTTAAAAGTGAAAAAAACATTTTCTCAAGACTAAAGTCAAGACTGTCCCACAAGTAAATATGAGAGCCCACTTCAGGGCTCCCACATCTCAATATGGAAGCCCACTTTTAGATATACCTTTAGGGATTGGGACGATTTCCCACATCTCAATATGGTAGCCCACTTCTCAATATTATTAATAAAAAGACATTTCTCTATCGTTTTGGTGATCAAAATTGACAAAAAAACACATCAAATCACATCTACAAATCAATACGAAGCTAATGAAACCACTTTCAGACTCCTGAACGCGTGTTTACAAGTTTTAAAACGTAGCAATGGCTTTTCACATCACACCATTGTGTGATATATGATTAATATGATTAATATGATGAAATTAATGTGTATAATGATTTTTAAATGTACCCAATGATTGTTCTTATAATGTTTCTTAAATGTTTTTGTATAAATGTATTTGTTCTGCTGTATAATATGGAGAGTCTGACAGGAGTTTCGAACCCGTGTCACCCGTGTAGCGACCTGGATCGCCTCAAGCTTAAGTTTGGGTTCGAAGCCCAGCCGAAGCTTGTAGTTTTATTATATAATACAACATGTATTATTCAACAATAATATATATATTATAATATCTATAATATATATAATACATGTTATATTATATAATAAAACTACAAGTTTCGGCTGGGTTTCGAACCCGGACCTACGCATCAAAGACCAGTGCTTATCTCAATGCCCGACAAGCGGCGCTGAGAGCTTATGGAGAATAAATGTGCTTTATAGATTCGTCAATAGAGTAACGAGACATTTAGCTTTGTTTTCCACCAGTAAAATGTACAAACGACAAGCTCAAAGCTGTCGGACCTTCCTTTGCGCCGTCGAGGGTACTGTCGGCATTGCGAATGTGACCTCTGACCTCGGTTTTGACCTTGTCGAAGGTCGCAGGGTCCCCAAATGTTGCAAGTTGGTTCCACACACATTAATCAACACACTCTCAAGGTTTCGGAGCGCCAACCACATTCTTTTTTCATTTTCTACCCCTCTCCACCACAAACCTGTCAGACCCTTAGCTTATGAGAGGATTTTGTGAGAAAGTTTGACATTTAATTGAATAAACATTTCTGGGTGAGTAAGGGTTCCCACATTTTAAATTCCTGATCTGGGCCCTATTTAGAAGACCCTGAATACAAAATTAGGACCCCATATTAGGTTGACGGACACCCCCCCCCCATAAGTACAAGTACACAGTAAGTGAATACTCGTGTTACTGTGTAATATGTGGAAAGTGGGACCCCATATTGGGTTGATGGACACCCCCCCCATAAGTACAAGTACAATCATGCGATTAATCGCGATTAAATATTTTAATCGACTGACAGCCCTAATATATATATACTGTTATTTCACACACGCCAAATGGATTCTATTTTGCAGTTCTACAGACATTGACTATTAGCAGTTTATAAATAAAGCTGTATTGTATATCAGTCTATATATATATATATATATATATATATATAATGTGTATATACTGTTATTTCACACACGCTAAATGGAGGAATTATTTCTGATTTTAGTTACATTTTTGAAAGAATAAGCCAGTGAAGTAATCAAAGTAATTATTTTTTCCACATTTGTTTTCACAGTGATGAAGACGAGTATCAAATGGCTTCTGGATCACAGCGATCAACATCTGCCCCATCAACATCTGCCTCATCCGAGCTACGATGTGCATCAGATCAGCATACAGTTGCCCCATTGTGTCCGATGCTTTGATTGGGTACTACAGCGTTCACCACAAAACCATGACATGGTCCAAGACCTTTTTTTTTACCATTTTCTGGACATTGCAGTGGTGAACAGCTTCCTTCTCCACAAGGAGCTGCACAAGATGACGGGGTGACCCCGGCAGGACGAAGCCACACACCCAGAAGTCCTTCAGGGAGCAGCTTGCTGTCGCACCACCACCACTCCCCCCATCATCACTCGTATGCATTCCCAAGTATTATGGGGAAGATGCCACCGCGCTCAGGAGGTGCTCTGATGCTGGCAACAAAACGGTAAAGACCTATCTACTGCACTAAGTGCCTGGTGCCTCAATTCAAAAACACTAAACACATTCAGGTTGTGTACATTTTTTCATTTTTTGCCAGTGTTTACAAAAGAAAGCTTGTGGTGTTATTTCGGTTTTAGTGTAGTTTTTTAGTGTTATTTTTTAAATAAAGCTGCTCCTGTTGGAGACAAATGTATCCTATGTTTCCTAATTTTTATTGTGTAAGTAAACCTTCCTATAAGTGTTAGTCGGGTGATAAACATGTAAGGACTGTGGCAAAGTCCACACACACACACCATTGACATAAAAATGTAAACATTTTAATTTATAAAAACTAGGGCCGGGACTTTAACGCGCTAATTAAGATTAATTAATTACACAAAAATTAACGCGTTAAAAAAATTAACGCATTTTAATCGCACTTTAATCGCACTTATTTTTGCACAGCGGAACGTTTCTCACTGGATGAGTTTCAGGTGTACCGATTATACTGGAGCACCAACTAACGTTCATGACTTCAGCATGGGACTTCAAACAACAACAAACCACGGTGAACAATAGTCAAACATGAACGAACAAGCTGATGAGACCGCTTTGGTCGGCCCGTGGATGGGACATTTTGTTTTAAAAAACGGACGGATGGAAGCGTCGACAAGAGCACGGTTGTGTGCAAATTATGCAAAAAATAATTTGCATATCACCGCAGCACATCAAGCCTAAAGTATCACCTAAATGAAAAGCATGTAGCAGCTAGACGTTAGCCCGACTCCGAGTGCAAGGAACCACACCCTGACCTAAACCACACTCAACCAGATGACTGGTTTCAGGGCCAGGATAAGTAAGTCCACGTCTGAGAAAATAACCAACTCCCTGGCTCACTGGATTGCACTCGACGCAGGGCTCGACATTAAGGACTGCCCGATGGCCATCTAGTATTTAGCTCGGGCAATGAAGCTTCACCTGCTGGTTGCCCTGATCGGGCAATCTATTATGCCAGTATCCCGACCCGACAGTAAAACTAAACATATCTATAACTAGTTTAGGTAGTTTGAGAGGTAATTAAAATAGCTATGTGTGATATTCTAACCTGAAGTGTGTGTTTTGTTCCGCTCACCGCTGCATGTGCTTATGCAGAGCTGCGTGTCGAGTCTCGACTAATCATTTTTTGATAAGAGCCATAGTTTTTGAACAGGTGGCAAAATTGTCATATATAATCCCCAATGCATTCTTATGGGACTCAGTGCTGCAGTTGGTTGTTATGGTGTTGCTGGGCAGATTGGAGCCACACACACGTGAGTGACATCATGTAATCAGAGCAGACACCATGGAAACCTTTGATCTCTGGGTTTACACCATAGACTGTATATATAAATGGACGTAGTGTCCGTGACATCACCCATAGGATTCTGCAGAGTTGCCGTGAAGCCCTTAGTAGGCGGAGTCGGCCACTAACGGCTCGACTGTGACGTCAGGGTCTAATCCCTGCTCCAAATAAGGGCAAAGAGGCGGAGCCGAGGCGGGACCTGCTGCCTCCGAACTGGAAGTAAACAGAGCTAGCTCAGGCTAATAAGCTAAGCTAACATGAAATACATGCATACCAAGTTACTGCTAACAGTGTAGTTCCCCTTTATAAACGTTACATTCATAATCAAATGAGACAATCTGCAAGAGAATTAGCTATATTTTGTTATTCTTAATGCTTGTCATTCACACGTTGAGAAAAGACGCACTCCACCGCCCGGACCTAACGGAGCCGCAGTGGGCTAGCTCCGGGACGCCGGCTGGAGCTAGCCCCCTGCGGCTCCGTTAGCTCCGGCGGCCACCACTGGGATAATTGGGTCCCCTATTAACATTTGCTCCCGTTTAGCATAATGGGCGTCATAGCCATAGACTATAAAAGTCTTACCCAAGGCTGAATCATAAACTAAAATGTATATGTATGCATAAAGGGTTACATCCTTAGCTGGCTAATAAGTAACAAGCTAAGCTACCAAGCACACAAACACCTGCGAACGGGGTTAACATGTATAATATTATCATTTTAGACTTCTTGGAAGTTTTGTTAGTACATTCAAAGTGCACAGCACGACATTTTAATTGTCTGGTATTTGTAACAATATTCCCTAAAAGGCACAATCACCACGAACACGGCTAAAGCTAAAGGGTCAAGTACAGTACTATGACTAACTAACGTTGTAGCCTCTATGGTTGTAGCCTAGCAGAGTGGACAAGTTGTTGTTAGCTGACAGTGAGGCATGTACATCAACGTGACCACGCCCTAATTTATGCAAAAACTTTAAGACCTAATATAAATAAAAGGGTCGTGTTAGAAAACAATTCACTCACAGATTCATAATCATGAAGGTGGAATCTAACTATATCGATAATAATATTTATTGCATCGATGGGTAGAAACATGTTTTTTTCTGCTGTAAAGTTGGGCATTTTAACATGGGGGTCTATGGAAATTGCTCCTTTCTGCAGCCAGTCCCTAACGGCCAATGTATGAACTGCAGTGTGTGGCACTTCCGTGTTGGCTTCCCGGCTGTTCCCCAGAGTTTGCCGCTTGGTTTACACACACAGGTGTTTGTAAACATTCAATCACTTCTACTTACATTTAATATCTTTATTTAACTCCTTCAGCCTAATTTCAGCTGCAGGAACCATTCAAATATCAAACTATTCAGCCTTTTCAGCACATGAAGGGAAACTTTCAACTTTTTCAAAATATATTATACTTTTTAAAATATTCAGCTTTTTAAAGTCTTTCTTTAACATGGAAGTTATTGCAATACATTTGAGCTGTAACAATTAACACACTCTCTCTCTCTCACACACACACACACTCTCTCTCTCTCTCTCTCTCTCTCTCTCTCTCTCTCTCTCTATCTCTCTCTCTCTCTCTCTCTCTCTCTCACACACAACTCAAATATTCTGCTGCTTTCCCAAACCTTTTTACTCTATTTTCTCTTCTTAATACAAATTAATTCAATACTACTTACATCTTATATTTAACTCCTTCAGCCTATTTTCAGCTGCAGAAACCATTCAACTATCATATTATTCAGCTATTTCAGCTATTTCAAGGCTATACATGTTGTTGTTTATACCTTTTTTAAAATCTTTTCTTTGAAATATTAAGCTTTTTCTGCATTTGTTTAGCTAAAAGCAGCCATACATGTTCACAGTTTACAGCATTCACAGGCATTTTCTGCAGGAAATGCATTTTCTAGTTTAACTTGTTTTGCATCAATCTTGACACAGGGTACTTATTATATGTTGCACTTTGGATTCCTAAAGCTTTTAGTCTACCATACCATCATTCAAGGGTGGTTTTCACTATAAGTAATGTTTTTTTTTAGGCGGAGGTAAGAATTTACCTTTTTTTACTATGTTCCATCTGAATTTACTCTGACACAGACACATCTATATTGATTCTGACACTTCTACATCCAACTCACAGATGTAACCTTGCTTTGATAAAATAAATTTTTCATATAACCCTTTTAGAAGTTAAGTTATAGTCATTTGTTTTGGGCATAGCATTTTCGAGCCTGAAACCTGAAAAACAGTCATCTTTGGGTCGCAGGTTCCTCAACAGTGCATTACAAGACATATATCAATATATGTGCATACCTCCACCATTAAACTGTCATATTCTGCACATTTCTTATACTATCTACATTAAAAGAAGTGCTTCAACATAGTTAACATTGCTGGAGGTATGCACACATATTGATAGATGTCTTGTAATGCACTGTTGAGGAACCTGCGACCCAAGTTTTTCATTCATTGCATAACTACACCGTAGTTGTGTATATAAGTCAATAAACCTTAGAAAATCTTGAAATCTTGAAAGGGATGTGCAAAATAGTCATTACATACAGTCTTTAATTAACTATTAGTAGAGAATAACGAGTAATGAATATACTTTATAGGGATCCTATTAATATCTAATAATAAAACTAATGAAATTCAATAACATGCTTTAACCACCAGGTGTCCCTTTATATCAGCTGTGCACCTTTATGGTGTAAATACAGCCTATCTACCAATTGGATCAAATATAAAAGCGAGCCGAATTAGTGTTGATACTGCAAGGAGACGTATTGTGTGAAAAGAAATGTAAGATGTTGTTTAATTGCTGATATATTTATGATCCACGTCACGTTTTCAGTTTTGGCGGCAGTTCTCCAGTTTGTCTAGAAGTGTTCTCATCAGGGCTCTATAAATACAGAACTACGGCAGATATGTAATATTTAATGCAACAAGCCGTTTAGGACAGAGAGTGAATACACATACTATACAGAGATGCTGTATGAGAAACCAATGTGAGTTTGGAACGGTGAACAATGTAAATCTATTCCAGTAGACCTCAACAATGGAAATATGATCAGTCGAAATGGCCATGACATGGGACCTTTAAAACATAAGAATAATGTTAAGAAAATAATATAAACACGTTTTCTTGGCATTATTTGAGGTCTGAAACAACTGCAACCGTTTTGTAATTTGATTTGTTAATACATCTAAATCACCATATCTTTATTTTTATAATAGAGAGAATAGTCAGGGGTTCCTTCTGTAGATCTAACAGGACATTGTTTTCTGATCCAGCTGAACTCCTTTCTGTGCCAACGTGCATTTCTGTAGCAACACCTTTTGTGTTTCACTTCCTAAGAAAATAAACTGATCGGATGAATGATCCGATGATGAATCTCCTCACCACTTAATCAGAATCTGGCCGTCAGGTTTTTGCTACAGGAAATAATATCATCCCTTAAAGAAATGCAAAACACTTGAAAATATTTGTGATCAAATCCACACCATGTTTAAAACCAAAGATAGGATAGTTCCAGGATAACTAATCTCTAGATGAATGTGTTGAAGCAAACTGCTTGTCAATAATTGTCATGCTAACTGTATTGACACAATTGAGATGAGTGATTTGATGTCAAAAGCTCAACTGCAGCCATTTATTAGGCCAAGTGCTGCGAAACGAAAAAGATCATCTTTGATTTAAAACCTTGAAATACAGCACCCCCATGTGGCTGTTAGACAGTGGTGAAAATAAAAATGGTAACAATATTCAGTACAGCATTATTCATAATTATTGAAGAGAAAATACTGACATTTTCAATTATTTCATAATTAGTTTTATTAACCAGACACTTCTTGAATATCCAGTCTTCCTACATGTTCATGGTTCCTTTAGATAACTGCAAACCAAGTTATGCCACCATCCCATGTACAGAGTGAAGGCAGCTTTGTCTTTTAGTCTGTTGGCAACATGACATGTTTATGTTTTATGACGTGAGTTTATTTCTGGCTATTAATCACACCTACTAATTGACCTATCAGGGAGCTTTTGAGTCTTTGTAGTTTGCGTAATCAGCAAGGTCTGACTTCTACTAACTTCTGGTGAACCTGGTTTAATGAACCAGCTGTTTTAAGGTACAATTGACTCCATTTGCTTAACTGATCCAGATTCTAGTGTCTGTCATGAGGCGTGGCGCTAACTGAGTGCGAGTGAGAGGCAGTTGTGCAGTCTTACCTGAAAGCAGGAGAGGACGACGTGCAGTTGTTTTAGGTTCTCCCAATCCGAATGGGTGGGATGGTTTTATTTTGATAAATGGTTCACAAATATACAGGGTTTATAATTGATACCTTTTTTCTATATTCTCGTTACAATGTGACAAATATTCCTTATGATCCTAAATCATAAGGAATATTGTCACATTGTAGACACCACTTAAACACCTTTTTACTTGAAAATCCCACAAGGTTATTAACACATCTTGATTAACCAATAATACTTTAAATCAGTGGTTCTCAACTGGTCAGGCCTCGGGACCCACTTTTTACTTGGTCAATACATCGCGACCCAACATTTTGAAGCACTCAAATCTATTCAACAAAAGAACTTGCTGTAATATATATACGCTTTTCAGCATACAATATTAATACAATTGAAGTACAGTGCATACATCCCTTATATTCCTTCACAGAACTAAAGTATACTTTTTAAAAAGGTTTAATGAGATGATGGAATCAAAGCTGAACTATATAAAAAGGCACACATGCTGAAAATCCCAACCCCAGCAGTGGGGTCTGGGGGAATTCTAGAAATACTAACATAAACTATGCATTCCGGTACATTGAGAAGAAAATAAATCTATTTCTACCCGACATATTAATAATATGTTATGCCATTGTTTGTTTTTCACTTTGTTCTGACATATTGCTGCGAGAAGAGTAAAGAGGAGATAGTCTGTGTGACTTACTTTAAATTGTGGGTAAGGGTAGATAGCCCCCATTGTTCTGTGACCTGTCAGTCATCAGACCGGGGGTCATATTTCATTATGTGTTCATTTTTATCTGAAGTTGTACCCATGGATGTATAAAGAAGAGTTCTACCGCAAAGTTATTCTCCGTGGGGACTTCCGGCAACAATCTTGATTCTGATTGGCCAGAAGACTCGAAAAAACATCAGCAAAGATATTTTATTGAGAAGATGATCACTATGTGACAGAGGTTTTCAAAACCGTTTATGGTCTCCGGTACTTCCAGTCCAACGCCGACTGCATGCACAGCGTTAGAAAATCGGGCCTTCAAAATAAAAGTTTGACTTTTCCCCCAGAAAAAAAAATTCCAAAAAAGTGAGGATAAAGATGTGGAAAGAATCAGACAGTCAAAGGTTTGGTAGATCTGCTGCAGTCCAGCTGCAGAAGGTCAGAGGCTCTCTAGTGCAAACCAGCTGATGTTAGTTATTCTTTTAAAAATAAATGACTTCTCAGTCTCTCTTCTGGCCTTTTCTTCCTCCTCTTTTCTAATTCTCCTTTTTCCCTCCTTAATCTCCCTATCACGACCTTCTATTATCTCATGGAACTTCTCCTTATCAGCTTTCAACTCCCTTCATTCTATCCTCGTACAGTTTTGCTATTTTGTTTTCCAGTGCCTCCATCCGTTTGCATATTTCCTCTTCTCTCTTTGTAAGGATTCTCCGTGTTTCCGCCTCTATGAACCTCTCTGCCTTCTGGAACATGTCATTGGTGTAATGGCTTCCTCCGTTCTTCTCTGCTATGTTTCTGATTATGTCGAGCAGCCCTCTGACCTGAGAACGATCCTCCTCCTCATTATTGAAGACGTGGTACTGGCCGTGACATTTCCCCACAAGTTCCTGCAGATCTTCACTTTCCTTCAGGAACTCTTCGATAGGTTTCCCTTTGAGCTGATCACCGTGGGTAAAGAGAACCATGCTGTATCTGTCTGTATCTTTTCCAAAGACTTCCTGAATCTTCTGCACCGTCTGCTTTTCTTCATCTTTGAATCTGCCCAGTCTGATGATGACCAGGAAGACGTGGGGTCCAGGAGAAGCATATTTAATGCTCTGGTTAATACTGCCTCTGGTCTTCTCTTCATCAACCTTGGTGTCAAACAGACCCGGAGTGTCAATGACAGCAACTCTCTGTTCCTCCACTTCACCAAAGGCCTTCGCACAGGTAACCGTCAGAGAATCAGCAGAGCACTTTGATGGAAAGAACTCTTTTCCCAGAATGGTGTTTCCTGTGGCGCTCTTCCCAACTCCGGTCTTCCCCACCATCACAATCCGGAGCTCAGCATTATTGTGTGTGTTCGATTCTGATGGGGGAAAACACAACATATATTTTAAGTGCTTTTAGTACTCATATCTTAAAGTTAATAATAACAATGGCAAGTGGGAAGAAGCTGTTCTGTTTTCTCCTAGTTGTACAGGTGACTGCATGTTGGTCCGTTAAAAACATTTAAGACTGTAAGTTGCATAATTTGGCTAGCCCTTAATATTATTATTTGTTCTTAAATGTAGAATATGTAATTTGTCCCTCGGGTCTCTCAATCTAAACATTACCAAAAGAAGGAGTTTAGTGGCGTTATAAATAAAATCAGTAAAATACTGAATAACGACTGACAGTGGAGGCTTTAAGCCGATGCTTCTACCAACGTATGGTACACTTGTTCCTCTGATACTATCCAGTTCGTACGTTATCAAAGGATCTGTTTCTCCTTGTGGAAGCAGGAAGGTGGGGCTTTGAGCCAAAGGCTAAGCTCTGCATGTTTCCCGGCGTCTGATTACTAAAGGTTTGAAGTTAAAAAGGCACATACGATCATTCATATTTAATTGATAAACAGTAAATGAAAAAGGGACTGCAATCCTTTGGTGAGGAGCTAGGAGGAACCCTCAGGAGCATTTTTGCATTGATTCGAGAAAAAAGTGTTTTGATGCTGTTGGAATGATTTCAGATTTGATGTGAATAGAGAAATAAAACAGGCTTTTAATGCTGACAGAGCCTATACCGAGTAGACTGGTTTTAATAAAGGACTTGCTGAAAAGTAAACAGGAGAAATATCACAGATCATGAATAGAACAATTACTTCTACTGTATGAAGACAATTGTTTGTGCTCTTTTTTTGTTGACATCTACATTTGAAACATACCTTTAACTAGATCTTAAATCAGAAGACAAATGTATACAATACATTAGAGCACGGGTCGGCAATAGGCGGACCCAGACGCTGACCTATACGAACCCGGCGCTATACTCAATACATTAATAGGGGATTTTTCGGCGCCTCCCGCTTTTTTAACGCTGATTTGGGTGACTTGTGTAATTCTTGGAGAACCGAAAGAGTTTTCGTTTTGGGGGTGGGGAGTCCGTCCGTCAGTCTGACTGACGGAAAACTTCTCACTTCAAAAAAGAAGAAGAAATCTTGACCGCAAAAATAATTAAACAAGCGAGTACCTGTTTTTCCTGGCCAAGGACAGGTTCCTTGAACACAACACGAGCGTAATGTGTCTTCACGTGGTATATGTCTCGTCTGAAAGGAGTGCTGACCGAGAGCACCGGAACGCCGCTCCAGCCCTTAAAATATTGCAGTACCCATAAGGAGCCGTACACATGCCGCAGTGTTTGCGTGGCTGTGTCTTTAGTTGTAAGCACAGTGGCGATCTGTTGTTATTAGCATCTGGTTAGCTAGCTATGCTAACGAATTCAACCAGGTGGAAGAGAGCTCTCTCCTGAGAGGCTCAATAACCTCAGCTCAGTGAGGTTAAGGCACACCTTGATATGATCATTATAGTTATTAATGAGACTAAATGAAAAACAGGTCTAAAATACTATATGACAGCAACAAAAAAGTTGTTAAAAATAACAAGAATAGAGTTTAAAATGGGAGTGATTTGTAAAAATATCCAAAAAGAAAAAATCAAAAAGAAAATATGCTTACAGTTCTGTTTCAAATGGGTGTTGAGAGATGTATCCATAGATCTCTTAATGTTGCTCTCAAAGTGTACCAGATTGATGCTTTTAACTTCAATATTTAATAAAACCCCCCCTGGAGGAGGTTAGGTCCCCCCCCACTTAAATCATGTTCACATGGATAGGATACTAAATACATTTGCACACATCTTGTGTCCATATCTTTCTGTGTTGGTGGTCATGTCACACCGTGCACGTGCATGCATGCATACGTGAGTCATGGTAAGATATCTGGATTCAGAGTTTGCTTTTTCTTTGCACAGAATGAAAGAAAGGCAAAATTAATGGGCTGTGATTTTAGTTTTTTTAAGCAGAGGTTGAGTTCAATAATTTGTACGACCCTCGGAGGATGTTGTACAAATTGAAATGAAAAGGTTCCCACCCCTGCTGTAAATAATAATAAAAACCCTTGATTTATAACTTAACATCTCTGTCTCCTCTGATCTGAGTAGAATAGCCAGTTCATTGAAGCATTATAGCACAGGCCTTTGTCAGATGGTATATTACGCTGTTTCTTTTCTGCTTCGAATAGTTCTCTCTTTTTTCACCATACCTGTGTTTGCATCACTGTAACCAATGAGCACCTGCATGTGTGTGAGAATGGCCCTGACACCATTTCAGCCCAGATCTAAACTCCTGGCAGGACAAGCTCCAGCTCAATTCTCTCACTGAACAGAACAAAGTGAGTGAGGGACAGAAAGAGAAACTTTAAACTGTTCAGTTGTCATGATGTAAAGACTGATATTGTTCTATAATCGTCTGAAACTGTTAAGTCATGATGTGAAACGGTTAACAAAGAAAAAGGGAAACTCGAGCTGCTGCAACACTTTATTTTATTTATCTAAAATTAAGCACTTTTAAGATGCACACATTTTCAAAAGCTATTTTATTTATTTTCTCTATTTTATTTTTAAATGCAGCCCGAGAGGAACATTACACATATCCACAGTATTTAGTACTGTTAATTGACAATAAATTGTTGTTTTTGAATTGTACTTTCTTTATTTGATTGGCAGTCAGCTGTTGATTACATGCAGACGTTGATAAAGCTACAGGTCACTTCAATATATATCACACTAATTCATAAGGCAACTTAGACATTTTGATGTTCCGGACCTTTGCATGGGGACATTTTCTCTAACTGGACCTCGTTGAATTCTAGTTGAAGACCCCTGCATTAGAGCGATGATCTTGAGTTTAACCTCTCATCAGTGTTCACTCCGGTTTGAAACTGCAGTAAGTATCAGATCAGCTGCAGCGTTCAATCAGTACCTGATATACAACAGAGCAATCAAACCGGAGTAGTGCTCCAGTGCTGCCATAGTGCCCGCCCAGCAGAACCTTCTCAGATGAAGTTAACAAGGCATTTGGTTTAAAAAAAATATTCTGAAAGATCCACCCCGTGCCGATAAAACATAACAATCAACAGCATGAATACAGTTTAGTAACTTACCATTTGGGGCATGTGTGCTGGCCATAGTTAGTTCTGGAGGGAGGAGCTGGTCTGCTGCTCAGCTGAGGAAGTGAAGTTAGTCTGCAGCAACACCTCCTTAAATACAGACTCATGCAGCTAACCACACACACACACACACACACACACACACACACACACACACACACACACACACACACACACACACACACACACACACACACACACACACACACACACACACACACACACACACACACACACACACACACACACACACACTCACACACACTGCTGATATCACAGTCTGAAGTCCAGCTCCAGTGGGATGATTCATAGATTAAAAATTATCAAATCCTTACTTGGCTTTTTTTATTTAACAGACTATATATTTTAAATGTAAGAGGCACGAATATTCACCTATTTCAAGAGTGACATTTTAAGTGGACTGCATTTATATAGCGCTTGTCCAGTCTTTGGGAGCCCTCAATGTGCATTACATATTCAAGTCAGCTTTCACACATTCAACGCTTTATTCGTCCCAGATTTGAATATTATTTAAGTCACAGCAGCAGTGTTGTCAAGCATTTGTTGTCACGAGTTAAACATATTTAAAAGATACAATGAGACACAAATATAAGCGGCAAGTATCTAAAATGGAAAGGACATATATCACTAGAGTATCTACATAATATACAATATAATGAAAATATGGAATACTATGAGTACTTTACAATATACAGTCTCACTAACGTACAGGAATATATATAAATATACTACATACACATATCGGCATTGGATTATATATGCATACATTTAAACGGACCATCTCTATATTTTTACTGCCATCTTTTTCCCCGCTAGGTTTCACATTCATATTATATAATTGTGTTCCACCTTTTCTTCAATGATTGACTGAAATGATTCTAACCCTTGAAAGTTCCATATAATTTCATTGATTGCTTTTAGATACCTGCCCTCAGTAAACCCTGCTCCACCCTCCCTTCAGCATTTACAAGAAATGCCTTCCGTTCTTCTAAATGCCACAGAAACCTGCTGACTGTGGTCAGCACTATGAACTCTAGCTCTCGGTCTCTGTTCATAACAGGATGTCATCTGTCATTCAGATGCTGCAATCACAAGCTTGGAAACTTTCAAAACCTTCATCAGGGCTTTGAAATGAAACACTTGTTCTGTTACAGCAGCCTGAACGTTTGTCAAAGTGTTTTCAAAAGAAACATGGATTCAGCATACAACATAAAAGTGATTAAATTGACCATCTTCATTTTTTACTGCCATTTATTTCCCCTTTAGGTTTTGTACAGACAGATGATATGATTGTATTTCACCTCTTATTCAATGATTGACTGAAATGATTCTAACCCTAGAAAGTCCCATATCATTTGATTGATTGCATCTAGATAACTGCCCTCAGTAAACCCTGCTCACCCCATGCTGAAGCATTCTTCTAAATGCCACAAAAACTCAGGCGCCCAGAGTTGAAACACTTTTGGAACGGAGCAACGCGCTCCGCTTTTCATGTGACGAGCAACAACCAATCACAGCCGAGAGATATCTTCATTTCCATAAACATAAGTGTGTGGAAAAGATGGAGGGGAAGTTCATTTCAGTACATTTCAGCGCAGGTTTATTGTTAACCTGACTTTTTGATCCGTCACACACACACACACACACACACACACACACACACACACACACACACACGCACACACACACGCACGCACACACACATCACACACACACCCACACACACACACACACACACACACACACACACACACACTCACACACACACACACACACACACACACACACACACACACACACACACCACACACACACACCACACACCCTCACACTCATGCACACACCCTCTCACAGACACACACACACACACACACACCACACACACACACACAAATGCACGGACACCACACACACACCCTCACACTCACACACACAAATGCACGCACACCACACGCACACCACACACACACTCACGCACACACACCCTCACACTCACGCACACACCCTCACACTCACGCACACACCCTCTCTCTCACACACACACACACACACACAAATGCACGGACACCACACACACCCTCTCACGTACACACCCTCTCACACACACACATGCACGCACACCACACACACCCTCACACACTCTCACACACACACACACACACACACACACACACACACACACACACACACACACTCACACACACACACACACTGTGTTTATGTCCCTCCACACCTTCCAGACAAACAATTGACTCTAAGTTACAGGAACCTCTCACTTTCTCGAGCCAATGGCGCCGGAAGTACGGGGGCCAAGTGGCCATTGCCCCCCCCCCACTTTACAGCCCTGCCCCACATTTTCACAGCGGCGGATGCCGCGGAACACTACATCCCGTTTCAATAATTCCCCTCTACTCTAAAGTCGCATCTAAAAAGAACGTGATCTGAGAAGGACTGTTTTTGCTAGTAACGGTTCACGCAGAGTCCTTGGCCCTTTCTCATTTCATCAAATCCCCCTCCTCGACTCCTCGGTCCTCTGGTAGTGACCCGGAAATGAATTTCAGCGCGCCATGTTGAAGGACATCTCATTTCTCTAAATGCACTTCGAGGACCGAGCATCGAGCGTCGAGGAGGCTCTCTGGAGGAGCTCTAACCGAGGATACACTGATGGGTCCCGGTCCTCCACGGCTCCTTCATGGATGCATTTCCGGGAACAGAGATGTTTCAAAGAGTCGTGACGCACGGCCGGACTTATCTCAGCCAATGACAGCTCTGCATGCATCCCCTGGATATTATTTTATTACTGTAACTGCTTTCCAGAGAGAACAGCTGTGAGGTCCGTGCAGAAAGCAGAGCAGTGTGTAGAATATATATCACTCAGTAGAACAGGCCTACTCTCTTTATTTGCTTTAGTTTCGTAGATATCTACAAACAAAGAGTCCATATTTTTCTAAAACCATTTAGTGCTTCACATAATAAAATACACAACGGCTGTAGCCTGTTTTAGGAGCTGGAGGTGTGTGTGTTGTACAGTGTTCTTTTAAGTGAACAACGGGAGCCGGCTCGCGCCCGTGAATGAGCCGTTAAAAAAAAAGTAATACAAGACAGAATGATCTCCGTGCTACGGGTGCTCTGTGCATGCATGCAGTGACATGTAATATCTAAGATTAGAGACGGTTGGATGCTGCTGTTTTGAGCACTGCAAATCTGAAAATCTGACAGCTCAAGCCCTAGCCAATCAAACCGCGTCTAAGCTGGGAGAGATATCCCGCCGTTCATTTCTATATTTCAAAAAAAGCAAATCACCCGGTTTTGTATGATCAGACCCTCTTCACCTACCGGGATACAAACCGGAGGAACCAGGCATGGAGGGAGGTGGCAGAGACAGTGGGTGAAACTGGTAGGTTTTCGCCTGTTTGGGGAGTTTTATATATATATTGCTCGCATAAAATCCCCGTTTTTTTTGCTTTGTATGTCGGGGGCAGGAGATTCATGTGATTGGTTGTTGGTCACGTTGCTCGAATAAAATCCCCAAGCTTCAGACACGCCCAGCTCCAAGCTTTTTTTGAAGCTGTAGTGTGGACGCTCCGTTATTCTCCTCCTCTCCTCCTCCATTTCTCTTTCACGAGCTTCTATCTGCCTTGCTGACCTCTCACCATCCTCTTTGATTCTTTGTAATTGTTCCTCATACTTTGTATCTAATCTCTTTTTAATTTCCTCTTCCTGTTTGCGTATTTCGTCTTCTCTCTCTTTAAGGATTCTCTGTCGTTCCTCTTCTAGCTCCCTCTCTGCCTCCTGGAACATGTCAGTGGTGTAATGGCTTCCTTTGTTCTTCTCTGCTATGTTTCTGATCTTGTCGAGCAGCTCTCTGACCTGAGAACGATCCTTCTCCTCATGATTGAAGACGTGGTACTGCCCGTTACATCTGGCCACAAGTTCCGTCAGCTCTTCACTTTCCTCGATGAACTCGTCGATAGTTTGGTCTTCGAGCTGGTCACCGTGGGTAAAGAGAACCATGCTGTATCTGTCTGCTTGCTCTCCAAAGTTTTCCTGAATCTTCTGAACCGTCTGTTTTTCTTCATCTGTGATTTTTGATGATGACCAGGAAGACATGGGGTCCAGGAGAAGCATACGAAATGCTCTGCGCAACGTCCTCTCTGGTCTTCTCTTCTTCAATCTTGGTGTCAAACAGACCTGGAGTGTCAATAACCTTAACTCTTTGTCCATCAACTTCCCCAAAGGCCTTACCACAGTTTACAGTCAATGATTTAAAAGAGAACTCTGATTTAAAGTGCTCTTTTCCCAAAATGGTGTTTCCTGTGGCGCTCTTCCCAACTCCGGTCTTCCCCACCATCACAATCCGGAGTACATCGTTATTGTATATGTTTGATTCTGATCGGAGGGCTGAAAGAAATGAAGACATATTTAGCAATCTCTGTATTTATAAAATGATTCAACTACCACATGAACAATAATGACAGTGAGGGGGGTGGGCTCAAGATGCTTTAATAATCTAGAACATGTCTAGAAGTCATTCAATTGATGTTTTTCATTTATTCCTGTAGACACTATTCTCAACATAGAAAGCATTTATTTGGTGATAAAGGTAGAGGGTCTGTCAATGTCAAGTGATGCACCTTGAAGGGGCCTTGTTTTTTTTTACCGGAGCAAGAGAGAGGCACCATGATGAACACAAATACTGGAAATTAAAATCAAACTAAATGGTTACAACCGGAACCCGACATGATGCAGCAGTGGCCTCTAGCTGTACGTTTATTTGAATGAGAAAACCTTTTTGACAGATAGTCACTACAACATGTTTAGTTTCTATCTTTCATACTTCTACAAATTACCCCATTTTGGGCCTAAAAAAACTTTTAAGGGTATAAGATGCCTTTAGTTATAATCAGGAGCCCAAACAGACTTCTGACGGGCTACCCCTAAATATTCTTAATACGTTTCATGTAGTCTTGTGAACATTTTGTCAAATCAAGTAAAAGCAGTGATACATTCCCAAAATTGGGAGTGTATCACTCAGGCTCTCAAAATGCTTGGAATTGTATTTGTATGAACTGTTTTTATCAGTTCATTATTAGGAAATATGACACGCTACATATCCAATCTATAAATATGTATTTAGATAAGTTGCAATCATCATTAACAATACAGTTTATTCACTTATCATTTTGGGCAAATGTGCTGGCCATAGTTGGTTCTGGAGGGAGCAGCTGGTCTGCTGCTGAGCTGAGGAAGTGAAGTTAGTCTGCAGCATCAGCTCCTTAAATACAGACTTCATGCAGCAAACTACACCCACACACTGCTGACATCACAGTCTGATGTTCAGCTCCAGTGGGAGGATTCATAGATTAAAAAGTATAAATCCTTCCCTTAATAAACAGAACAAGGGGAAATGTAGACTCACATGTTGATTTTTTTTAATTGAAGAGACTACATATTTGCAATACTCTTTACATATCATCATTCAGCCATGCACACACATTCACACCGTCAAGGCTGGAGGGCAGGGTACCAAATGCAGTAAACCGTTGGTTGAAATAAAACTCCGTTATTTGTGGAATAGGCCAGGCAAACAAAGTAAAACAAGGCAAGGCAACCATAAACTCGTTCAGAACCTGCACAAGACCGGCAAAGGCTGAAACAAAAAACAGAACTTAAATGTACACAAGACTAATCACACGAACAAGACAGAGAAAAGAGAAAACACAGGGGCTGCCCAAAAATACCTTAAATGGTAAAATAAATGTGTAGAAGCATTGATATGTTTACAGAAAAACCAACAATACAACATGATGGACAATCGGATGGAAAGTTATACATTTTGCTTTATTCAAAATGGTTTTAATGTAACCTACAACAGATCTACACAGTCTACACATAAAACAAAAGAAAAGTAATATTTTTGGATAGTCACCTACATAAAATAGCATAAAAAATGTAACTGTTGCATTTATTCTGCATTTCACTTTACAATCTTTTACTTGTCGTGTTTTTAGCACAGATTGAATATCCAGTCCACCTGCATGTTCAGTGTTCATTCAGATAACTAGAAACAGCGAACCCGGTTCACCCTCCTTTCAGCATTTACAAGAAATGCCACCTGTTCTTTTAAATGCCACCATAAGTGCCCATACAGAGCAGAAGTTTTTGTTGTAGCTTGTAGTCTGTGTTTGCAACATGAGGACAAATAGATATGTTTAAAGATGTTGTGTAAGCTTTCAAATAATTTCTGAGTTACTGTACTTTTAAATAAAACAACACTAGAAAACAGAGTATCTTAATCTGAAAAGCAGCTAAACAAGAAACCACTGTACCGCGGGCCTTCTGCCAACTGTGTGAGTGGATGTAAAAGGCAAGGCAAGTTTATTTATATAGCACCTTTGGCATGGGGAAGCACTGATAATAACAATCAGTGTAATAATAACAATTATTACATAATTGTTATTATTATGTTGTTATTATTATCATAAGCACTGATAATAACAATCAGTCGTCGTCGTCGTCGTCGTCGTCGTCGTCGTCGTCGTCGTCGTCGTCGTCGTCGTCGTCGTCGTCGTCGTCGTCGTCGTCGTCGTCGTCGTCGTCGTCGTCGTCGTCGTCGTCGTCGTCGTCGTCGTCGTCGTCGTCATCATCATCATCATGTGAGGTTGACTTTGTGACCTGGAGAACATTTCAGCTGCAACATTAGCTTGTTGATAAGCTTGGGATATGAGATGAGAGTTTTGTAGCCATTCGTGGTGAAGGCATCTGTGCTATTGTATCCATTATTTTTGACCCAACATTTGGGTAGGCCAGGCATGGCACATATTCACATGAATATTCTAGCCCTTGTCTATTTGTATACCATGAGCTGCAAAATGACCGCCTAACCCCACTGTACAGGCGGGTACTTGTTTAGATATAGGCATGGGCGGCGCGTGAGGCTCAGGTTTGGAAAGGCTAAATAACTTTTTTTACCTGACGCTGCCCGCCTCCGCCGTCTATAGACAATAGATCAACTCAGTCAAAGCACTGCCTTCTGACCAATCAGAGCTCAGTGTGCGGAGTTTAAATCTATCAAGTCATATTACAGGATAAAGGAAATACAGTTTAAACTGCCGTATGCAGAGAAGACGCCGACTTGTCGCACTTATCATTCATATCACATCATCATTCAGATCATCGATCATATAATATCATAATATATCATATATTTCCTTATCGGAGTCAGTTTCTCCAGCCGTATCTGGCCGTGCAACACTTACATTGTCACATACTGTATGCAGAAGTATTATTTTAAGCAACACATTAGGTTAACGAAACACTTGAGACAAATGTAATTAAAGTCAGATCCACTCGTGTCTTAGACGGGGCAGTGATATCATAAAACTGTTGTACGCTTTCAAACACTCGGTAGTTATTTTTTAACCAGTTGTTCTGTATTCTCCTTGCAGGTGCAACTATGTGGCTTGTATCCTGGATTATACATCATGGATTTAAAGTTTAAAGTTCATATTTGTCTAATATTAGTTTACTTTTCATTAATGAAGTATGAAGCAGCGCTGTCAGTACGATTGTCCCTGTTTGTGATTGGTCAAATGTTGATAACCCCGCCCCTTTAACGTGAACACGCTCTCAGCTGGAGAGAGAAACCCTGGCTTGATTTACCGAGTTGATAACCAGGGTCGCGGCGTCCGCAAGGATCGCCGCCACTCTAGTCAATGGTTGCTATTCCACCAGATGCGCTGCGTAATACACATGCCGCATCAATCTCATTTCATTTTCATTTCAAACCTTTATTTAACCAGATTGGTCCCATTGAGATCATAGATCTCTTTTTCAAGGGAGACCTGCAGCATATAGGTTCCACATGAAACATAAAACAATAAAGGACATTATACATTATATTTACAGGATACATAGTTATAGACATTTACAAGTGCCCATTGTATCAGCAAGCATTTCATTTACCCTAGCTTTAAAAACATGCAGAGGAATGAGATTGCTCAGTTTCAATTCTTGCTGAAGATTGTTCCAAGCAAGTGGAGCTGCGCACATAAAAGCTGTCTTACCTAAGACAGTCCTTGCTCTTGGCGCATCTAACAAGACCACATCATGTGACCTCAGACAATAGCTGCTTGCAACTCTCTGTGTGATCAGCGAGCAGATATAATACAGGAGTTTACCCAACAAAGCTTGATAGATAAAAGTGTATCAGTGACTGAGCCTCCGTACAGAGAGAGATGGTAAACCTGCCTTGGTATACAGTGTACAGTGATGCGTAAGCGCTTTACAATTTGTGACAAATCTCAGAGCACTGTGATACGCAGCATCCAATTTGCTCAGGTAATTGGCCGGTGCATTCATATAGACCAGATTCCCATTGTCCAGCACAGGTCAAAGGTCACAGAGCCTTTTCCTGGCCTCAAGCGAGAAACAGGACTTGATCCTGTAAAAAGAAACCTAGCCTAACCCTCAGTTTTTTAAGCAGGTTATTGACATGAAGTTTAAAAGAGAGACAATCATCAAGCCAGATACCCAGGTATTTGTAACAGGCAACAACTTCAAGTTTTGTTCCTTGCGTAGTTACAATATCTAAAACAGGCTCTGGTGTCTTTGTAGCTTTTGAAAAGAGCATTACCTTGGTTTTATCCACATTTAAAAGAAGCTTTAGTTCAGAGAGCTGAGTCTGAATAGTGTTAAAAACAGCTTGTAATTTAACAACAGCCTCCTTAATGGAGGGACCTGCACAGTACATCACAGTATCATCCGCATAAAAATGTACAGTAGCTTCATCCACATTTTCACCTACGCTGTTTATATATATGGAGAATAAAAGTGGTCCTAAAACAGAACCTTGTGGTACACCATTAGAAATGTTTAACCATTCAGAAGACAGCCCATCAAAGTGAACACATTGGGACCTTTCAGAGAGGTAGTTCACAAACCATCCCACTGCATTGCTGGATATGCCAATACTGAGTAGCCTCTGCTTTAAGATGCAATGATCAACGGTGTCAAATGCTTTGGAAAGGTCAATAAACAGAGCTGCACAACTCTGCTTATTATCTAATATAGTAGAAATGTCATTTACCACTTTCATTGTCGCAGTGATGGTGCTGTGTTTCTTTCTGAATCCTGACTGATGCTCAGACTCAGAGCTCAAGGGCACGCTGAGCTGAAGGGTCTATATCTAACTAAAATAGACACTCGCAGGTAATAAAAACTTATTTTTATCTTTATACATAAAAACTCCTTTACTTGTTCACTCACAAGGCGTTCGAGCACCTTAGCCAGAACTGACAATTTAGAAATTGGCCTATAGTTATTTAAAATAGTTGCCTCCCCTCCTTTTAGTAAAGGCAAGACATGAGCAGACTTCCATACTTTTGGAATTGTGTTCGTGCTGAGGGAGAGGTTAAAAAGAGAAGTAAGAGGTGGAGCAATGAAATCTGCAGCTATCTTTAAAAAGAAAGGTTCTAAGTTGGCCGGGCCAGCCGGTTTCCTAGGATCTAACTTGGATAATGCTTCATGAAAAATACCAATAGTTAAAGCAGTAAAACTGAAAGGGTTTTCCAGACCACATTGTTCAGAGTCAAGGATTGGAGCGTTCACAGGAGCCACACAGACAAACAGAGAGCCACAAGACACAAAATGCTCATTAAAGCAATTGAGCATAGTAGCCCTGTCTGATATAGTACCAGATGCTGTGGTAAGGCACGGAGGTAGCTCATTTGGGATATCACCAGTGGAAATCGATTTTATGGCTTTCCAAAATGTCCTAGGATTATTCAGGTTTTCTGTGGTAACCGACAAATAGTACTTTGATTTAGCACTTTTTATTTGAGATGTGAAGCTATTTCTTAGCTGCCTAAAACGTAGCCATTCTACCTCTGAGCCTGATTTCCTAGCCTTAGCCCAAGCATTATTTCTCTCATGAAGGAGACTGGACAGCTCAGCAGAAAACCAGGGATTGTTTCGTCCCTTCACTCTAAATTTACGCAGAGGTGCATGTCTATCTATAATTTTCATAAAACCAAGATAAAAATAAGACCATGCAGTTTCTACATCAGCACACAGATTGATTCTACCCCAATCAAAATCAAACAGATCATGTAAAAAACCCTGCTCCACAATCTCATTAGTATGCATTCAAAAGTGACAGGTCACACCTCCCCCAATTATGCAAATGAGCTAAGTCCCGCCTCCCATTTGGTCGAGGTGTGATATCCCAAGTAGGTGTGATTTCCCAAGTAGGTGTGAGATCCGTCGATAGGAGGGAGCAACAATAGTGAGTGTTTCGTCAACTTAATGTGTTGCTTAAAATAATACTTCTGCATGAAGTAGTTGTTATGATATTACAGTGGCTTCTGATTACAATATTTCTCTGTAATATGATACAATGTTGTTGTGATATTACAATATTTGATGTGATATTACAGAGGATTTTGATTGCAGTATTTTATAGTGAAATAATAGTTAAATGCTGTGAAATAAATCCAAGGCTACAGTCCTTTTTACATGTATTTGTTGGGATATTACAGGAGGCCTTAATTACAATATATCACTGTAAAATAATACTGTTAAATGTTGTGAAATGCTGGTAAATGTTTACAGTGTATGTATGTGTGACAATGTAGCCTAAGTGTTGCACGGCTAGATACGGCTCGAGAAGCTGACGCAGATGGAAATATTGTTTTTATAATATATGACGGAAATATATGATATATTATGATATTATATGATCGATGATCTGATTGATGATGTGATATGAATGAGAAGTGCGACACGTCGGCGTCTTCTCTGCAGGCTACTGCAGTTTAAACTGTATTTCCTTTATCCTGTAATATGACTTTATAGATTTAAACCCCGCACACTGAGCTCTGATTGGTCAGCAGGCGGTGCTTTCACTGAGTTGATCGCTTTTCTATAGACGCCGGAGGCGGGCAGCGTCAGGTAAGAAAAATGATTTAGCCTTCCCAAACCTGAGCCTCACGCGCCGCATATGCAGGTAGGCCCGCCCAAGGCCGGCTACGTCTATAGAAGTCTCAGTGGGAGAATGCTCGCAGGGTAAGGTAGTACCCATAGAGTCCAGTAGAGGGCGGAGCCTGTGAGAGATATAACAGCCGTGACATGTCCATGTTTCTTTTAAAACACTTTGAGAGCTGCAGACTGCTGAAGGTGCAGTCAAACTGTAAATAAAATGTAGCTCTACATGTCCATGTGACCTTGGACAAGATACTTAACCACAAATTTGTATGGCCAACGTGTGTGAGTGTGTGTGAATGTTAGTCTCCCTGAGCACCTTGCATGGCAGCCTCTGCCTCTGTATGAATGTGTGTGAACGGGTGAATGTTTATATGTAATGAGCTTCGAGGGCTTATATCTAAAATATGTAATCTGTTCAATTAAAACCAAATCTGAACACATGAAGCTATATGTCCCCTTGTTCCGTTTATTAAGGGAAGGATTTTATAATTTGTAATCTATGATTCCTCCCACTGGAGCTGAACTTCAGACTGTGATGTCAGCAGTGTGTGGGTGTGGTTAGCTGCATGAAGTCTCTGTTTAAGGAGCTGTTGTTGCAGACTAACTTCACTTCCTCAGCTCAGCAGCAGACCAGCTCCTCCTAACGAACTATGGCCAGCAAACATGCCCGAAATGGTAAGTGAATAAACTGTCATTGTTAATGATGATTGCAACTTATCTAAATACATATTTATAGATTGATATTTAGCTTGACATATTTCCTAATAATGAACAGATCAAAGCAGTTAATAAAAAATGTATATTTCTTAAATTCCAAGCATTTTAAGAGCCTGGGTGATTTTGCGAATGCGACACTGCTTTTACTTGCTTGTATTACATTCTTCACAAGACTACAATAAACTTATTAAGAATAATAAGAATATTTAGGAGTAACCATGCAGTCAGAAGTGTATTTGGGCTCCTGATTATAACTAAAGGCAACTTATACCCTTCAAAGTTGTTTAGGCCCAAAATGGGGTAATTTGTAGAAGTATGAAAGATAGAAACTAAACATGTTGTAAGGACTATTTGTAAAAAAGGTTTTCTCATTCAAATAAACGTACAGCTAGAGGCCACTGCTGCACCATGTCAGTTCAGGTGGTACACAATTAAGAGATCAAACATCCAGGCAAGATTACCATTTAGTTTGATTTTAATTTCCAGTATGTTTCGTCATGGTGCCTCTCCACATGTTCTAAATTATTTAAACCATCTTGAGCCCACCCCCCTCTCTGTCAACATTGTTCATGTGGTAGTTGAACCATTTTATAAATACCTAGATTGCTAAATATTTCTTCTTTTTTTTCAGCCCTCCGATCAAAATCAAACACATACAATAACGAGGAACTCCGGATTGTGATGTTGGGGAAGACCGGAGTTGGGAAGAGCGCCACCGGAAACACCATTCTGGGGAAAGAGTCCTTTGAATCAAAGTTCTCTGCTGAATCCATGACGGTAGACTGTGCTAATGCCTTTGGGGAAGTTGATGGACAAAGAGTTAAGGTTATTGACACTCCAGGCCTGTTTGACACCAAGATTGATGAAAAGAAGACCAGAAAATATGTTGCGCAGAGCGTTGTTTTTGCTGCTCCTGGACCGCACGTCTTCCTGGTCGTCATCAGACTGGGCAGATTCACAGATGAAGAAAAGCAGACGGTTCAGAAGATTCAGGAACTCTTTGGAGAGCAAGCAGACAGATACAGCATGGTTCTCTTTACTCAGGGTGACCAGCTCGAAGACCAAACTATCGAAGAGTTCATCGAGGAAAGTGAAGATCTGACGGAACTTGTGGACAGATGTAACGGGCAGTACCACGTCTTCAATAATAAGTTGAAGGATCGTTCTCAGGTCAGAGGGCTGCTCAACAAGATCAGAAAGATAACCGAGAAGAACGGAGGAAGCCATTACACCAATGAAATGTTCCAAAAGGCAGAGAGAGAGCTAGAAGAGGAAAGACAGAGAATCCTTAAAGAGAGAGAAGAGGAAATACGCAAACAGGAAGAGGAACGAAAAAAGAAAATAGCGAAAAAGTATGAGGAACAATTAAAGCAAATCAAAGAGATTAGGGAGAGGTCAGAAAGGCAGATAGAAGCTCGTAAAAGACAAATGGAGGTGGAGAGGAGGAGAATGAGAGAAGAGGAGGAAAAGCAAAAAGCAGCTTGTGAAAGAGAAATGGAGGAGGAAAGGAGGAGAATAAGACAAGAGCAGCAAAGGATAAAAGCAGCTAATGAAAGAGAAATGGAGGAGGAGATGAGGAGAATAAGAGAAGAGCAGGAAAGGCTGAGAGAAGATAGCAAAAGAGAAATGGAGGAGGAAAGGAGGAGAATAAGAGAAGAGGAGGAAGAAGCAGTTTGTGAAAGAGAAATGGAGGAGGAGATGAGGAGAATGAGACGAGAGCGGGAAAAGCTAAATGCAGCTTTTGAAAGAGAAATGGAGGAGGAGATGAGGAGAATAAGAGAAGAGGAGGAAGAAGAGGAAGAAGCAGCTAGCAAAAGAGAAATGGAGGAGGAGATGAGGAGAATGAGACGAGAGTGGGAAAAGCAAAAAGCAGCTAGCAAAAGAGAAATGGAGCAGGTGTTGAGGAGAATAAGACAAGAGCAGGAAAGGAGGGCCAGACAGGAAGTTGAATGTACAATTTCATAGATTCCTTTTTTAGATAATACCTAACAACTGAGATGTGTAGCATGAGAGAGTCTGACCTTCTGACGCTGGACTGCAGCAGATTTACCAAACCTCATTGCTCATCTTCAGTCCACTTTCTGATGTATTGGTTTGGTGTGATTTATAGTTATTTCTAGGTTTTCACACATTGTCCAGAACCAAGATCTCTGATTTGTTCTTTGATTGCTATTGCTTTCCAAGAAAAAATCTAAATGTTCAAATCTTTATACAGTATGTAGTGAATTTTGAAATCAAATATGAAAAGGTTTGAACACACACAAAAGACAAACATCACGTGATCAATAATGGGCATTAATAAAAGACTGTTGACTTCACATTGAGTGTGCTATGTGCTTTTGTTGTTTAATTAAAGAGGGTTTTAAGAGTCTATCTTATTAGAAATCACATTATTATTTACAACTGGATCTAAATAATTTGTTTTCATGTCATTATAGAAAATAAGAAATAAAGCCTGAACCCATTAAAAGCGAACTGGAAATGAACGTGTGCTAAATCTGAGCGTTTTAAATCGTGGTAACTTTAAGGATTTTCCATTATTGACCTTTACATCCAGAAAAAACCTTAAACTCATTAATTATCTCAACAATAGCTGAACTTTTTAATTGGTTTGGACAACCAATCACAGCTTTGGAGAGGAACTTTAGGGACAATCTGGTAAATGCATTTGTTTGTAGCATGACACTTCTTCTGAAAACACAGCCAAGCAGTTTGCATCAACACATGTATCTAAAGGGATATGTCATCTTAGAACTCTGTATCTTTGTTTTAAACATGATTTAAAGGGTTCTTTGTAAACAGACATTACCCAGTACACTGAAAAAAAGGGGAAAAGTGGGGTTGTTCAATTTGCAAATATGCAGTTAATATATGAGACAGAATTTATTGATGTTTCTCGTCGAAACATCAATCAATCATGTAGAACTATTTTAATCTTGAGGGGTGTACGTTCTATAAGACTCAATCATGTTAAGAAATAAGAAAAAAGTTATGTTTATCTCTGTAACTCCGCCCACTGACCACATACGTCAGCAGCTTGCTCTGCAGCCGATTGCTCTGCAGTCGATTACTCAGCTTCTAAATATTATTTACAAATATTTTATTCGCAAATCAAAATGGTCGGACTCAAAACCCTACTAATAAATTCGTAATTTAACTTGAACAATATGGACACTTTAATGGACAAGATGAAAAGCAGAAACAATTGCAAAACATCTTTATTTGAAAATGTTGAAGCTTTTCTTTTATAAACAAAGGAGGGGGGGGTGTCCACCATGTTTTCTTCCCGCATCGGAGGAGTAAGCTGGTTCTGTTCCGAGGAGATCTCTACAAGGTAAAAGTTATTCAAAGTTATTTAATGTTGTGGTGGAACATTACGGGACATAATTCACTGTGTTATAGAGTGTGTTGCGCCACGGACCTGTTAGGTAGCGCGCCTGTTGTTTGTTATCATTCTAGCTTGAGTAGCATGTAATGAAGTTGTTCCTACCTTTCTGCAAACTAATGGAAAATAAAGTGTGGAGTTCCATACTCAACACGCCGCCTCCGACTCCCATTCATCGGCTCTAATGTCATCAAATGTTTGTCATTGTTAACTTACAGGTTATCACAAGACGCATTGTTTCCAAAAAGCCAAGTTCACATTTGCCGTTACAACCATAGATATATATAAACACTAGATGACTCACCCGCGCTGCTGGCCAATGGAGACCGACGTTGCCACTTGGCCGCCATCTTGCTACAGGCAGTGCTCTCATTCATAACATTATGGTTTACAATTTAAATAACCATAGCTTGCTCAATTTTCAACCAATTTTCAAACGGTTTGGTTTTTTATAAACATCAAAGATGTAGTTATGATACTGCATACTTATAATCATGGACTTGCATATGAAAATAACATTAATCAGATAAAGCAACAGCTATACACACACACACACAAGATATTTATATTAAATATTTGCCGGTGTATATATTACCATTTATTTTATTATATTGTTAATATTTAAAATTAATTATAAATTAATTATAAAATTAAAATACATTTATATTTTATATATAACAATCGGTCTCATGTTTAACACTCTGTAAGCCAAGAGTTGTTAATTTAGCAATGCCTTAGCTTGAAGAACAGGGACACAACTAATGACAATCGCATATGTTGGTATATTATTTAGATATTCACACCTTTATCAGAAGAACCAAACCAACATAAAATGAGCTCACAGACAAGCCAGTTCTGTCTAATTTATCACAATTATTTTTGACATAAGATCTTCATATCATGCTAGTTTTGTATTTAGTTAGTAAACAAATCAAGAACCCTTGAAATATGTTATTGAAAAAAGACCAAGAATAATATAAACTGTACCATGTGTCATTTTGTGTTCTTCTGTAGTCCATATGTGGTTTGTCTTGTCTCACCCCAGCTGATATATCACAAAATCCACTGTTTAAATTGTTCCCTATATTGCCCCTATGCCCCTGTAAGGTGTCCTTCGGTGTTATGAAAGGCGGCCCCCCAACATAAATGTATTATTATTATTAAGAATAACAACTTGGTGTGGTGTGGAGGGGATGTAGGAAGCAGGAGCAGGTGGGGCGAGATAGGGCTTCAAGGTTCAAGGTTATTTGTTTTAAATGTGTCTTGGAGATAAGGACCAGCTGCACACAATAAAATACAGTATAACACAAAACCAATAAGACACACGGTGACACATGGCACACCAACAATCAATCATCGTCCAGCCTCAGCTTTGGTATTCTTTCACAACCATGTTATGGGTTTATTAGACTGAGCAAAAATAAACATATGTGGTGATCCCACGGGTTCTTGTTTGCGGACAGCGGAGATTGGAGCATCCGTAGGCTGCACAAAAGTCCGGCATAGTCAGGTACTTCTGTAAACACAAAGCCAGCAAATTCCTGTATCATAATGCAAGATGTTTTTAACAAGCCAAACCACTTGGAAGAAATCATGTGTAACTTAAAGGGGACCTATCATGCAAAATGCACCTTTGTACGTCTTTTATACATGAATATGTGTGCTCGGTGTTCCAGGGAACTCACCAAGTGTCAGAAAACACAACCCTCTCTATTTTCCTCCTTCGCCAAATCTCTAAAAAAGGGGCTGCAACGGATCTGAAAAAAACGGATCCACATTCCAATACTTTTCTACGTCACAAAGAAGTGCTCCGCTTATTGGTCAACTCTCCACCTATCAGGGGAATGAGCCACGGCTACGTGCATTGCCAAACCTCTCATTCGCATATAGGCTATCGGCAGGCTAAATAATCAACATCCCAGTCACATCTGTGTTTTTGCCTGCTCTTGCCAGGATGTCTAAGCCAGTTAAACGTTGTGCTGTTGTTGGCTGCAAGACTCGGGACAGGGGACTGCATGCAATGCCATCAGTGGAAAAAGAAATGAATCTGTGGCTAGACTTCATTTACAAGGGACATGTGCCAGAAGACCACGGAAGATTTCTGTTTGTGTGTTCCAAACATTTTACCACGGACATGTTTATTAACTTCTCTCAAGTCCAACACGGATATGCCTCCAAACTAATGCTAAACCCGGGATCAATACCAACCATCCGGGACCAGGCCAGTGAGGACACATCCAATTTTGAAGCTGTAAGTTTTTATTTAGCGGTGTTTTTCCTGATAAAGCTATCTCTAGCTTGTAGCATGTAGCATGTAGCTTCGCCGCATCAATGTCGCCTCAAACCCAAATAGTAATCGGTTAGGTGTTTATATATTTTTGTAGCATTTTATTTTGTACGCTCCGCAGTCTTTGCTTTGTCATTTGAATTATCAGGCATTTGCTAACATGTTCAGACATACTGCCGTAATGGCGATATGTGTGAAGGCTGTAAAGCCACGCCCTAGGCGATAACACAAGTATTTATTCTCCTATTTATTAGTATTTTGTATCCTCTACAATCATATTGAGTAAGTTATAATAACAAACGTAATCTTCTGTAGGCAAGTGCCGTTTTTTCCAGCGTTATATGTAAACGCTTTTGTGATTGTAGTCTGTAAGAACGATCAGATATCCTCGATCTGTAAGCTAAGCTACGCTACGCTAATGAGACATGCCGTGTTTTGCAGCGTTATACGTAAAATCTTTTGTGTGTTTACTTGTTTGCGCACATGAATATAAATGGGGGTGTGTTAGGATACAACACTGTGTGTATGCGAGGGGGGACACACACCACGAGTAAAACTGAGCTAAAGCCCCGTCGGTCTGTTGTTGTTGACAAGGCCTTACCTCTAGCAACAGGCTAATTAGTGGCTAGCACTCATTACAGTCAGTCTACTGAGCTCAGCCCCTCTCCAACACATCACCTGCATTGAGTCAGAAACACAGCATGCATGTTACGGTTCAAAACTAACTCCGATTGGAAAAGGCTAAGCAAAGAGCTTTGCAAAATAGAGAGCTTTGCTAAATAGAGAGCTTTGCTAACAAGTTTCAGTTTTTTACATGCATATACTAATCTAAACCACATTTTTTGTTGTGCTTTTTTTACCATTGCACAGCCCTACGTGGCCAACTTGATGGACCTCGTCTTCGACCAAGTCTTTGTGGACCCTGCACCATTATGAGCGACCGGACAGGGAGGAGGTCATCGCCGGGTATGCTACACGGTTCAATTTGGCTGCTGTCTGAACCCAACATCGACATTTCACGGATCAGGAAACTCCCTGCCTATCCTGAGGACAACGCAGGCCGGAATCACCACTCTGATCCTGCGTCCAAGGAAGCCCCAGCACCAGCTCACAAAGCTTCTGTAAAAATATTTAGTGTCATTTATACAAAATACAAGTAGGCTACATTTAGTTTTTTTGTATGGGTTTTTTTAACCGTTGATTTTGACAATAAAGTTCCAAGTTGATATCAAAATGTGTCGTGATTATTCATGTTTGGATGGGTAAAGAATATTCTGATTTCAAAAGCATAAGGTTGTGTGTGTGGACCTTTTTGTCGTACACATGGGTGTGTTATGCCATTGCTGTGTAGTATATAATATAATAGTACAATGACAGAATGAAAGATTGCATAAAGCCATATACACCAGTATTTATTTCCATGAACAATATTAGCATTCGTTTTACAATTTCAGTCAAAACAAACAAACCACTCACTGCTCTATTTGCCTCAACTGTAGTCCACCATGTTCAGCTCTGTAAATATGCAACGCATTTTGCAGGGAGAACACATTTAGGCACACAGGCTCCAATCCAGGATGGTCCACCATACAGGTTACAGAGTCCTCAAGTTACTGCATCCGTCTTGACACATTGTGATAAACATATATTGAATGACATGTGAAAAATGTATTTAAACAGACAACTTGGTAAAGCTGTCAAAAATGTTACCTGTGGTATCTCCATGCAGCACACATTCTCCGTTCAGAAGGCATCGTGGCGCAATTTGCACAAAGAAGTCAATAACTGAGCTTTTAAAAACACATGAAACTACACACATTGCTGACAACTTGTTGGAGTTATACTTTTTATCATCCTAAGTTATTCAACTTTCCAACGGTTGTTGCAGGATGTTGGAAGAAAAGGACTGTAAACTATTAAACGCAATGAGGCCATTGTATATATGCTGAAAATATGAATGTTTCCCTTTATAAATATAAATATATATATCGCTGTTTTTGCGTTACAAACTGTACACATTGCATTCTTGCTAATTAGCCAAAATATGAACGAAATAAGGAGCACGCATCGTAACAGAGTAAAATAAATAGGGACAACAGCTTGTCAGCTAACCATTCAGAAACGTCCTGCTGCAACCGAGATTTTTGCACCTCCACCAAAACCTCCGCTGCTTCAGGGTCAGTTTCTGGATCAAATTGATAATATGCTTGAACACATGCATTGCTCTGAGATGACATGTTTATTCGACACTCGTAATCACAGCAAGCATGGTAATGTGACTCTCGCCGGCTCATGCCTGCTCTTCTGCAGGGGGCCGTGGTGAGCTGCTGCTCAGAATTTTCAAAGACGGGCTTGGAATAGAGCGAAAATGAGCGAAACGAGGCATGTCTAAAAAATGATCTGTTTGGTATTTTGAAAAATAAAATGTATAAATATACCTTATATAGGTATGGTCATACACTATATCATTTAAATATAGCATGATAGGTCTCCTTTAAGTTATGTTGAAAAGAAAGAGCAGTTCTGCCTCTCCCACTGGTGGAAAGTTGCTGGGTCAACTTTGTAATACTACGTCTCACTCACAGCCTCTTGTTATTAGCCAGCTAATAATACAACCACATACACAAAGAAAAGCTGCATGTTTATAATAAACCAAACCGTTTGTAAATCAGTCAAGATTTCAGCGAGTTAAGAGTATTTTTGTCAGATCACTCACCTTACAACAGCTACCATAACGCGAATCAGAGTAACTGTTGACTGTAGCAAGATGGCGGCCGGTCAGCTACGCTGGAAAATCTCCCATGAGCCATCTAGTGTTTATATATATATCTATGGTTACAACGAGCAATGTAAATACAGCTGTCAATTTGTAAACATTGTCATTCACTGGTGTTACTGTAGCTAGGATAAAGCCATGAAAATCATAAGGTGAGTTTATATTGATTGACTCGTGTTTAGCGTGTTTTTATACTGTGAGTATTTGTAGAGCGTAAGTCCGGCAGTTGCTTGCTTTACAATATTTAAAACTATGAACCTTACCCAAAGTTATGCACATTAAACCGAGCTCAGTGGGGAGGGGGGAGTCATAGTCGATTGATGAGCTTGCGGTACGTCTTGTTTTCAATTATTGTTTCATGTCTGCTGTCAGGCGGTGTAGAACTTTACTGCGTCGGTCTGGCTCTGCATGCTACTCTTGTGCCGACTTTTAGGGGCGCTGAGGCAGGTTGTAGCCTACCTTACGTTAAGCGACCATCTTTACCCATTTAAGGTGTTGATTGTTAAAGATATGTTACAATATTGTATGTGGGACCGCAGTGTTTTCCCTAAAAACGGTGTATATGTATCTGCTTTGATCCACTCTGTGTTCCAACACGTTCTCACTCCCAACTCGTCACATATTGTCAAACGGTCAGGGCCCCTCCCCGTCACACCATTAGCACAAGGTACAGGAACGCATGGGGAACGCACACCCAAGTTCCCATCAGCAAAAACACGTGGGTTTGCTATCCTGGCTCCTAAATGGTGGAACGAGCTCCCATTGACATCAGGACAGCAGAAAGCTTACACACCTTCCGGACTGAAAACTCATCTCTTTCGACTCCACCTCGAGCGATAGAACTATTAACAAAGAACTGCTAACAGAGCACTTATATACTAATAAAGGGCTGGCTTATATATAGCCAGTTGAGTAGCACTTGAAATGTGTGGCTCTATGAAACCTGAAGTACTTATATGATTCTGTTTTCTTCAAGGTTGTGTCTTCCTGGTCAAATGTACTTATTGTAAGTCGCTTTGGATAAAAGCGTCAGCTAAATGCAATGTAATGTAATGTAATGTAACACTATCAGAGACTGGATATATCCCCCCCCCCTCTCTGGTCGCTACAATGAGGAAAATAAATTACGGGCCAAATTTTTATTTACAAGTATTGAAAGTAAGCAGAGGACACCAAACCAACTGATACCTGTCTGTTCGCTGCATCTACGCACACACTGTACCACACACACCTACACACTGTACCACACACACATCTACACCACACACGCGCAGCTCCTAACCTAAAGCACATAATCAGGCTATAGCCGTTGTGTATTTTATTATGTGAAGCACTAAATGGTTTTAGAAAAATATCGAGTCTTTGTTTGTAGATATCTATTAAACTAAAGCAAATACAGAGAGTAGGCTTGTTATACTGAGTGATATATATTATACACACTGCTCTGCTTTTTGCACGGACCTCACAGCTGTTGTCTCTGGAAACATCGCCTTGCGATGAAAGCAGTTAACAAAATAATATCCAGAGGAAAAATGCAGAGCTGTCATTGGCTGAGATAAGTCCGGCCGTGCGTCACGACCTTTATATATACAGTCTATGGTCACGACTCTTTGAAACATCTCAGTTCCCGGAAATGCATCCACGAAGGAGCCATGGAGGACCGTGGAGGACCCATCAGTGTATCCTCGGTTATAGCTCCTCCAGAGAGCCTCCTCGACGCTCGATGCTCGGTCCTCGAAGTGCATTTAGAGAAATGAGATGTCCTTCAACATGGCGTGCTGGAATTCATTTCCGGGTCACTACTGGACGACCGAGGAGTCGAGGAGTCGAGGAGGGGGATTTGATGAAATGAGAAAGGGCCTCGGGTCTTTTTTCGGCGCGCACGTGTGATGTCATCTATGCGACGATTTTAAAGCACATCACAATTTCCAGCAGCTAAGAAACACCACAAACATGTGACAGAAATCAAGAAAATCATTCAATATTCAGCACAAACAGCCTTATGTCGGCCCAATAAGTCATTGTTGGAACATTTGCAAGTGCAGGGTAGTCGTCTTTTTTGCCTGTAAATCATTTTAAGACATTAAAAAAAGAAAGTATAACTTACTAATGTGCAGCATGCTAGCTAGCTGCTACTAGCTATTAGCTAGCACAGAATATGTTGCCTTTGAAGTTTAACTTTATTCAAGAGGTGGCAAACGACTGACAACTGTTATTGCATGAAATAATATTTGTGATTGTTTATGAATGTAGTTATTTATCAGTTATGTGTTTTTAATAGGGTTATTTATTAAGTGAATGACACAACAATAATAATAAAAAAAATAATCATAAAAGTTCACTAATGCCAAGCCCCTTAAATATTAGGTGACCTGTATTTGTCAGATAAGATCTTACAGGTTACAGTCATGGGGAATTGTCTGGTTCCCATTAATAATGTATTTCCAGTTACCTATGTTACCATAGCTCAAAACTGTCCTTTTGTAATCATGCTATGTTGATATTGTTCATTCTTTGACAAATATAACGCCACTTTAAAATGTAAGGTGTTCAATTCCTAATAGTTTTTTCTTCTCTCAACAGATTCTTCTTAGTTATTGTGAAAGCCAAACTCCATTACAAGCTATAATAGCATCAAAACAAAGGCACTTTTAAGAGCCACGTCCCCTTCGTTTCCCTGTCCTTGCTGTTGTGAAATTGTCCTGTCTCTGTTGATGTCTGTGTATCTCTGTCTGTGTACCTGTGTATGTGTCTCATCTATCCATCTTTCTGTTATTAGCCCTTTCTGTGTTTTTGTTTTTGTATACTTTTGTCATGACTCAACCTAAATTCAGGCCCTGCCTGCTTGCCAGACTCCAAATCAGGCGAACAGGAAAACATGCAGTTCCTGCTACGGAAGCCTGTCAACCAAAAAAAAACTAAAAGAAAAAGTGGCATCACTGGATAGTGAATGGGGCCAAGGTGTGGTGAAAAACAGAAATGTTGGACGTATACTTGATTCTGCCCGTATTGCAGTAAGTACAAATATATCATAAGTTTCTGTCAATTGAATTGAAACTCCCTTTTTTTAACATACTAAAAATATTAGTACATTATGGTCAGGCCTTTGAAAATATAGTCTTGTCAGATGTTACATCTTAACATGATCGTATTTACCTCTTTGACCCATCTGTGTGATTGTGATGTTTAAATGTTGTAAATATTTTATTAGAGTCCCACACAGTGATTTTGGTATAAAAAAAGAGCAACAATGCGTGTTGTTCTTTGTAAAACAATGATTTAGCTGTAATGAAGGCAATGGCAGAACCATCAGGTGTACCTTAGCCCTTGCATGTAAATAACAATTAGTCTTACACAATGCAAGATACCTTCATTTTGCTTGTATAATAATCCAAAATAAACAGTATTAATGGGTTTAAGGTAGCGGGTCAAACAAATGTGTGTCAACTGCTTTTGTTCATTTCAGGTGCTGAAACTGGAGGCTGTAGGCTACATTCTATTTGGCAAGCCAAATAGGGCTTCAAATAGGTGGGCTGCTAATATAATAACCCATCTGCCCCCCACTCCTACCAGTGTGTTAAAGGTAGGGTGGGTAAGATTGTAGAAACCAGCTCAAGTGCGCTAGAATTTGAAAGTACGCAGCCGAAATAAATCTGTCCCTTCCTTCAGACTTCCTCACAGAGCCCCTCCTCCAACACAGACGAACGCGCACATGACCAATGAGGGCACGAGATAAGTTTGTGCCCAGATGGAAGGCTGACAGGCAGGGAGGCCATCCAGTTACTTTAGCTGGCTCAGATGATTGGTCGTGCTTTTTACAGCGCCACGGCTTCCACAGATGATATTTTTATGTATTTGTTGTCAAAGCATTTCATGTATTCATTGCTATCAGGATGTTAAGAGCATTTCATGGAATATAACAAGTGTTTCTGAAGTGAATTACCTACCCCACCTTTAAGTATATATATTAGGGCTGTCAGTCGATTAATCGCAAATTAATCGCACATTTATTATCTGTTCTAAATGTACCTTAGAGGAATATTTTCCAAGTTTTTAATACTCTTATCAACAAATGAGTGGACAAATATGCTTTATGCAAATGTTTATTATCATTTGAACAATGACAAATATTCTCATGAATATTAAACACAACAACCTCTGAACATTACAAATATTCGCCTCAAATCAACCTGGAACCTCTCATTCAATAATACAATACTGTGTGTGTGTGTGTGATGGATCGTTGGAGCTATGTGCAACTCAAGGCATATGCTCGAACGGGAGCTGCCTGGACGCTGCAATCATGTTACGCGCACTATCCGTGCTGAGTGTGCTGACTTTTCGTACAATGTCCCACTGTCTGGCTTCCTGCATAAAGTCAAGTGCTCGGCAAAATGTCGCTCCTCTGTTTTCATTTAAACAGCTCTTTATATCCGTTAGTGCTGCTAGCTCGCACCAGATGCAAACAACAACAATACACGTAAGGTCTCTCCCGGTCCTCCCAATAGCCAGTCGGTGCCTGCCGGTGAGCGTGGAAGTGTGGGTCTGAAACTCCCACAGCCGAGCAACCACAGACCCTTATCAGAGAGCAGCAAGAGAGACCAGCTCCCGAGCAGCAACCACAGACCCTTATCAGAGAGCAGCAAGAGAGACCAGCTCCCGAGCAGCAACCACAGACCCTTATCAGAGAGCAGCAAGAGAGACCAGCTCCCGAGCAGCAACCACAGACCCTTATCAGAGAGCAGCAAGAGAGACCAGCTCCCGAGCAGCAACCACAGACCATTATCAGAGAGCAGCAAGAGAGACCAGCTCCCGAGCAGCAACCACAGACCCTTATCAGAGAGCAGCACGAGAGACCAGCTCCCGAGCAGCAACCACAGACCATTATCAGAGAGCAGCAAGAGAGACCAGCTCCTGAGCAGCAACCACAGACCCTTATCAGAGAGCAGCACGAGAGACCAGCTCCCGAGCAGCAACCACAGACCCTTATCAGAGAGCAGTACGAGAGACCAGCTCCCGAGCAGCAACCACAGACCCTTATCAGAGAGCAGCAAGAGAGACCAGCTCCCGAGCAGCAACCACAGACCCTTACCAGAGAGGAGCACGAGAGACCAGCTCCCGAGCAGCAACCACAGACCCTTATCAGAGAGCAGCAAGAGAGACCAGCTCCCGAGCAGCAACCACAGACCCTTATCAGAGAGCAGCAAGAGAGACCAGCTCCCGAGCAGCAACCACAGACCCTTATCAGAGAGCAGCAAGAGAGTCATTTCATTCTTAATATGGTGCCATATTCAACCTCTCTCTCCTCTTCTTCCTCACAATTTGGTATTCTTCCTCATCATGCCATCTCCCAGTCTTCTCTGAATGAACAGCCAGAAAAGAAGAAGATGAAACCAGACGGTACGTTTTGAGTTTTGAGTTAGACAAAGGAGAATTAAATGAAGTGATCATCATAAAATTGGCTACAAGAGCAACCTCCACGGATACACTCGCATGAAGTGGAATAACGGATAACTCCACTTTGTGAACAAAACGTTGAACATATATTTCATTCAGCTGTAAAGCATGGTTGACTAAACGTTTTCTTCTCTTTGTATATTTAAGGTTGCCACAAATGTAGAAGACAGAAGGTCTTCAAGTTTGACAAAATAACTGGGAGAAGGATCAATAAGGTAAGTTGCAGAAGCCATACTTTTACCTTTTTTTCATTTGGTTGCTTGTCTGACTCAGTAACTCATTCAGGCCTTTTTAAAGATACTAAAAAAAAATGTCTTCAAATACAATTATTATTCCCTGTGTGGGTGTGTGTGTGTGTGTGTGTGTGTGTGTGTGTGTGTGTGGAAAACTGTTTGAAATGTTGGGAAAAGTGTTGTGAATACAGACCCAGAGCACAGGTGGTGCAGCACCTGACTTTTCAACCCAGGAATACGTGTTTGAAATTGGGAGAGAGCGTACACAGAGAACAGGCTGCATCAACTCACTTTACAATCCAGGAAAAGATGGTTTAAATAGCAGTAAAAGTGATTTAAATACATGTCTATTATACATACTTTAATGCACAAAATTGTGTCCATGCAGTGTACACATCGTAACCCAACCTTGCATCATCGTTTTGCAGGTACGATGTATACACTGGGTCATTCAGAATGTGCTATTTCTGAATAAATAGCACTTTCTGAACATATGTCAAACAGAGATTCCTATTAAAAGTTATCAATTAATAGCAAGATTTGACATGGGCAAACAGGCTATTTCACAGGACACAAGCTATTTCAGACTTCTATGAAATACACCGGGAAAAGCATCTCTTTCTGGCCCCTCACAGAGCCCCAAATGACGGACTAAGCAGCTCCAGCATCTCCCCCTGACATGCATACTTCCATAACATCGCGCACCGTGGGTCCCCGGGCCCCCGAACTTAAGCACTCCCCCACGGACTAAACCCAGATGATCACACCCTCAAGAACCTCGTGCCCCTGGGAACCTTAAAGGGGGGGGTGGAGTTTGCGGTGCTTCACTGTCCGCCCACCAGCATCAATATTCGGCCTTCTTCACAGCACCACCCACCCTCCTGTGGAGGATGTTCTCATGGCCCTGGTAATACTTAAAGGTGGTGGATTTTGTGGTGCTTTACTGTCCGCCCACCAGCATCAATATTCGGCCTTCTTCACAGCACCACCTGCCCTGCTGGAGGTTCACACTTTAACTTTTTTTGTACCCTCCTCTGCCTTACACATCCTCCCACACTTGAGCACTCCTCACTCGGACTAAACCCCTCCATGCACACCACCAGAACCTCATGCCCCTGGGGATCTTAAAGGGGAAACACCCATATTTTCAGCATATTGCTTTATCTTCCCTCTCATGCTGCTCACTATTGCCACTTGTTCCACTTGTTCCACTCCCATTATCCGGTACCAACTCATCATTCTCCACTCCCATTATCCGGTACCAACTCAACTAGGGTGTAATATTAGAATAACATTCAGCAATATATACTAAAATGTGTGTGCAGTTGTTGGTGGGTTTTTAAAAATGAGGACCAAGTAAGTAATGTTAACACACTTTATTTACAGAACTATATACATTGAAATTGTCACTTTATAACATAACATTATTCACTCATCCAGCACAAGGGGACTGAGTTCAACAACACATTCCATATTTACAAGTTGGTCACTGGCTTGTGCACTGGTAACATAGTCCGTATCGGGTGAAGTTGGTGCAGAGTCTGGCACCCTCTCTACCCATGTCTGAGGGACTGTGTTCGGCCATTGACTGTTCCCTCTTCGCCGCCCTCCAAGCGTTGAAGTTTAAGTAGAATTCTTCGTCTGACGTCTCGGCATCGGGGGAGTCTTGGTAGGGAGCGGGGCTATGCTCCTCTCTAGAGCTGTCACTGCCACTGTCAATGTCAATGACCCCCAAATTGTCTTCACTCACCCCTGATGCTGCTGCCGCTGCTTGCAGTGACTCTGTGAAGAGCAGCCGTATGTCCGCAGCCTCCTTCAAAGAAGGATTCTTGGCATAAAATGTGTCTGCAGTTGCAGTGTTGTGACACATGAAATCACTCACTCTTTGGCGGTTGCCTGTATCCTGAAACCTCTTCGCATTATCTGCGTGGACTGTGCGGATGTTGGTGAAGTTAATGGGACCTTTAAGCCCCACATCAGCCCATGCCAACCTCAGGAAGTAGGCAAGGTTCCTCGACGGGTTCTTCCCCTCTGTGTATAAGAAGTAACGGCTCTGGGTGCAGGTCAGCGTCCCCTTCTACGATGAGGTACAGCTGCGCTTCCCCGAACGCGTTGGCCGTCTTGTGGTTGCTTACCTGTTATGACAGAGGTAGAGAGCGTCAATACAAGTATCAATCATGCACAACATGTTTATCACTGCCAGAATAAACACATTTTTTAATAGCACTCACGTGGATGAGGTAGCCAAAGGCAGTGCCAATTGTCTCCGCCTTTCGGACCTCTGCGTTGGAGGAGACCCCCGGACGGTGGCCATAAATGCAGCTCCAATGGAGGGTCATGTACCCATAGAGCAATAGCCGGGTTGCGGTAGTCGGATTGCTGGCCATCACGTCCAGGAGCTGAGGGATGCGAGTTTTGGCCGCAGTCAAACATGCCATGATGTCTTTATGGCTCGGCAGACCTTCCATCTTGTCCCGCTTCACCTGCATCTGGTGGATAAGCACCTTCTTCATCGGGGACTTCAGGATGGCAACAAGTTCCCGTTGGATTACAGTCATGTCGTTTTGGTTGAGCCTGCTCCCCTTGCATGGTGTGGCTGACATGTATTTGAGAAAGTGTGATATATTTTTGATATAGAAGTCAGAGGTCGTGACCTGTAGGCTTGACTTTATCAGGCTCCGGGACCACCCACGTATCCTCTTCAAATCCCTCAGAAAGAGCCAGTCAGACAGGCGATTGAAACCGTGAGCCATGAAGCTTAGGAACGATTTCACTCTGCTTATTTTGGAGACTGCGTTTTCTTGGAGCCTCAATGTAGGGTCGATGCCCTCATAATGCTCCCGGTATCCTTGCAGATACTCCTCTGTGAAACATAACGCAGTACTTTAATGACAACACATTGTGTGTTACAGAAACTGCATTTGTGACATATTCAACACACTTACCCATGATGCGTGGGAATGTTATGTCCCATATTATATTCCCCCGGCCCCTGCCGCTGAACCAGGGGGAATGTATGGGAGGGGAGGTTGACGAGGCCTCGGTATCTATGGATGCAGGTTCTGAGGAGCTGGATACAGGTGTCTGAGAGGCAATGGGGGACTTTCTGAAGGAGGGAATGGGGGACTTGCTGCAGGAGGGAATGGGGGACTTGCTGCAGGAGGGACCTTTGGACTTGGACTGCCTCTTTGGTGTTGACTCTGTTCGGGGTCATTTCTTTAGAAACACCCGCTCTTGTTCCTCCCCATCCTCTTCATCGAACCCATGCATGTCCTCGGCCCTCTGGTCCCTCCTCTGTCGCTTATGTTTTATCCTCTGCTGCAGCTTGCAGCACAGGGATTTCACCTCAGCAGCATATCTGTCCCGCTGAGCCCTCATTGTGTTTGCATCCATCCTCTATTCCTTACAGTCCGGGTTGTCACTTACAATCACTGGGGACAAGGGTGGAGGTTGTGACAGGACCTCATCCTCCACATCCCAAGAGGTAATCATTCCTACTGTGGGGTTTGTCAATCGGAGTTCATGAAGCTCCTTCATTGGCACTGTCATTTTTACTTTATTTACAACCACATATATTTCCTCCCGGGACAGCTCAACATGGTCTCTGTCCAAGTGGCGGTCCAGCCTTGTCCCGCTGTACTCACATCCTGCAATGGTGCAGGGATGGAGCCTAATGTTTGTCCGTCCATTGGCCAACAACAGCAGAATTTTTGTTTCAACTGCATTACGCACACTATGGTTCCTCTGCAGGTGCTTGCTCAGTGCGCGGTAGGAATTCTTACAGATCGGACAATCGATCGCCATCCTATCTGTATGCAAGAGCATTTCGGTACCGGGAAGTGTCCCCAGTAGAATGTATAGAACCGGGGGCGACGAAGAAGGAAACGTGAAAAGACTCAAGAAAGTTGCACTCAGCGAACGAGAAAGACCCCATGTCAAATCTCTCCAGTTTATTTTCAAAACATTGTGTTTTCCATTTGCATCATCGTGCGAAAGGTGTCCCATTTAGGCACTTGTTAGGCGGGCAGAGATCCCTGTCATCTCTCTGTCCTATCCTCCAGGCAAGGCGGGGGCCAAAACTGGGTGAAATTGACCAAAAAGTTAAAATAAATACAATAATTAATCCATGGAAAGATGCATGAAAGTGAAAAAAAGTATCCGAAAATAGTGCATCATAATGCGGGTAGAGTCCCCTGATAACTCCCCTTGCATACCTCCAGAGTCAGGAGGAATGTTATCTGTTTTGGAGAACCATGAAAACCGGCCAAATGTATCCCAAAATAGTGCATCATAATGCGGGTAGAGTCCCATCAAATTTCCCTTACTTTCCTCCAGAGTCTGGAAATACTCTGTTATCTTTTTGTAGAACCATGAAAACGGGCCAAATGTATCCGAAAATAGTGTCTCTTAAGGCGGGAAGAGTCCCCTGACAACTCCCCTTACATTTCTCCAGAGTCAGAAAAAGTCTAAGTTAACTTTTGGAAGAACCATAGAAAAGGGGTGAAAATGGATAAATTGTATCCGAAAATAGTGCCTCATAATGCAGGTACAGTCCCCTGACAACTCTCCTTACATTCCTCCAGAGTCAGAAAAAAGTATGTTATCGTTTGGGAGAACCAGAGAAAAGGGGTGAAAATGGAGAAATTGTATCCCAAAATAGTGCCTCATAATGCAGGTAGAGTCCCCTGACAACTCTCCTTACAGATGTAGCACTCCAGATCAGACTCAAATGGGTGTGTCCCAGTCAAAAACCCAGCGGATGCCAGTGGCTGCGGGTGTTGCCAAATTGCTAGAGGGCGTTGCCAATTTCCCCATTTGTTCAATTACAGGATTTAACCATGAGATGGCGCTTCATTCACAAAATACACAATATATACATATATAGTTTGCTTTATGCAGTATATTTCTTGTAATATTGTACAGTAGATTGAAGTAAATCAACTTATACATTAAGATAAGATAAGATGGACCTTTATTAATCCCGTGTGGAAATTCAGTAGTTCAAACAGGGTGAGAGTGAAAAACAGGACAGCACAGATTCACACAGATTAATAAAATCAAAAATAAAATGAGCGATAAAAATAATAATAATGAGAAACTATGAAATAAGAAATGAATAAAACTAAAATGTAATTATCATATCATATATTATAATGTATTGTATTTAAGTAATATCTTACATTAACCCCATTATAGCAGATGCCACATTAAATGGATGAACACATGTATGCATCAATAATTACAACAGAGTATTTCTAAATATAAGTTGTAAAAATACTTATATGTATTTAATATTAACCCTTTGGAGTCGACCGTCACGCCGGCGGGATCAGATCACATGACCTGTTCAAGCCGGTGCCGCATAAAAAACAACAGTCCGGACAACATTGCCGTGTGTTTCTGTCGAAAGTACTGGCTTGAGACTATATACCAGTCTTTGTTTCATGCAAAAAGACCCAGTAAACACGGAGATACGATGATATAAAGTTAATACATTTCAAAAGTATAAAATATGGAAGCACATATTCGAATATCTTCGCCGTATTTGATCATTTTACGAAACGGAAAATACTGGAAACTGTAGATCCTGCTCAACAGGATGTATGTGTATTTCTGTCGAAAGTACTGGCTTGAAACACCTATATGCCAGTCTTTGTTTCATGCAAAAATACCCAATAAACACGGACATACGATGATATATATTTCAGAAGTATGAATAATGGAAGCACATATTTTAATATCTTCGCCGCATTTTATCATTTTATGAAACGGAAAATACTGGAAACTGTAGATTCTGCTCAACAGGATGTATTTACCAGGGAGGGGGTGAGGTAATCAGTTAAACGGAGTGATACGAAACGAGACGAAACGAGACGAAGGGGGACGGCGGGAAATGGAGAGAGACGAAGATATACGAAGACAGGCGGCGGGAGACGAAGAGAGGCTGCGGGAGACGAAGAGAGGCTGCGGGAGACTGCGATTGAAGTAAAGTGACAGACAAACATTGATAATTTAGATATAGTTAGATAGATTTAGAGTTGTGAAGACTCAACTATGATGAAGAGAACTCTGAACGTGAGTCAAGCTTTAAGCTTGTTTTTTGACATGGAGGAGGAGGAATCTGTGATGTTGTCCTCTGTGTCGTAGTTGACAGAAACCGCTTTGAAGCGTGGCACAGATAAAGACAGAAAAAACAGATTGTTGTACATAATGTGTATATATATATTTGTATTATATTTATAATAACACTTTTGCCTTATCAGAATGAAATCCCATGCTACCTCAATCAAACGTTCACATTATCATAGTCACATCCCATGTATATATTTCCAGCTTTTAAATGGTTTCGTTGTGTATGTTTGTGTTATGAAAAATAAAATCATTTTCAAAATCTGTTTTTACGTTTTTTTTGTGATTTTGGGTCCAAAATGTTCATATAGTAGAAGATCACTGCTCTAAACAAAGTCAAAAATCCTACATCCAAACGAAATAAATATAATTAATTATGATGAATACGTTACATACATTTTCACTGTTACACACGGATATTCTCCTTTTGCTCTCATGAGAAATCTACTAAAACAAAGTATGTCATGTATATTTAGTTTTCATTGATGAGACGAGACGGACTAAGGTGTTAATGATGGACTATCGGACATTCAAAATGCAGCATATTTCCCCCAAGTGTCTGTCAAAATGCATTTTACGTTTCTAACTTGCAATATCATTATTTCCGCTCTCTTCAGAAGAGCGATCTCCCATGTGTGCGGGGGAATCACAGGAGGGGGGAGGAGAGCTGTGGAATGTGACACACATTCCGATGGCCAATTAGTTTTAAACAAAGGGTCCCCAACATACATAGGCCACATGGGGGGGTTGGGCTGGTGAACGGGCAGCACATCACAGAGTCATTTGAAAAGTGAAGACAATACATTCTGGAAATATTCACATCAGGCACCTTCAAGTTAAACAATACTACTGTACAGTAAACAATTAACACAGTAAATTATGTGGATTAAATCACATTTATTTCGTTAAAAAGAAACTAAATGACTCGGTTTGCATTCATAAAGAATGCACAAACGTGTTTAATCGTTAATGTCAGATATGTACTAGTAAATAGCCTACATTAGTTCCTGCTCAAGATTAGATTCAACTTTATTGTTATTTCACAGATTACAGGTACTGAGACAACGAAATGCAGTTTAGCCTCTAACCAGGTGCAACAAGCAGTAAAGTGAAAAGTAATGTTCACAATCTACAGAATAAAATATAGAATGAATTGAATGATGAATAAACAGTGAGGGGTATGAATACACTAGATATCAGCTGTGAGCAGTATGAACAGTGTGTTAATCGTTAATGTCAGATATGTACTAAGTAAATAGCCTACATTAATTTCATGATGGATTAAACCACATTTATTTCGTTAAAAATAAACAAAATGATTAAATGTAGGGTGAATTGCCCTAATGTGGAAACATTTTGCATTTCAGACTTCGGGAATATATTGCGACATGAAGCCGATACAATAAATCAAAATCGAGAAACATTCTGAAATCCCCAGGATGTGTCCTAATCAAACCAAAAGAGAACATGCAGATATTAAACTCATACAAGAAATGGTAGACATATTAGTACTCTTAGTGCCAAGTTGTCTCAGACAATCTGTTTAATGTGGGACAGTTCTGTGCAAAATGTGGGACACTGAAAAGTCTATGTTAAAAAGCCTCAGTCACCTTCATTCATGTAATAAAAAAATCTCAGGCCAGTAACACTCAAAGCTACAGTAAATGTGCAATACCATGCTATGTTACTATTTATAATGTTATTGTTGTTACACCAGAAGATGTTTTTATTTAAATTGAAGTTAAATGCATCAATCTGGTGCACTGAGGGCAACATTAGTAGATTTGTGGATACAGCTCTCAACACTCATATGAAACAGAACTGTTCTTACAATGTGTGTTGGAACTTGGTATTAAATTACTATGCATATGTTATTGTGTAAACACACAGCTGATCACCTGAGAGCTGCCGTTTCATTCGGAGCGTTTAAAAAAAACGACGGTCTGATTTCAACAACTCAATGTGTGACAATTATAGCAGTAATATTAGACACTAATAATACAATAAACTATGAACACTGTACATATTATTGTTTGCCCGTGGATAGGGTGATCGGTAGTGAGAGCCGCTGCAGTTTCCCCCGGTCGGATGTGATATAAAAACAAAGCGATTATTTTTGTTGTTGTAAACTCACGTGGATTAAATGTAGTGCATTCATTTCAACTCGCGAACATATGATACATTAAATGATCGCGAGGATCACGATCGAACATCGTTTGTTTGACCCTGGATGCATTTCCTGATCTAAAAACATAGCGATGGTTTTGTTATTGTAGCTGAAACTGCGCTTTTGAGAGATTTTAAATCTCAGATCTGCTCAACTGAACCTGTTACACAGGTCTCAATGGGTCACTCGTCTCATCCCTGCATTACAATAGGCAGGAAGACTCTGCTGTCACCCATCAGCTGAAGAGCGTTTACTAATTAGAGGGGCGTGAGAACAGCTGTGAGAACTCAGCAATCAGGCGTCCATTTTAGGTAGCTCTTTCCTGGAGCGTCAGCTTCAGACAAAGACTGACAAAGACATTGGAGTCCTGCGGGAGTAAGACTGACAAAGACATTTGAGTCCTGCGGGAGTCACGAGGGAGGCAAAGAGGAGGCAAATCCTACTTTGATTGAGCTAAGTATCTCTAGTATTACATTTTCTTTGGTTTTTAGCCCCTCAGGCTATAATCATGTGTATTTTCTCCATTCCTGTTCATGTGTCTTCTCGCAATTATCACTGGCCCCGTGTATCTCCTCATCGATATAACCGGCCTGCTCTCATCTATCCCACGTGCTCCACTGACATCCAACATCTAGTTACAGGCGGCCTGTGGAACTGCCAGTCAGCTGTTCCTAAGGCTGACTTCATCTCTGGCTACGCCTCCCTGCAGACCCTGGATTTCCTTGCTCTCACTGAGACCTGGATTACACCATCCAACACATCCACCCCAGCAGCTCTCTCCACAGCATATTCCTTCTCCCATACACCCAGACCCACTGGCAGAGGAGGTGGCATTGGTCTCCTGCTCTCTCCCAAATGGAGATTTTCCCTCTTCAAGCTACCTAACTTCACTCCTTCCACCTTTGAACTCCATGCCGTCACAGTAACCCATCCTATACAACTAACCATTGTTGTTCTCTACCGTCCACCAGGCGCCTTGGGGGACTTCTTGGAGGAATTAGATAATCTCCTCTCACACATCCCTGAAACTGGCCCTCCCGCTGTACTTCTCGGAGACTTCAACCTCCAGACGGGGAAGATAGACAAACTAACATCTGTGTTAACCACCTTTGCTTTCTCACTGTCTCCGTCCCCACCAACTCATAAAGCTGGCAATGTCCTTGATCTCATATTCTCAAGGAACTGCTCTACTTCTAACCTCTCTGTAAACCCGCTCCACACATCCGATCACTTCTTCATTTCATTCTCTCTACCCATTTCCAAACTTAACGAACTAATCTCTTCTCATCCTGCACCTGTCCGCCGTAACCTTCGTTCCCTCTCCCCCTCTACCTTTGCCTCATCGGTGCTCTCAGCCCTCCCTTCCTCTGACTCGTTCCAATTGTTGCCTCCAAACTCTGCTGCAGAAACTCTCCTCTCTACTCTCTCATCCTCTCTGGACTCTCTCTGTCCTCTCACATCTCGGCCGGCTCGTCAGTCCCCTCCTGCTCCCTGGCTAAATGACGCACTGCGTGCTAATAGAACCGTCCTTCGGGCAGCAGAGCGGAAACGGTGGAAATTCAAACACCATGACGACCTCCTAACCTATCAGGCTCTCCTCTCCTCTTTCTCTGCTTCGATCTCTCAGGCAAAAAGCACTTTCTTTCAAGATAAGATCCAATCTTCCTAATCCAATCCCAAAAAACTATTTTCAATCTTTTACACCCTCTTGGACCCTCCCAAAGCCCCTCCCCCCTCTTGGACCCTCCCAAAGCCCCTCCTCCCTCTTGGTCCCCCCAAAGCCCCTTCACCCTCCTCCCTTCTGTCAAGCGACTTTGATAACCACTTTCAAAAAAAGGTTGATGATATTCGCTCTTCTTTCTCTGACTCACCTCTACTCACCGCTGGGTCACCAGACCCTCCTTTCACCCACACACTGACCTCCTTTTCCTCTCTCTCTCCAAGTGAAGTTCTTACCCTCATTACCTCTGCCCGCCCTACCACCTGTCCTCTGGACCCTATCCCTTCAAACCTCCTTCAGACTATCGCTCCTGATATTCTACCGTTTCTCACCCATTTCATCAACACTTCTCTAACTTCTGGTCACTTTCCAAACAGTCTCAAGGAGGCAAGAGTAAACCCTCTCCTAAAGAAACCCACTCTCAACCCGTCTGATGTTATAAACTACAGGCCTGTCTCTCTCCTCCCGTTCCTGTCTAAAACACTTGAACGCGCTGTCTTTAAACAACTCTCCTGTTATCTCCATCAGAACAACCTTCTGGATCCACACCAGTCTGGTTTCAAGGCAGGTCACTCCACATAAACTGCCCTCCTTGCTGTCACTGAGGAACTGCACACGGCCAAAGCAACCTCCCTCTCCTCTGTGATCATCCTGTTGGACCTGTCTGCTGTATTCGACACGGTGAATCATCAGATCCTCCTTCGCACTCTCCAAGAACTTGGAGTTTCAGGCTCTGCACTTTCCCTCCTCACCTCATACCTCAATGACCGCACCTACAGGGTAACTTGCAGAGGGTCCGAGTCCGACCCTTGTCAATTAACTACAGGGGTCCCTCAGGGCTCTGTTCTTGGTCCCCTCCTCTTCTCCTTGTACACAAACTCGCTCGGATCAGTCATTAGCCCGCATGGTTTTTCATACCACTGCTACGCTGACGACACCCAATTAATCCTGTCCTTTCCCCGCTCAGAGACCCAGGTCGTCGCACGCATCTCTGCTTGTCTAGCTGCCATCTCTCAGTGGATGTCTGCTCATCACCTCAAGCTCAACCTTGACAAGACTGAACTGCTTTTCCTTCCAGGAAAAGATTGTCCCACTCTTGACCTAACAATCAACATCGGCACCTCTGTTGTTTCCCCGACTCAGACTGCAAGGAATCTGGGTGTGACCCTAGATAACAACCTGTCCTTCACTGCAAATATCGCTCCAACAACCCGCTGCAGATATACGCTTTGAAACATCAGGAGGATGCGTCCCCAGCTGACCCAGAAAGCAAAGCAGGTTCTGGTCCAGGCTCTCGTCATCTCACGCCTAGACTACTGCAACTCCTAACTGGCTGGTCTACCTGCATATGCCACCCGACCTCTGCAGCTTATCCAGAATGCAGCGGCTCGTCTGGTCTTCAACCTTCCTACATTTTCCCACACCGCTCCGCTCCTCCGCTCCGCTCCTCCGCTCCCTCCACTGGCTTCCAGTAACTGCTAGAATCCACTTCAAGACACTGGTACTTGCGTACCATGCTGCGAATGGATCTGACCCTTCCTACATCCAGGACATGGTTAAACCGTACACCCCAGCACGTGCACTCTGCTCTGCATCAGCCAAACGACTCGCTGCACCCTCGCTGGGAAGGGGACCCAAGTTCCCATCAGCAAAAACCCCCATTGACTTGGCTTACACATCTTCCAGACTGAAAACTCATCTCTTTCGACTCCACTTCGAGCGATATAACTATTAACAAAGCACTTATATACTAACAAAGGACTGGCTTACCTAAAGCCAGTCCTTGACATGTTTTTGCTCTATGAAACCTGATGTACTTATATGATTCTGTTTTCTTCAAGTTTGTTTTTTGTTGGTCGAACGCACTTATTGTAAGTCGCTTTGGATAAAAGCGTCAGCAAAATGTAATGTAATGTGTGTGCTGTGTGCTCTGCATGTGTGACCATTAAAGAGGGTTTTTTTTTAAAAAGACCTTAACCTAAAGTATTCTTTAATGTTTAAATAAAGTGTTATTAGTTTGTCTGTTTTGCACATCCTCCTATCAGGCACTAAACTGTTATATTGTAGAGATCACTTACAGTATCTTCTTGATATTTTATATTCTATATTTATATCATTGACCTTCTACTTTGCCACTATTTTGTATGTACTCTTAATATTTAAATGTTTTCATCACATATAACACATTCAAAAGTGCTTTACAAAAATGAAAAAACATTAAGAAACAGTCATTAAAAAAGCAACACAATCTTCCTGCATTGCAATTACTCTAAACGAGTAATAACGTGCTTTAACCAGTAGGAGGTGCGGGTTAAAAAGCTGTCAAGTTTACAGTGTTAACAACATAAAATATACTACTGTTTCTGGTTTAGTTTACGACGGATATATTCTGTTATTGTTGTAAGGGAAACTTCTGCAGCAATGGAGAGTCAGGACTCAGAGAGAAACGAGGAGAGTTGGAGCTTTGATGTCAAGCACTGATAGTTTATTACAAGTCAAACGGCCGGAGAATTCATATCACCAGTCACAGCAGCAAAAGGTTCTGACTGCACGGGTGGGTTGTCATGTCAATTCTGCTCAGCCTCTCGCTCGATAGCCCTTTTAACTAGTTTACAGAGAGTCAACTCACAACTTGGGGGAAGGTATACGTGAACACCTGAAGACACTGAATCACTTATCTGACTCTTTGGCTCTGTGACCGAGAGTTGACCGGTCATAAAACTGATAATGTCAACAATAGCTGAGACTTCCCATTCCTTAAGACAGATAACAGACTTAGGGTTCGTCGTAAAGGTCAACAGACCGAAAGGTTAAATATCTGGGAGTAAAGACACAATTATTCCCTCACAGTTCCTCTCTTTTTATCATCTTTGATAACCTGAAAACATTAGTCTAATAATAATTTGGTCAATACTTAAATCAATAGGCGTCTTCAGATTTGAGTGTGGTCTTACACAATATCAATTACATCACAGAGTAGAATAAGATTGAAACATTCAACCACAATGATTGATACAGGCAATCACAATAGAAAATCATCTCTCATGAATGTTTGGATCGTCTGTTGTCAAAAGCACAATAATGAACACACATAAAACACAGACGCCTAATTGCAAAAACATCTTCTTTAAAATAATATGTTTTAACATGTAACCATTAGTTGATCTCACTTATCAAACTATAACATCAAAACCAGCTTGCAGTTTAAAGATTTACTTCAAGGAAATCACTAGTAAAATGTATTTAAAACATAAGAGATCCAGGTGAAGTATAAAATCACAGTTAAGTTATACAATTCACAGTGGTGATTTGATCAATTTGTAATCTGCAAAGTTACAGTGTCCTCAATTTTAGGATTACTTTACTTTAGGTTTACTTCATTACATATTAAATCAAAAGACTATGGCATGATAACATAATTACATTACTTCAACTATCAATCATTATGTCATTTCAAAATCTGAAGGGAAAATTAAACAATTCTCAAAATGGTTAACAATCTGAAAAGGAAACATTAGGCAAATATTCAAAGACTTTTGTAAAACCTGGAAAGGAAGGTTTAAACGTTTAAAACTTGAAACATCATTGTAGGTCTTTCTGTGCATGGATAATACATTGAAGAGTATTGTTGTTAAGCCTGATTGCTGGACAATTAAAGATAGTAACATTATCTTTTATAATATTAGAAATATCTTATTATTCAATACCTTATAATCTGAAAATATCAATTAATTTATTTTGTTTAGTGTTTAGTGTAATCTGATCTAACAAAATGTATGTATCACCACTATTTAACACATGTCTGTTCATCGGAAATATAAGAACTATCATTAATTGTACATCTGTAAACATCTGGTCATTCAATTCAAATGTTATCTTTGTACGAGAGCTGGAAGGACATGTCCTCCTGACTCATTCTCCTCCTCTCTTTAGAGTGTCTGGTGTGTAAAGGCATCCTGATACTGTAGATTATTACTGAGGTGCTGATTGGCTCAAACTCTTGTTCATCAGAGCACCATATTTCAACCCCCCCCCCAATTGCTCTGCTTTTGTGTGGCTCATTCAGTGAGTACTGAAGTTGATCCCCCAGTGAAATGGAGGCTCATCTGCTTGCATTCCTTCTGCTATCTGCTTGAGAGTAGTGCAACTGCCTATTCCAAGTGGCGCATCCAGGTCTCCCCCCGTGATGGGAGAGGTTAGGAAGACATCTGCTCCTCCAAGACACATGGAACCTTGTATTATAGAAACCTCTGAAGCCCTCGCTCGTCCTGCAGGGTTGTCTGCCTGAGCCCACCGAGCAGAAAGATGAAGAAGCATCCCATCTCATCAGAAAGTTGAAGATTAGAATCCTCTCATCTCGAACGACCTCATGCTTCCTTGCACGTGGCTGGGGGTGCTCTCTGCAGCCGGAGAGTGTGATCCTCTCTCTCTGACCCTTGGCCTTCTGAGCTGTCCTAGTTATTGGGTTAACACTTGATAGGGATGTTTTCCTGAGTGAAGACAACTCAAGGTAATGGATTAGCACATTCTCATTCAATTACAAAAATAGGATAGGCCCCTCAGAATTATTTGGGAGCCTTGCTGACACATGCACATGCATAAATGTAAGGTTTGTGTTAGTCATTTAACATGCAAGAATCATATACTCATCAGTCCAAAGCAGAGAAATGTTATTTTAAGTTAAAGGTGAGCTAGTCCCTGTGGATATAACCCTTTCTCAATGATTCTAAATGTTATATTAATTCACAATTTACCGTTTGATAAAAGATTAGTTTATCAGAAATACATTTCCTGTTCCATAAAACATAGGTTTGAGAAATAAATGTTCCAATATGAAATCAAATGCTCAATATAATTGACTCTCCCCTCCCTTTTCTTACATATGTCACATATGTAATAACAACGTAGGAGTCTATTTAAACATGGTATCGTCTATAAGCTTTTAATCGAGAAGACTCAGTATCAGTATGCAACTCGCAAATATCTCTTCTCTCTTTCCTATCCCTCTCTTCCCGTTTCTCTCTATTCTCTTTTCCACACTCTAAAAACGAATTCAGGCGACCTTTCACCTCCACTTAATTAAATGCATGGTTGCAAGATAAAAATGTGAGTTAATTGATTTAGATAAACATTCTATGTTGCAAACATTAATTTATAAGTTGTGTTGACTTAATAATGTTGGTAATTACATCAACTTAATATTGAGTGTAATTTGAACTCTGATTTCTGCGTTAATTGACTACAAACTAAATTCAAGTTGTAGTTAGGTATGTCATTGGCTTGATAACTTAATTGTTCTACACCTTGATTTAAGGATTTAAAGTCCACTCCCACTTAACATGCCTGGACAAGTTCCCACAGTAAAGACAAATATAAATATGCAAAGGACATTTTAAGCTGAGTGTCATCTTTTGTCATTCAAATACAGTAGATAGCCTTGTCGTTGCACTGTATGGCAAATTGGTTACTATTGTGAGATCGCTTTTTATTCAAAATGAATCTCGGTGAAGCAGATCAAGGTCATGCTTCTTGAGGATGGGTCGTTATTTAGAGTTGTCATTGAAATGCAAGTTGTTGGCAGTTCAGAATATATTCATTTAGGTCATTTCTCTTTTTTTCCTTTTTCAAAAATAGCACAATACAATTGAAGTACAGTTGTTCTTCTACAACAGAGAACTATAGCCATCCGCTGCCTTGTCGTGTACCTTGGAGAAAAGGAAGAGGACCTTTTCAAGGAGTTTAGCGGCGTCATTACAAATCTTGAAATAAAATAAAATAAAATCCATGGACACAGCTCTCACAGTTACATTTTGAAGCATATTGCACTTTTGGCCACACCCCAATCAATAATATCTTAGCAACGTTCAGCATGGATAGGTGTTGACAGCAATGGCATGGGAAAAGGATTGTGTCACATTTGAAAAGTGGCTTCTGCTCTTCACTTAACCAGTTCACATATTGTATGGAACCTGCTAAAAAGATGAGAAGATACACTGAAACTTGCACGGTTGGGATTGACAAAATCTGTCCACATGCATTTAAACACTAGGCAAAGTACTCAAAACCACCTCTCTGTGTTTTCAGGACCACGTTGCCATGACGTGTGACATAGGTGAAAACAATACTAGCGTTGCTTTAGCAGCTGGTAATAATGGCTCTGAATTCGCTAAGAGTGACAGTTTAAAAAGTATGCAGTTACCTAATTCATTATCTCCTATGCGCTAACCTATTATTTAATGTGCTTCAAAAGGACATGAATATCGCCTTCATCAGTGACCGGTCCACCCAGGATCTGACCATACGATGGCAACCATCGTGGTCGAGGGAAACAAATTAATGAGGGAGCATTCTGCGTTAAATGTGTTCATACTGTTTGAAATAATGACTGTCGGCAGTGTAAACATCTTTGTTACATCTTTTGTCAAATGGATGTCTGTGATCTGCAGGTTGGTGACCATTGAGAGTTTGTTTCTGTAGTTTTACAAAAACTTTACAGCTGTTACATATTAGGCACTGGTTTTAAACATGCAAAGGCCTCTAACTTCGATGTGATGGCAGCATGTACTTCCTGTGTCCCCATGTCCCTTGGTAATATGGCTAATGTGTTTATTTATTATTTGTGGGGCAATTTAAATTTGTGTTATTTATATTTTATTTCAAGATTGAAATGCAGCCTGATCTTTGTCAACGTGTTCAAAAAGAAACAAAGTGATGAAATGGACCATCTTTTTTATTTTACTGCCACTTCTTTCCCCGCTAGGTTTTCACATTCCTGTGATATGATTGTATTGCACGTCTTATTCAATGATAGACTGAAATGATTGAAACCCTTGAAAGTTCCATATCATTTAATGTATTGCATTTAGATAACTGCCCTCAGTAAACCCTGCTCACCCCTCCCTCCAGCATTTACAAGAAATGCCCTCTGTTCTTCTAAATGGCACAAAGAAACTGCACGTGCCTCTGCACGCCAGGCCTTTGAATTGCAGCTCGTAGTCTCTGTTGATCAGCATCTCTTTATCTGAGGCCCTGATACTCCGAGTGAGTCATCACCCCAAGTGAAGGAGTTCAAGTATCTATGGGTCTTGTTCTCGAGTGAGGGGGGGCTGGGGGGGGGGATCATGGATCACAGGTTCACGTCCCTGTCGGACCAGAATACCGAGTGTAGACTGGTGCACACACATGACGAGCATAAGTTTCACTTTTCTTTTTTATTTCAATTCCAACTTTGGGCCTGAAGAATATGTTTCTCTGTTGTCCCCGTTCATAAAGCATAAAGCAACAGCATCAGAGCACGGAGAAGAGTCTCTATATGAGTCCCTCGTTCTTATTAAACATCCATGTTGTAGTCCGCTGTATAGAAAACTGTAGTTTCCATAGTTCCCCCACAGCAGTAGACGCACATTCATGACGTCCGCTGGCGCATCATAAACACGTCGGATAGTGAAAGTGCAGTCGATTCTCTAAAGTACCGCAGTCCTAACCCTAACCCTAACCCTAACCCTCCTGGAGACTTATCCTAACCTTAACCATAACCAACACATGCCTAACCCTAACCCTTACCCTAACCCTTACCCTAATCCTAAACCTAACCAAGTCTTCACCCTAAAATTACTGATTCCCCTTATGAGGACCTCCAATTTGTCCCCATAAGGGAAGCCAGTCCCCACACGTGACTATGTAAACAGATTTAGGTCCCCACAAGTATAGTAATGCTAGACCACACACACACACACACACACACACACACACACACACGCACGCACGCACGCACGCGCACGCACACACACACTTTAATACCGACATGCGAACCAGCCTTAGCAGCAGTCCCCACTACTCTCCTCCACATGTAGTTACACACACATTGTGGAAACACTGTTCTGACCGTGTGCACACCCTCACATTACACAATAT
>CM070481.1:38567775-38785667 GCA_036324585.1 Champsocephalus esox
CAAATTTCCACTACATGCAACCTTATATCTTTCTTTTCTTTCTCTGTACCTGTATACTCGCATCCCAAATATGTACTGTACTAATCTAGCTTCCCCGGAGATGTTTGTGTCTGTCACCTGGCAGGTTATCATGGTATCAGGTTGTTAGGTATTCATATACTGTACAAACTTAAAAATCCCCTGAGACATAGGTTGAACTTGTGATATTGGGGGCTTTATAAATAAACTTTGATTGATTGGTTGACATAACTCATTTATATCAAAGAGAGCTGGCCATCTTGCATGAAAGTCTTGTACCTTGGGTGCGTCACGTACCACTTCATATCTCCTGTATGCAAACGTCTTTTCCATTTTCCTCTTAACCACCTCCCTGTTGTTCCTCTTCTTAACATCTGATAGAAGCTCCACTCTCAGACTCTCAAGGCTCACGTCAGATTCTCCAAGAGGATAAAGGGGCATTAGTTTACTTCTGAACGCTTTGGTTTTTTTATTCCAAAAGCAGGACTTGATTTGCCCTCTGGTTTTTTCTTAACAGAATTAACCATCACCTCAGGACACCCAAGCTTTCTCAACTGAGTGCGGTAGATGGCCAGTTTATTCTTTATGCTAGCTTTCCAACCAGCATATTCAGTAAGGGAGCCTTTCTCAGTCAGGCAGGGATGTTTTGAGATGAGGGCCATTCCAACCATGTTAAACTGCTCATCACTGACATAAACTTTGTACCGGACTATTTCTTGCACCAGTCCTTGAAGAATGTTCGACCTCAGTTTAAAATCTGGAAGAAGTGAGGTACCATTTTCGATATAGGTTGCATTACCCCGCTCAAGTTTCAACTCTGCATCATAGCAAAAGTGAGGAACAGCGAAGAGGCTGGGCCAAACTGACCTTGATCCAGGGGATTCTGTTGAGGAGAGTACTTCAGTGTCAACACACTCACTAGTCAAGGATGAGGATTCTCCAGCATCATAAGCGGTAGCTGAAGTGGAAAGACTACTTGAACACTCGGTAGTTAAGTGCTCTGCCATGAAGAGGAGCAACAACTAGCTCAACAATATCTTTTAATTCCATCAATATGTGCCATGCTGGCTCATTTTCCGGCACTAGGTGTCCAATTAAAAATGGGAGAAACCTCAGTAGACTCCAATTTTCATGGGCATTACCTCCAATAGTTTTACGACCCGAAAGACTCTGTGGTACAACATGTGGTTTATTTGTTTTGTCTGACCATTTATAGGGAAAAGCCAATATAGCTTTATTCAGGCCCTCTAGTCTAAATAACTTATTTGATGTCATCAATGACAAGCAGTAGGCCAGCTCGACCGGGACAATACCCTCAAATACATCATGAGCAATGTCCAGGGGAAAACAAGTGACAACATGAAAATGAGACAGATTTTTGGTTAGAACACACTCTCTTTTAACTCCAAAGCAATGCACATTATTCTCAAGAGCAGTTTTTAAATGAGCTGCATAAACCTCTTTAGTTCTCAAGCTAAAAGCACCAGATGCAACACAGTCAGATCTAGTATCACAACTTTTTGCAGTGCAAAACCGACAGAAGAAGTCACCTGAAAAACTTTCAGTGAAGCCTGCAATACTGTGTGCCCCTAAGTTATCTGCAATAACACTCTGCACTGTACCTTTAAGATACTTGCCTAACAAAGGGACATACTCACCATGGTCCTCCAGAGTTTTAAGATCTTACAGAAAAGGTTCTAATACTTTGTGAAAACCATATGTTTTTACATCAACACTTTTGCAAAGTAATGCAAGAAAAATTGATGGTAAAGATGAGTGAGAGCCAGGTGGAAGGTTACCTAATACCCAGTAAACACCAACAAGCTTATGTTTCTTTTGAGAGGTGCCTAAGGGATTGCAAGTTTCAAAATCATCCACATACAGACGCAGTGATATACGTAATTATACGTGATTCCTCAGCATTCAAAAAGCTGTTCTCTTTAAAATGCAAACCATTTTCGGGGGACCTGAATTCAAACGATTGGTCAATTTCTATGTCCTGCTGTCCACAATGACTTTCAATAATCTTTTCAAGAATGACTTTGCAATTCAATATTTGCTGCAAGGATTTTAACAATGGGACATACTGAAAAGTGTGTTTGTTTTTACGATCAAGTATGTAGGTGATTGGTTCCACAACATTGAATTTATTTTTGTAAAATTGTTTACGTTGATACGAAGTGCTAAGTGGGCCACCTTTTTCAATTGCTTTATGAACTGGGTTAGATGAACAAACTGCTGTGGCGATTTCAGTCACTACAGAGTCATCCACTTGGACGTTATGACGCTCAAGGATCTCACTTACTAAACCTCTAGAAAGTGGGACTGATGCTGAGCTTAGTAAGTAGTAGAGTTCTTGCAGAAATTCATCAATTGCTGTACCTTGCACATGCAGTAAATACTCCAACTTCAACAACGCTGCTGCAAGCTGCTGCTCAACAATTCTTGGGAGTGCGTTGTCCTGGCTTTTATGATCTAAGGATGTCACAGAAATGTCCTCTTCCTCGTCCTGACAATGATCAAAAGAATCATGTAATGATGATGATGATGATGATGATGATGATGATGATGATGATGGTGATGATGATGATGATGATGATGATGATGATGATGATGATGATGATGATGATGATGATGATGATGATGATGATGATGATGATGATGATGAGATGATGATGATGATGATGATGATGATGATGATGATGATGATGATGATGATGATGGTGATGATGATGATGTAGTTGTTTTCACAATACCAGGTGCAAAATCAGTTAAGGTGTGAGGTGTGTGTCGACGACTCTTATGGGACTTAAATGTTCCATAAATACTAGTTTGAAAACAAAACTACAGCCAACAAACATGCAAGGGACATTTTCACTTTTTCTCAGATGTGTGTTGATATGAACAAAGTACTCCCTTTCATTAGATACATTATTGCACTTACATTATGTGACAACTGAAAGTAGATAACTATTTTTGGGTCTGACTAACTTGTGTGGAATGCACTTTACTCTGGTGTACATTACAATTAAAGCATTACATGTCTTAAATGTGCATGGGCATTTCAAATATGTACATGGATAGCGAATGGTGCGTCCAAAATGTGGATGCTCAAGTTTATAATGTGTAAGTAGTGCAGACCTACTTGCTACAGCAACTGGACACCCCTTACACTTCCACATTCACTGTAGAGAGAAAGATAAGGCAAGGCAAGTTACTATATATTATATTTAAATGTGCAAACTCATCTGTCAGTTTATTAGGTTAATCTAAAGTAGCAAAATCAAACGCAGTCGAATACACAAGTCCTGCAATAAATCCTTCCTTCATGGAGGTGATCTTACTTTTTGTTAAAACTCAGGTTTTTTCACAAAAGCTCTTTTTGGAGGATGGAATCTGTGGTGCTGTTGAATGGTGTTGTGATATAGTGAGAATTACTTTTTATATCAAGTACACCCATGAAGAACAACCAGGTTAGACTACATTACATTTCATTTAGTTGATGTTGTTTTCCAAAGCGACTTAAAATAAGTATTATTGTAATATAAGACTACATATAAGAAACACCCTTATAGCCATTTCAACAAACAAAACATGATTCCTTTTGTGAAGGAGGCTTTATCGCAGAATGTTTGGCTTTTGCCTCTCACTTTCTGAATAACTGTTGCCTAATAAATCAGAACAGGTGTATATCCCTGCAATGTTTGCAGTATGTAAATGTTATGAATAAATATTCAGAAATTGTCAGACCAATACCAGTTTTCAATTAGTCAAGTAAATCACACAAAACATTTGAATACTCACCATTTACTACAGAGCCTTTTGAACAATGTTCAAAGAAAGGCTGAGGTCGATCTTCTCCACACTAATTACCTATCACAGAAAAACATATTTGCAATTATTTCATTATTCACACACAAATAAGTACAACTTTGTACGGAGCCATACACATCAGCGTTGCGAGCTAATTTCCATTGGTTTCATCAATTGAGACGTGCACTGGCTTCCAATGTCTTTTTTTCAGGCCACGGCCTTCAACTGTGGGACCGCAGCAACGCGCACGGCTCGTGCATGACGAGGAACAACTAATCACAAGTGTCGCTTTCAGGGACACACCCCCACACACAACATTGTGTCTCAGTTTTGATCCACTGTATTTACGGTATTTACATGAACACAGAGCGGATCAAAGCAGAGTCCTTTTGCAAAAAAAATGGTTTACATAATTTCTTTTTTACACCAAAACATTTTATACACAATTTCTTTAGGGAAAACACTGCAGTCCCACAGACAATATTGTAATATATCTTTAACAATCAACACCTTAAATGGGTAAAGATGGTCGCTTAACGTAAGGTAGGCCTACAACCTGCCTCAGCGCCCTTAAAAGTCGACACAAGAGTAGCCTAGACATGCAGAGCCTGAGCTCGGTTTAATGTGCATAACTTTGGACAAGGTTCAAGCAACTGCCGGACTTACGTTCTACAAATACTCACACTAAAAACACGCTGTCAATCAATATAAACTCACCTTATGATGTTCATGGCTTTATCCTAGCTAACACCAGTGAGTGAATGACAATGTTTACAAATTGACAGCTGTATTTACGTTGCTCGTTGTAACGGCAAATGTGAACGATCTGCTTTTTGCAAACAATGCGTCTTGTGATAACCTGTAACGATGACGAACAATTGATGACATGTAATAACTTTTAATAACTTTTACCTTGTAGAGATCTTCTCGGGAGAGAACCAGCTTACTCCTCCGATACGGGAAGAAAAGATGGTAGAACCCCTCCCCCCACCCCCCATTTAAACAAATAAATAAAATAAATAAAAAAGCTTCACATTGTTAAAATAAAGACATTTTGCGATGTTTTTTCTACTTTACATCTTGTCCCTTAAAGTGCCATATTGTTCAGGTTCAATTACGAAACTATTAAAGTACAGTTTTGAGTCCGACCATTTTGATTTGTGAATAAAATATTTGTAAATAATAATTAAAAGCTGAGTAATCAGCTGCAGAGCAAGCTGCTGACTTATGTGCTCAGTGGGCGGAGTTACAGAGATAAACATAACTTTGTTCTTATTTCTTAACATGATTGAGACTTATAGAACGTACACCCCTCAAGATTAAAATAGTTCTACATGATTGATTGATGTTTCGATGAGAAACATGAATACATTCTGTCTCATATATCAACTGCATATTTGCAAATTGAACAACCCCACCTTCCCCTTTTTTTCAGTGCAGACCCCTTGCCGGCCACGGCCCTCGCATTTCAAACTGTCTGAAATGAGGTCTGCACATCCACTGCACAAATAATCTGAAATAACAACTCATATTTCTCGCATCAAATGACATCAAAATGCATTTTAATGGCCAAACTAACCTTAAAATAGGCATTTTCCACCGAGAATAAAACGAAGGTTGGCCATGTTTTTTTTTGTGGAGAGAAAGTTGAAGATCACGTGACATAGATGCCAGCCATTGGAAATGAATGGTGAAAAAAAACGTAGGGATCTTACAATTTCAGAGGCGTTTTTGTAGAAATACTACGTCCCAAGTTGTGGACCAACGTAGTTATTACACGTTTAGTTGTGAGACTGGGTTGGTCACTCAGGAACTCCTCATTAACTAACCATTAACTATCTAATCCTGTGGTCGCCAACCAGTAAAAAAAAAGTAACAAAAGAAAGAAAAAGAAAAATAATAATGTTTGAAAAATAAGTTTTTAGATGTAAACCTATCATCCACCACCCCGTTAGCAGGTGCCACTTGATTGACTTATATTTGAGACACCTCAATAATATAATACATTAACCGTACTTTACGTGAACCTCATCATGACACAAGAGAGGACGGCAGGACTGCAATTTCCCATGTTCAGTGAATGCAACAGAGGCAAGTCACCAGACCAATCAGAGAATTGCATGGAAATACACGTGTGCTTGTGTCATTCAAGCTCGGCTCTGTGTGTGTATGGCAATAGCGCATTTAGTGTGCAGAGAGAGAGAGGGGGAGAGAGAGGGAGAGAGAGGGGGAGAGAGAGGGAGAGAGAGAGGGAGGGAGAGAGAGGCAGAGAGGGGGGAGAGAGAGAGAGGGAGAGAGAGGGAGAGAGGGGGAGAGAGAGGGAGAGAGAGAGGGAGAGAGGCAGAGAGGGGGAGAGAGAGAGAGGGAGAGAGAGGGAGAGAGGGGGAGAGAGAGAGAGAGAGAGAGAGAGAGAGAGAGAGAGGGAGAGAGAGGCAGAGAGGGGGAGAGAGAGAGGGAGAGAGAGGGAGAGAGAGAGAGATGGAGAGAGAGGCAGAGAGGGGGGAGAGAGAGAGAGAGAGAGGGAGAGGGAGAGAGAGGCAGAGAGGGGGAGAGAGATAGTGGGAGAGAGGCACCGGTGCTAGCGGGGACCGTGATGTTAGCATCTGGTTAGATAGCTGCACTAACGGACATAAGGAGCTGTTTCCACAACAAGCTGGAGGAGAGTCCTTCCCTGTCAGACTGACTGAGGGGCTCAGGTGAGCTAAAGGACTCTTTTAGAACGGTTTTGTTAAAAATTATTCAAAAGATTATTTCCACGGCACACCTTCATATGATCATTATAGTTATACAAACAATAAGAGAATAAATGAAAAACAGGTATGAAATACTATATGGCAGTAAAACAAGAATACAGTTTGAAAAGGGGAGTGATTTGTAAAATATCCATAAAGAAAAAGTAAATCTGTTTACAGTTGTGTTTCATCTGGGTGCTGAGAGCGGTATCCATAGATCTCTTCATGTTGCTCTCAAAGTGCACCAGATTGATGCTTTCAACTTCAATATTTAAAAAAAAATCTTCCCGGGGTAGCATGTCCCCGGACCCCCCAGTAAAAAAAAAGAGCACTTTACCCCTGCCTATATGCCGTGAGCTGATTATGGAGCCTTCATTGTAACAGTAATTCAGATGCAATTAGACTATAAAAGGCCTCAAATTGGAAGCACTGTCTGGGCCATCTTTTTCACTCAATTCTGCAATAGGTAGATCTCGCCTTTCACCTAGGCCGAGGTCGGTGATCTTGGGCTTAAAAAGGTTGGTGACCACTGATCTAGTCGTTCCTTATTCACTACTCAGTAACACATTTAGTGTACCTTTATTGTAAAGTGTTACCAGGCAAAATCCCCCACCTCTAGTGAGCGGCCCAGCCCTGCGTATATTTTTCTGTAAGTGGCCCTCACTGAAAAACGTTCTCTCAATAATTTAACCTACGTAAGGTTATCAAAAAACAACATGAAGTACAAACTTCCCCATGTATCTTATTGTAAGGAATAAGTTGAACACCTTGAACTTTATTTTTCAGCCTTCCCGTCAGAATCGAAAACGTACAATAATGATGTCATCCGGATTGTGATGGTGGGGAAGACCGGAGCTGGGAAGAGCGCCACAGGAAACACCATTCTGGGAAAAAAGCACTTTCCATCAAAGTTCTCCGTTAAATCCTTGACTGTAGACTGTTCTAATGCCTTTGGTGAAGTTGATGGACACAAAGTTAAGGTTATTGACACTCCAGGTCTGTATGACACCAAATTGGATGAAAAGAAGACCAAAAACGATGTTGGCCAGAGCATTTCTTTTGCTTCTCCTGGACCCCATGTCTTCCTGATCGTCATCAGACTGGGCAGATTCACAGATGAAGAAAAGCAGTCGGTTCAGAAGATTCAGGAAATCTTTGGAGGAGATGCAGACAGATACAGCATGATTCTCTTTACCCACGGTGATCTGCTTGAAGGAACTATTGAAGAGTTCTTGCAGGAAAGTGAAGAGCTGCAGGAACTTGTGGCTAGATGTAACGGGCAGTACCACGTCTTCAATAATGCCCTGAAGGATCGTTCTCAGGTCAGAGAGCTGCTCGACAAGATCAGAAATATAACAGAGAAAAACGGAGGAAGCCATTACACCACTGACATGTTCCAGGAGGCAGAGAGGGAGTTAGAAGAGGAAAGACAGAGAATCCTTAAAGAGAAAGAAGAGGAAATACGCAAAGGGAAGGAGGAAATGGAGAAGAGAATAGCAAAAAAGTATGAGGAAGAATTAAAAAAAGTCAAAAGCCGCATTCACACCGCAGGACTTTCCCTGGTACTTTAGTTCCGTTAGTACCAATAATGTCACGTTCACACCACCGGGACTACTCAGTGCCGGGAACTATGTTGGCCATTTTCAGTCCCTGCGAGAGAGGTGGTACGAACCTTGTGATAAAAGAGTGCCGATTTATATTCTATTTCTATTGGCTGGGCGAATTGCAAACCACGCCCCGTTAGACTCTGAATTTTTTTTGTTAGGCAGCCATTTTTTTCCTCGCTACAAAACCACATCCACACCTGAGCGAGTAGGCTTTTTGTACTTTAAAGCAGTTATGACCACACGTACTACAACACCGGAGCGGTGGAATGATGAGGAAGTGTCGGCGCTTCTGGCAATTTACTCCGAGGACGGGATGCAGCAGCTTCTACAGAAAGCAGTTCCCAACTCCAAATGTTTTGAGCGATGTTTGCAAAAGCTACTTGAGCTGGGAATCGTGCACAGTGCACACGGATGCCGGGTAAAAATAAAGAAACTCAGGCAGGACTATAAAAAAATTAAAGACCATAATAATAAGAGTGGTAACGATTTTCTATTGTTATTATATATATATATATATATTGCCACTGTTTTTTTAATACTGACACCTAACTTGCACTAAGGTGTGTCTGCTGCTGCTGCCACTGTTACATTGTTTTGAAACTACTTACACTTTATTTTACATTTCACACTTTTATTTAACTTCAATTTACATGCATACGACACACCTGGAACAGCGTGATGCCGTTATTGTTATGTCTTGACTGTGCAATAAAACAAACAACCTGACGAAGCTTTATTTATTGTGTCCCACCCCAAATTTGCAGAATAGAAGAATGTGAGAGCAGACAGGTGTCGGTGGTTGAATTTATCTACAATGTTGCAACCTTGTGCAGCAATGGCAGGGGCAGAAACACAAGTCTTACACACATAAACACTAAGTAATTTATCATGTAATTTGTTTTTGATAAATAAGGGAAAAACACCAAACAAGGGTTAATGTCCTTTTCCAAAATCAGCCTGAGGGGGTAATATATAATAAATACATAAAGATAAATCCATTGTTATAATGGGGTATTTTATTTGTAAATTACCCTTATGAACTCCATCATGTCTCAGGTCGGAAAGTAAACAAACGCCTCATACAGCGAGTGGGCTTTATACCCCCTCCCCCCGTGTAGTTCTTCTTCTCTCGTTTTTGTTTGTACTCGCCGTGAAGTGGTTTTGCGGCCTGCCAGTAAACCCAGAGAAGAATAAGACGAAGTGATGTCAGCGTAATCTTGCCTCAGGGAAAGTACTGCGGTGTGAATGCGATTGGCACTAGCCCCCTGACGGATTCAGTGCCGTGGTACTTTAGTGCCGGCACTAAAGTACGCCAAGTCCTGCGGTGTGAAAGCGGCTAAAGATGACATGGAGAGGGTGCAAAGGCTAAATGCAGATCGCAAAAGAGAAATGGAGGAGGAGAGTAGGAGGATAAGAGAAGAGGAGGGAAGGTGGGCCAGACAGGCAGCTGAGAGAAATCAATCTAGCTGTACAATTTTATAGATTCCTTTTTTAGATAATACCTAACAACTGAGATGTGTAGCATGAGAGAGTCTGACCTTCTGATGCTGGACAGCAGCAGATTTACCAAACCTCCTTGTTCATCTTCAGTCCCCTTTCTGATTTATTTGTTTGGTGTGATTTATAGTTATATCAGTTATTTCTAGGTTTACGTGGTGTGATCAAATACTAAACAAATGTCACACATTGTCCAGAACTAAGATCTCTGATTTTCTCTTTGATTGCTATAACAATCGAAACGTTCAAATCTTTATATGTAATTAATTTTGAAATCAAATATGAAAAGGATGCACTCTAAAAACAAATGCCTTGGCTCAACAAAGAAAATCAACGGAACAGTTTGCATCAATGTTTATTGAGTTAAGACAACTTCTAATGAAATTGTCTTAAAGTAACAAAGTTATTTGAGTTAGGGGAGAAGGCTTTTCCTCTACAATCAGAGGTGTTTTTAATTACCACTTACTTAATAATTGGTAGCATAAACACAAGTTTTGAAGTTGATTACTCAAAAAATGAAGTTGTTCCAACTTGTTTTACCGCATGATTTAAAAGGAATTGTAAGTTGTATGTACATATGGGGGGATAGTGTGTGGGGGTTATTTTGGGGGGTTGGTTATTTAGGGGGGGGGGGGGTGGGTTGGGGTAAGGGGGAGGGGGAATTTGGGTGGGGTGGGGGGATTGTGGGGGGGGGAGGTGGGGGGATGGGGGGGGTGAAGGGGTGTTGTTTGGGGGGTGTAATATTATATATATTGATGTGGATATGGATAGTAGGGTGGGTAGATGGGGTTTTGTGATTATATTTTTATGTGTGGGGGGTTAGGTATAAGGTTGAAAAGGTAAGTAGAGTTAGGAAATAAAGTTTAGGACTATAAGGTCGAAGTAAAAGGGTTTAGGAACTCACGTTGTCATGATGGGGGATATAGATTGTAAAAGGTTTTTTAACAGTGTGGGAAAAAGTCTGTAAATCAGGGGAATAGGGTGAGTGTGGTGTTGGAAGATGTGAGTGAAGTTTTAATAGAGGGGGGGGCCCGATGGTGGGTTGGATTTGTTTTTTTAATTGTTGATTTTATATGGTAAAAACGAACAACAATAATGATGTGAGGTTTGTTGGTGTAGTGAGATGGGTATATATTAGAGTATTAGTTTTAGGGGAGGGTTTGAAGGTGTGTGGGACTCATTCATGATTAAATGTGGACGAAAAAATGATGGAGTGACGAACAATGATGGGGTACGTTGGTGGAATCGGACGAGGACGGTGTGTCAGCGTTGTTCGAAGCATGCGTGCGGTATGCTAGTGGTATCGCTATCTATATTCATGGCTCACATTCACATACATCTATATCTAGTCTCAGTCCCACACGAGAGGTTTTTCTCGATGGCATGTGACATAGTTGGGGAAGAATGTAAGTGAGAAAGATAGGAGGTAGAAGTAGATATATGTAGATGAGGGGTTTTTTTTAGTTTTTTGGTTATGGGTGTTAAGGGTGGATAGTTGGAAATAATAGATATGGTTGGTATATTGTGTATGGAAGAATTTATATGTGGTGGGGTTTTGATGGGTGGTTGGGTGGGGGGTATGATGTTGCGTGTAATGGTGGTGAAGGGTGGGGTGGGTTTATAGGGAGGTTTGGTGGGGGTTGGGACATTATGGTTTTTGGGAGGGTATAGTGGGTTAAGGGGGGGGTATTATAAATGTGTTTGTTGTAATTAGTGGAGGGGGGAGGGGGGGGGTTAGGGTTTTATGGTTTTGTGAATTTGGGTTGAAGTTTTGATGTAATTTAAGTGATATAAGGTTTTTTATTAAATTTTTATATTAATTTTTATGGTAGTGTTGAATGGTTAAAAGTTTGATATGATAGGAAGTGTGTGGACACACACACACATTTTTTGGCTGACATGAGCAGTAATTGATATGAATGGGGAGGGGGTTGGTTGGTGTAATAAACGAAATGTGATGAGTATGGTTATAGATAGATGTTGGGTGATTAAAAATATGAAGTTTTTTAGAATATGGGAATATATATTGATATAAAGAAATATGGTAGTTTGGGTTTTGGATAATATTTGTTGTTTTTTTATTATGGTAATGTGAATGGAAATTGTATAGAATGTGTGAGATTATAACATAGAAGTTAGAGATGGGATGTGGTTTGAAAAAGTATATTTATATTTTTGGGGGGGGTGGTTAAATTTTAATTATAGGGGGATATGTGATTAGTTATGAAATGGTATTTTGTGGGTTAGGTTGGGTTGTAGTTTGGATGGTTGGTTGGTTAGAGGGGGTGAGTGTAATAGTGATGTGGGTGGAAAGAGTAATAGTGGGAATGAGTGGATTGAAGGGTAAGATATGTTGATGTGGATGGAAGGGGTTGATGATGGTTTTGTTTGGATGTATTGTTGTAGTTGTATGAATGTGTATAGAAGTATTTTTATTATGGAAAATATTAGAGAATTTAAGTGAATTATTTAAAGAGGATGAAAGAATAGAAGGTATTGTTTTCCCCTATTGAGTCTGAATGTGTGCGTCGTCATGGCAACGTGGTCCTGAAGACACACAGAGGTGGTTTTGAGTACTTTGCCTAGTGTTTAAATGCATGTGTACAGATGTTGTCAATCCCAACCGTGCAAGTTTTAGTGTACCTTCTCAGCATGCCCTTGATCTGCTTCACCGTGATTCATTTTTAATAAAAAGCGATATCACAATAGTAACCAAAGTAATTTTACTCTCACAGTAGCCTCTACTACTTTGTATCCTCTCACAGAACTATTCACAGTTCAAAGGCGGCTCATTTTGGTCAAACAGCAATTTGCCTATACAGTGCAACTACAAGGCTATCTACTGTATTTGAATGACAAAAGATGACACTCAGCTTAAAATGTCCTTTGTATATTTATATTTGTCTTTACTGTGCGAACTTGTCCAGGCATGTTAAGTGGGAGTGGACTTTAAATCCTTAAACCAAGGTGTAGAACAATTAAGTTATCAAGCCAACTGCATTACTTACTACAACTTGAATTTTGTTTTAAGTCAATTAACGCAGAAATCAGAGTTCAAATTACACTCAATATTAAGTTGATGTAATTACCAAAATTATTACGTCAACACAACTCATAAATTAATGTTTGCAACTTAAAATGTTTATCTAAATCAATTAACTCACATTTGTATCTTGCAAACATGCATTTAATTAATGCATGGAGGAGAAAGGTCGCCTGAATTCGTTTTTAGAGTGTGGTATACACCTTAATGTGTAAAGACAAACATCAGGTGATTAATAATGTGCCATAATAAAAGACTGTTGACTTCACATTGAGTGTTTTATGTGTTTTTGTTGTTTATCTAAGATTAAAAGAGCGTTTTTAGGGTCTATCTTATTAGAAATCACAGTATTATTCACCATTGGATCTAAATTATTTGTTTATATATCATTATAGAAGATAAGAAATAATGCCTGAACCCATTAAAACCAACTGGAAATGAACGTGTGGTAAATCTGAGCGTTTTAAATTGTGGTAACTTTAAGGATTTTCCATTATTGACCTTTATATCCATAAAATACCTTAAACTCCTTAATTATCTCAATAATAGCTGAACTTTTTAATTGGTTAGGACAACCAATCACTACATGCAAACTAATCTGGGTTATAGAAGAGGAGACACTTAATAAGCTCTGGAGCAGGGAGTCCTCGACCAATCAGAGGGAAGGTGTTGATAAAAATATATTTATTTTACACAAGATCACATTACAAACCTTTAAAAACTAAATTCTGTATATTTTAAATTATTAGTTATGTTTACATATGCAAATGAGGCTTTATGTGATGCTGACTTTTGGTGAGTTTAGGAGAAATCTACGGTATTAAGGATATTAGAATAAAGAAGCTTTGAATGAAGCAGTGTATAATGTATCCTCTTGAATGATTCATGTAATGCCATGTATTAGCATAATATAACAATAGACATGTTTGTTTATCAGTGCCTAAGAGGACTTTGTAGAGGCTGCAGTTCATTTCTTGCTCACATGTGATAGCTGTATACGAAAAATAAGTGCAAATTCTGAATAAGAGTTCAGGCAGGTTCACGCTTCATTATCTAAAATATATGTTTTAATATTTAGTAAACTGATCAAAAATGTTAGTGTTTTTCATTTATCTTCAAGTTGTATGATGGTTGCTTCCATGCATTTAACTGAAAGTGAAAACTTCTTTAAACTTAGTTCAAAGACATGCCAGAACCAAAATACATTAACAAAATGTACTTTTATGTTATTGAATTCAAGAATGTCAATAAAATGTTGTAACTCAATGTGTGGCTTCATGTATTTGAAATTAGTTTGTGTACCTGTATTAGGGGATGTTGTGGGGCCCATGAGTATACAGTCACTTGCAGGGACTTGCCTTTTGTTGGCAAATTTAAAATCTTTACAATGTAAATCCTTGGCAGCATTACAATGCTAGTTATACTACTAGCACACAATAAAAACAAAAAACATAATATACCACTCACACAGGGTCATTATGTCACCTAATGGGCGTTGTTAGTACTTCTAGTACATTTAGCTGATAATGCGATTGTAATATTTTCTTGAATACAAATGATAAATGTAGGCCTCACAGTAATATGTTCTCTTTCGTCTTCCACCCCTGTTTACCAGCCACATGAGGGTGCTGTATCTCAAGGTTTGAAATCATAGTTCACCTTTCTCTGTTTCACAGCATCTGAGCTTAATTAGGTCACACATTTCAACTCTCATATCATACCTTCAACAACAGTGATTATTTGCTAAACATTTATTCAGTACCTTTCAGGCATTTAACCACTTAAGCCCGATTGCCCCTCGCCGGCAGAGGAGGAAAGGCTAAAAGCAGCTATCAAAAGATAAATGGAGAAGGAGAGCAGGAGAATAAGAGCAGAGGAGGAAAGGAGGTCCAGGAGGGATGCTGAGGACAGACCTTCACAAATTGACAACATTTGTACCATTGTGGAAAATATTTGGGGTTGGTGTTTTGGATAAACAAACAGTTGCACAGGTTTTCATGATACAGTCTGATCCTCTGGAATACCTCCTTGTTAATCTTCACAGTCACCTTTTTGATTTTGTTGTTTGATGTAATTTATAGTATTATCAATTATTTCAGCGGATAGTTACAATTAAATACTAACAGGGTGACAGATCGTCAAGAACCAAGATGTTAAACTTCTAAACAATAGTAATGTACTGTAAACTCATTTGTTCTTTGATAGCTTTTGCTTTTACAAGAAAAATATGTACATCGTGAATGAATGCTTTTAAAATGTTATACAGATGTGTTTTCTTTGGCTTTCCACAATAACTGAAGGTGTAATGTCAATGTTTTATTTTGTAAAATGAAAGGTAAAAATGTATATATGCAATGACTTTTGTAATTCAATAGGAAAAGGTTGGAACAGAAATGAATGTGTAAAGACAAACATCTAGTGATCAATAATGTCCCATAATAAAAAACTCTTGAGTTCACATAGAGGGTGTAATGTGCTTCTGTTGTTTAACAAAGTATCTAAGATATTTTTTTAGGGTCTATCTTAATAGAAATGTTATCACCACTGCGTCTCAACTCATTTGGATCTGGGTCTCAAGGATTTTCCATTATATCCAGAAAATACATCAAACTCATTAATGATCTCAATAATAGCTGAACGTTGTCTTTGGTTTGGACAACTTCTACACACCAAGCCTCAGGTTCCATTAATGGTTCAATGTATTCTCATTAATTAATAAGTTAAAGTAAAACATAAGTATGCCCTTTATCTCCTTTATCATTTGCATTAGTAATGGAGCCTTTGGTAGAAATGTTCAGATCTAGCACAGAAGTATTTTATTCGCTGGACACATGGGGGTGCTGTAACTCAAACATGATCTTTCTCCATTTCACAGCACCTGGCCGACATTCGGTCACACATTTCCACTCACATTTGATATCTCAGACAGCGTTGATCTTTTGCAAACATTCATATATTTGGCATTTGATAAACTGCTGCAGTTGATGTCAACAGTGGTGGACTCAATCATTGCTGTATTCAGAGCTACACCAATAGAAGGATTACAAATATACAACATTGTGTAGTAAAACGTTTTTTTTTATCTTTTCCTGTACTCTTAATGCTTCACATCTCCCCCAACCCTCAGAGGACCCTGAAGCCCCTTTTGGAAACCTTTTTATATCCTTAATCTGGTAAATACAATTGTTGTTTTGTTGTTGTGTGAAAACACTGCCAAGCTGTTTGCATCAAAACATTAATCCAAAGAGATTAGTTATCTTGGAACTATCCTATCTTTGGTTTTAAACATGGTGTGGGATTGATACAAAATATTGATGATAATATTTCCTGTGCCAAAAACCAGACGGGCCAGATTCTGATGATGTGGTGAGGAGATTCATCATCGGATCATTCATCAGATCAGTTTATTTTCTAAGGAAGTGAAAGACAAAAGGTGTTGCTACAGAAGTGCACGTTGGCACAGAAAGGAGTTCAGCTGGATCAGAAAACAATGTCCTGTTAGATCCTGTTTCTCTCTATTATACAAATAAAAATGTCGATGTATTAACAAATCGAGTGACAAAAAGGGTGCAGTTGTTTCAGACCTCGAATAATGCCGAGAAAACGTATTCATATATTTTTTTTTAGAGATCAAATTCTTGGTGGAATATTATAGATATATATTTCCAATCAGAGCTTCCGTGCTTGTTGGTATCCTCTCCACAATACATCATTGCTGCTGGGTTATCTTCATTGATGCAAATTGTCCACCAACTATTGATTCCTAAACTATTCCTACGTTAAAAGATACGTTTTGTGTTCTGTAAAACTGAATATGAACACGTCTTCTTTGAATCATTTCGTGATTTTGACCGGTTGTCCTTCTTTTACAAAGAAAGGGTCTAAATCACCATATTTGAAATGTACTTGAAATATGGGAGATATGTTGGTCGAAGTTCATAGATCACATTTTATTATTTATTAATTATTTCATCAAATGAATAATAAAAAGTAAAACCAGAAAAACTAAACATGTTGAAGGGGTTTCTCTTTAGAGTTGTATGTATATAAACATATATCCATTTTATTCTCACATATATTAGAATATGAAGACTGTACACTAGAGCTACAAAGAAAACCAGTATTGAGCACACTTCAAATGAACAAATGCCCCAAAACAGATGGACAATATACTCCAATATGTTTGAGTACATCTGAAGTCATTTATAAACGTATTACCATTATGGTGGATTGACTTTAGCTTTCAAATACATTAATGGTACATTAAGTAAGTACTATTTTACTTTTAGTATAAAATGCTTCTTCTCGTGAGCGTTCAGACCAAGAAAACACTCTGCAGATGAATAACTATACAAACCTCATCTTCACTTTGCTTTGCTGTCAACATGGTGATATGAGTGTGGTTTGCTGGAGGAAGCTTTCGTGGAGAAGTGTGGTTGCATGAAAAAATGCAGTGCTCCACATGTGCTCTGTCCTCCACAATTTAAGGGAAGGATCTTATACTTTTTAATCTATGAATCATCCCACTGTAGCTTAACTTCAGACTGTGATGTCAGCAGTGTGTGGGTGTGGTTTGCTTCATGAAGTCTCTGTTTAAGGAAGTGTTGCTGCAGACTAACTTCACTTCCTCAACTCAGCAGCAGACCAGCTGCTCACTCCATAACTAACTATGGCCAGCACATTTGCCCTGCTGAATGGTAAGTTGATACACTGTATTCATGCTGTTGATTGTAACATTTTCATTTAAATCTATATTTATCGTTACACATACATCATTTTATAGTCCAACTCTGCCATAGAGGGAAACGCTTACAAGCCAAACCTTTTGATTTGAAACCTGCAGTATATGAACTCCTTTGTGAGTGGAGAGGGAAGTATTTTTATTTTACAGGCCAGCGCTGTTTTTATCGGTGAGGGGTGGGGGTGGATCTTCCAGAATAATTATTTTTTTTGAATCCCTTGTTAACTTCATCTGCGGTCAAACCAGCCTCCACTTTGGAAAACAAAGTCAAACCAGCATCCGCGTTGTTTTGCGGTGCGCGAGTATCCTATGCATTACGGTAGCAGCCTGGAAAAACTGCCTTCAAAATAAAAGTGCTTACTCGGTCAATAACAATTATACCAAACATATAAAAAATATATACTATATAGGGCTAATCTGATCAATAATAATGTAAGACGAACTACGTATAACTACCACATTATAACTGAGTGAATGTAAAACTTAAAGAGTTTCAAGATAAAAGACCTTTGAAGTGCCATGAGCTATCATCCCTCTGTTTTAGATGAGAATAAAACAAAGACCCTCCAGTATCAAATACTTATTTCACTTCAGGATGATAGCAGGATACCCCATATAGTCCTGAAGTAGAGTTTCAAAATAAAAGACCTTTATTTTATTATTTATTTATCTTACTTTGAGCTCCATACCCCCTATAAAGCTTTACAACCAAATCAGCACTTTTGAAACAGGAAGTGAAATAGAGGGATATGAGCTATGGCTAGAATGGGTGATCTGTTTGGGTATTTGGAGAAAACACTTCATAGACATGTTTTTTATATATCTGAGACCTATGCTATTGCCTAAAAATAGCATGATGACCTTTAACAACAAAAAAGAGCACAAACCACTTTCTTCATACAATATAAATAATTTTTCTATTCATCCATTTACTTTTACGTACAGGCCTACAATTTAATGTTGAGGGTGTAGGGGAGTTTGTCTGTCAGAATTAAATGTATTGGGGTTAGTAAGCTTGTAATAGGCTAGGTTATTAGTTTGCGGTGTGGTAAACAGGCAACACAATGCTGCTGCTCTGGCTATGATAACTGTGTGCATTTATGAGTTTTAGCACTATGCGTAAACAGGTACAAACTCCTTCAAAAGTCTGTAGCTTAAAGCTTCACATCCCGGAGAAAAGCCCTCATCATGTCCTTTATTAAAAGCGGTCTTATCAATATCGGCTCTGAGCGCATTAAAAGCCTGTTTTATTGCTCCATTCACGTAATCTGCAGTTATTCATATCGAAATGCAAGTGTCAGCGAGGGCTTTGAACGAAAAAAAATACTCCTGAGGATGCCTCTTCATCCTCCCCCTGCCCCCATCAGATGTTCTTAAATAAAAACGTGCTTTCTGTGTTGCTCCACAACTGTTACAATCGAAGGCTGTCTGCCCAGTTCCTACGCCCCTTTCCAGCTACCCTCCTGTAGTTCACGGTCATTCCCCCGCTGAATCCTTCCTAGCTGAATTATGTTGACAGCATTATCAGGGACATCTGGAATCCGACCGTGTGTCTGTCATGATCCTGGTTTTTGTGTTTCACGTGTTTTGTTTGCGTTTGAAAAGTGTTCCTGCGACTTTGGCTGCTTGGGAGTGCGGTCGTCTTTCAACCAGGATGTTCTGGGTCCAGCCCGAGCCGTCAACCTGTCGACGATTCCTCGGGTAAGATACTGAACCCTGAGGTGTGTGTGTGTGTGTGTGTGTGTGTGTGTGTGTGTGTGTGTGTGTGTGTGTGTGTGTGTGTGTGTGTGTGTGTGTGTGTGTGTGTGTGTGGTGTGTGTGTGTGTGTGTGTGTGTGTGTGTGTGTGTGTGTGTGTGTGTGTGTGTGTGTGTGTGTGTGTGTGTGTGTGTGTGTGTGTGTGTGTGTGTGTGTGTGTGTGTGTGTGTGTGTGTGTGTGTGTGTGTGTGTGTGTGTGTGTGTGTGTGTGTGTGTGTGTGTGTGTGTGTGTGTGTGTGTGTGTGTGTGTGTGTGTGTGTGTGTGTGTGTGTGTGTGTGTGTGTGTGTGTGTGTGTGTGTGTGTGTGTGTGTGTGTGTGTGTGTGTGTGTGTGTGTGTGTGTGTGTGTGTGTGTGTGTGTGTGTGTGTGTGTGTGTGTGTGTGTGTGTGTGTGTGTGTGTGTGTGTGTGTGTGTGTGTGTGTGTGTGTGTGTGTGTGTGTGTGGTGTGTGTGTGTGTGTGTGTGTGTGTGTGTGTGTGTGTGTGTGTGTGTGTGTGTGTGTGTGTGTGTGTGTGTGTGTGTGTGTGTGTGTGTGTGTGTGTGTGTGTGTGTGTGTGTGTGTGGTGTGTGTGTGTGTGTGTGTGTGTGTGTGTGTGTGTGTGTGTGTGTGTGTGTGTGTGTGTGTGTGTGTGTGTGTGTGTGTGTGTGGTGTGTGTGTGTGTGTGTGTGTGTGTGTGTGTGTGTGTGTGTGTGTGTGTGTGTGTGTGTGTGTGTGTGTGGTGTGTGTGTGTGTGTGTGTGTGTGTGTGTGTGTGTGTGTGTGTGTGTGTGTGTGTGTAGTGGCACATTTCCACTACAGCACGGTTTAAGCGCGCTGTTTTTGGTTGCGTTTCCACTAGGCGTAGTTCCGGCTAGCGGGTACTTTTTCAGTTTTTCTGGCTCGGAAAAATTGAGTTTCTTTCCGGGCCAACAACCGGGCTGAATATGCCAAAGTAGTGAGAGAATCGCTGGCAACTACAACAAGATGAACATATTTGACCGTGATTTAATTGTAATACACGTTTCTAAATGATGCAAAGTAACAACACACTGATACCGGTTAGTAACAACCATGAATTAATGCTTTGAGTCTGCAGACAGACGGCAGAGAAACACCTTTTAGAATGCGTGTTTTCTGAATGGAGATCAGCTAAGCGAACGTGGTATATGCTCCGACCGTCCACACTCACAACAACGGCCTACAGACATAAATAAACCAGCGACTGTATTCGCCATGACACAGGCAGTCTGTGGTTTGTACTTGTTTAACTTTTGTCTAGTTTCTGAACAGATATGAGGAGCCTAGGGAAGCTTTTGGTGCATTTCCACTGCTGGGCCTCGCACGGCTTAGTACGGTATCGTTAGGCCTTGGTAGGCCAGGATCACTTTATGCTGCGTTTCCATTACTATTTAGTAGCTGAGGCAGTAACTATAGTAACGCAGTGTAGGCGGAGCCGTGACGTCATCTTCAATGCGAACCACAGAAAACCAACATCAGCCGTTAGCTGTTAGCCCTCAGAGCTCACAGCAAGTAGTGCTGCTCTGCATGAATGAAGTGTGAATGGGTGAATGACTCGCAGTGTGTAAAGAGCTTTGAGGGGTCCAGAAGACCTGATAAAGAGATGTATAAGTACAGTCCATTTACCTCTGTGTGTGATGTCTGTTCTTACTTCCTGTCATTGTGTTTCCCGCCTGTTTGTCTGATATATGTCTTCACTTGTGTTCGCTTTCGATACGTCGTCTCTTATCCTCTCTGATTCCTGATGTCTGGTTTTATTTGTTCCTTGTGTGATTCCCTGTGTTCTGCCAATGCTCCTACACAAGTTGGGTTTCCTTCTGATTGAATGTGATGTGATTTTAGATTATATTGTTTGGTTTGATGTAAATGTGATATCAGATGTTAGAGGGTCTGACAGGCACTCTTGTGGTTTATTTTGTATAACCATAACAGGTTATATTTGGAACCTCAAAAGTTAAATTATGTTTGTAACAAATGTAATGTTTTTTTCTGTTTTTCAGTCTGTTCGTCTCAACCTTCTACAAACTGCCACAACAAATACTCTGGCCACAATGATAAGGTACTCCGGATTGTGATGGTTGGGAAAACTGGAGCTGGGAAGAGCGCCACAGGAAACACCATTCTGGGAAAAGAGCACTTTAAATCAGAGTTCTCTTTTAAATCTCTGACTAAAGCCTGTGCTAAGGCTGCTGGTGAGGTGGATGGACAAGAGGTTGCTGTCATTGACACTCCAGGTCTGTTTGACACCAGCACTGATGAAGAGAAGACCAGAAAATATATTGTTCAGAGCATTGTTTTTGCTTCTCCTGGACCCGCACGTCTTCCTGGTCGTCATCAAACTGGACAGATTCACAGATGAAGAAAAGCAGTCGGTTCAGAAGATTCAGGAAATCTTTGGAGAGCAAGCAGACAGATACAGCATGGTTCTCTTTACTCACGGTGATCTGCTCAAAGGGAAACCTATCGAAGAGTCATTGAAGGAAAGTGAAGAGCTGCAGGAACTTGTGGCCAGATGTAACGGACAGTACCACGTCTTCAATAATGAGGAGGAGGATCGTTCTCAGGTCAGAGAGCTGCTCAAGAAGATCAGAAACATAGCAGAGAAGAACGGAGGAAGCCATTACACCACTGAGATGTTCCAGGAGGCAGAGAGGGCCATAGAAGCGGAAACACAGAGAATCCTTAAAGAGAGAGAAGAGGAAGTGCGCAAAGAGAAGGAGAACATTGAGAAGAAAATGTCGGAAAAGTATGAGGAACAAATGAAGGAAATGAAAGATGACGAAGACAGGTTGAAAATGCTACATGAAACTCGTGAAAGAGAAATGGAGGAAGAGATGAGGAGATTTAGAGAAGAGCAGGAAAGGAGGGCCAGACAGGAAGCTGAGAACACCCCTTACATAATTAGGTTTATAAATGGCGTAATTAAAGTAGTTAAATCCCTTTTTAAATAACAGCCGGTTTGCGTGAGACAGTCAGGCTTGATGCTGGACGGCAGCACATTCAGCAAACCTTTGACTGTCTGACTCCTTGTTAATCTTCACCGTCCCCCTTTTTGAATTTCAATGTGTGATTTATAGTTGTTCAGTTATACCAGGGGTGAGTTTTGACCAAATACTAAACTGTGTCACAGAATGTCCAGAACAAAGATGTTAATAAGGTAAAGTGGTGTTATTAATCTGATTTCAACTGAACAAGGTTTTACAGATGTTGTGTTTTCATTGTTTGATTGCTTTTGCTTTTACTATAGGAAAAAGAAGGTAGTAAGGTTTTGTACTTTAACTTCCTCCTCCCCGTAGGTTATGCAGATCTCTCTGAAATGTAGTAAGTAAAGCCGGAAGACATGGGGAAAGCTGGATAGTGAAAGGTGTGTGTCTGCTTCAACGCAGATTTTTTTAGGGCTAAGGGTTGCATTTAGACGCACAAAACGTGGCACACGCATACACTTAGTTAACTGATATGGTTATATTTCGTTAGTTAGGCAAGTTGGCTCGATAGCTCCCTCAACACAACTTTAACAAAGCCCTTGCGCTTAATTTCACCTGTAGATTTACAATATCTATCAGGTATTAACTTAACTTTTGTCCAGTAGCTTTTTAATTCCATAACGATGGCAGCCATATTAGACACTCGCCATGAAACAGGAAGTTGTTGTAACTTCATTGTACAGTCTCCAAACTACCAATGTTGCGTGCTTGATAAGTCATAGCAACACCTAAAGGCAACAGGAAGTCAGCCTCATGTGGCAAACATCATGAAATAACAATGTGTGGTCTACAATTGATGTTTAGTGACATTCTGTTTGTTAATAGTGTTTCTCTAGCACCACATAGTGGACATATAAAGTGGTGCAAGGTGTGCAATGTCTGTAACTTCCAGCAAATCACACTCCATGCAACACGTGTGATATTAATACTCTTTTGTTTACTATCGAACATCAATCTGGGTTTTGTGGTTTAATGGGTCACTTATCTCAGTGATGTAAGAAACGTGTGGAGTGCATGAGTGTCTTCCAGGTAATCACTGTGACTGCACCAGACAATGATAATTATGTAGAGGTTGTGAATAATGTGTTGCTCAGTGATCATGAAATAAAGCTGATAATGAACAAGTAATACTTTACTGACATCATTCGAGGTATGTAAAAAGACAATTAATCCTAAATAAAAGGTGTACAATTCTGTGGGAGGAAGAAAGGTTGTCTGATTTGTGATCGTGCAGGAAGAGGTCGCCCTGTAAGAAGGTGTTAATACTCCATCCTTAAGTTTTGTCACTAATATATAAATCGGTGGGATAATGTATTCGTCCCACAGAGGGGAAATTGCATTTGTTACAGCAAGAAAAGAGCGAAAGACTGCTTAATATAAACCAAAATCAACACATCTGGAGATACGTGATTTTCACTGGACAGGAAGGGGAGGAAAAACTTGAAATCTGAAAAGTATCTCAAGCTCAATAAGTATATTTACCTCTAAGATGTAGTGGAACAGAAGGGTAGGCCCGTACAGTACTTTTCAATGGGTTACATTGTTATCCCTTGGTTGTTCAGCCATCTTGAGCCCACCCCCCTCACTGTCAACATTGTTCATTTGGTAGTTGAACAATTTTATAAATAACGAGATTGCAAAATATGTCTTCATTTTTTTCAGACCTCCCATCAGAATCAAACACATACAATAACGCTGAGCTCCGGATTGCGTTGGTGGGGAAGACCGGAGCTGGGAAGAGCGCCACAGGAAACAGCATTCTGGGAAAAGGGTCCTCTATGTCAAAGTTCTCTTTTAAATCCTTGACTGTAAACTTTGCTAATGCATTTGGTGAAGATGATGGGAAGAGGACATGGAAAAGAGAATAGATAAAAAGCATGAGGAACAATTTAAGAAAATCAAAGAGGATGTGAGAGGTTAGCAAGGCAGATAGAACATCATGAAAACAAATGGATGAGGATGAGAGAAGAGGAGGAAAGGAAGGCCAGGAAGGATGCTGAGGACAGCTTCAATAATTGACGACATCTGTTCTGCTGTGAAAAAAGGTTGGAGATCTGTGAAGTCTTGGTTTCCATGATACAGTCTGACCCTCTGGAATACCTCCTGTTAATCTTCACAGTCACCTTTTTGATGTTGTTGTTTGATGTGATTTACAGTAATATCAGTTATTTCTGTGGTGAGTTTTACTTTTTTAGAGAAGAGCATTTATCTAAAGGTGAAAAATATTTTCAACTTTTTTCAGAAACATGTCAGAACCAAATTAACACAAGAATGTCAATTAAGTGCTGGAACTCATTTAGTGGCTTGCTCATGGGCACTTGTGCAGTAACCTGGAAGTGAACCGGCGACCCTTCTGTCCCAATGCCAAGGCACCACAGACTGAGCCACTGCCGCCCATTAAAGATTAGGCTTTGGAACGGGAATACATTAGTCAACACAATGTCCCCTTGAGTAATGAAAACAAGTTTGTGTGTATGTTTGTGTTATGTCTCTGGAAACACACTTAGTCTTTGAAGTTATATTTTATTGAAAGTACATTTACTCAAATATTCAAAGATGATTTTGTAGTAAAAACAAAGGGAAGACTTTTTTAAGTGTATATATACGTTTTTTTTTCATTTAAGAAAAGAGGTCGAGCAACTTTTATTACATACAATCATATAGGAGGCCTCAAAAGCCTTGACTCACCAATGAAGGGCTCTCACATCATAGGATGTTCCAAAATTAGACTCAGGATAAGGTCAAATGTTGTGTTAGTGCACTGAAAGTAAAATGTTATGAGATGGAGGATTTTTATTTGCACCTTAAGTATTATTTAATGATGCACCTACGTAGGGCAGTCTGCTGTATTGAGCATCAGAAAAGGAGAAACTGTTTCTTTATCATGCCTTGTACATTAAAATACATTGATTTCATAATGAAGACACAGCAATGTATAATGTATCCTCTTGAATGATTCATGTAATGCCATGTATTAGCATAATATGACTATAGACATGTTTGTTTATCAGTGCCTAAGAGGACTTTGTAGTGGCTGCAGTTCATTTCTAGCTTACATGTGATAGCTGTATACGAAAAAGAAATGTGCAAAACTCTGAATAAGAGTTCAGGCAGGTTCACGCTTCATTGTCTAAAATACCTTTTCTAATATTAAATAAACTGATCAAAATACTAGTGTTTTTCATTTATCTTCAAGTTTTATCACGGTGGCTTCCATGCATTTAACTGAAAGTGAAAACATCTTAGTTCAAAGACAAGCCAGAAACAAAATACATTAAAAATGAATGTACTTTTCTGTAATTAAACTCAAAAATGTCAATAAAATGCTGTAACTCAATCTGTGGCATCATTTATTTAAAGGTCCCATGACATGCTTTTCTGGTTATTACCCACGGAAAACAAGCTCACAGCCAGGCTACGAGTGTGTGTGTGTGTGTGTGTGTGTGTGTGTGTGTGTGTGTGTGTGTGGTGTGTGTGTGTGTGTGTGTGTGTGTGTGTGTGTGTGTGTGTGCTCAGGCTGAGTTCAGGCTGTGTTTCGCTGTGTCTCGCAGAACGCACGCAGCAACCAGGAAACGACACCAGTAAGCCAGCTCACACTGTCCGCCCCAGCAGCGAGCCCCGCAACGTCCCGCCAATACGGCACCCAGACCCCACGCAGCATTCTCATCTGTTGTCACTTCCTGGTTGCTAACAAACGCCATGGTAACACATAATCACTGATGTTCCACTGTAACGGTGGTGGACTCATCAGAACAGAGTGGGCGAGCTGACCAATCAGAGCACAGTGGGTTCACAGGGAGGAGGGGGGCAGGAGCTCCAACAAGCCGTGTAGGGCAGAGAGTGAATACACATACTATACAGAGATGCTGTGAGAAACCAATGTGAATTTGGAACATTGAACAATGTAAATCTATTCTAGTAGACCTCAACAATGGAACTATGATCAGTAGAAATGGCCATGTCATGTTTGTGTACCTGTATTAGGGATGTGACATTAGTATACAGTCACTTGCGGGGACTTGCCTTTAGTTTGGGGGCAAAATTAAAAAAATGATAATGCTACTTATACTACTAGCACACAATAACAACTAAAAAAACATAATATACCACTCACACATGCCCCTTCACAGCAAAGCGGTTCCAGAGCCGGTTCGGAGCTAGAGCCTGATAAGCACCGTTTTTTCCTGTGCACACCACAGCGGAGCCGGCTCTTTTCCCCGAAAATCGGTTCTTAACAAGCACCAACAAATTGTCGGTCTAGAATGAAGAACCACATACGTCACGCTTATGTCGAACGGGGGCGAGATCAACCTGAGCAACAGTTTATGGCGAGAACGGCAAATAAAAGTTGTGTCAAGCAGTAGCGCTGAGCAAAGTGACTAGAACGCAACCACACACTTATAAAATAACATACTCTATAAAGTCAGGCAACACTAACCGCTGTCAGGCTTCGTGTGATTCTGTTTATCTGTACCTTACTTTGACCATACGTTCGCTGTTATTGATTATTGTGGAGAGCAGCCAGACGTGTTGTTTTGTATTAAAGCAGCTATCGGATGGAATCAATACATGCCCGTCTATCACAAGTAGAATCACAATGAAAAATATGACTATGTGCCCGTAGAAAACGGCTTATGCTACAATAGGATAGCAACAAAGTAGTCAAAATAGTCAGTTTAGCTTTGGTTGCTATGCTAACATCACCTATTTTATACCAGAGAACCTTTCATAAGAGCGTTGTGATGCCAAACAGCGAGCAGCACTGCAGCGGTCGGTAAATGGCGCTGAAACACATGAATAACTAATGAACCACGGCATTCTGGAGAAAAGTGTAAGGGTTGAGAAGTAGTTATTTAATTTAATCTGGCTTTGTATGATTAAAAGTAACACGACCATCCGACGCAGTGCCCCATTGTTCTTGTTGTGAGCACCGTTGGGGAGAAAATCAGCGACGTGAACGGTGACGTCATGACGCAGCACCTGTCGGGCTCTGGGCGGTGTGAACAAAACGGGGGATGAAAAGAAAAACTGGTTCCGAACCAGAAACAGCAAGAGGAGCTAGAACGGGAACCGCGTTGGTGTGAAAGGGGCAACAGGGTCATTATGTCACCTAATAGGCGCTTTTGGTTCTTCTAGTACATTTAGCTGATAACGCTACTGGAATATTTTCTTGAATAAAAATGATAAATGTAAGCCTTACAGTATTATTGTCCTTTCTTCTTGAACCACTGTTTGCCAGCCTCATGAGGGTGCTGTATCTCAAGGATTTAAATCAAAGTGGATCTTTCTCTGCTTCACAGCATCTGAGCTTAACTGCCACATCCTGTCATGAACTGAGACTGAGAGCTACAGTTCAAAGTACTAACCACAGTCTACAGGTGTGTGTGGCATTTAGAAGAACTGAGAGCATTTCTTGTAAATGCTGAAGGGAGGGGGGAGCAGGGTTTACTGAGGGCAGTTATCTAAAAGTGAAAGGAAAATAAATTCTAATGACAAATGTAAGGGTGTCAATCATTTGAGTCCCTGAATAAGAGGTTGAATAGAATCATATGACATGAACGTGGAAGCCTAGAGGGGAAAGAAATGTCAGTATAAATGAACACGGTCAGTTTATTCACTATGATGTTGTATGCTGAATCAGCCTGTCAATGTTTCTTTTGAAAACACTTTGACAAAGTTCAGGCTGCTGTAGCAGTGTGGATCAGTCCCACACAACAGCTGCTCAAGGAGCTGGAGTCTAACTCTAAATAGTCAATTAAAAGTAGCATCTAAAATCACATTCATCTGGACTCTGTATCAGTGTCTGAAAATAAATCCCATTTGTGCATTGACATTTCAGACATCAAATACAATGATGAGGGGCTCAGGATTGTGATGGAGGGGAAGACTGAAGCTGGGAAGAGCTCCATAGGGAACAGCCTTATGGGAATCAGAACTTCAAATGAATCCCTTGCACCGTACACTACAATCTTCAATAAAAGCAAAACAACTTTGCCTTGAAGTTTATATGAGGATTAAACAGCATGAGTTTAATTGAAAAAGGAAGTGAAGAACAACTTGTTTATTTCAAAGCCCTGATGAAGGTTTTGAAAGTTTCCAAGCTTGTGATTGCATCATAATATGACATCCTGTTATGAACAGAGACTGAGAGCTACAGTTCAAAGTGCTGACTACAGTCTGCAGGTTGTTGTGGGATTTAGAAGAACAGAGGGCATTTCTTGTAAATGCTGAAGGGAGGGGGGAGCAGGGTTTACTGAGGGCAGTCATCTAAAAGTGAAAGTAAAATACATTCTAATGGGAAATGTAAGGGTATCAATCATTTGAGACCCTGAATAAGAGGTGCAATAAAATCATATCACATGAACGTGAAAACCTAACGGGGAAATAAATGGCAGTTTAAACACATCCATGCTCCTTCCCACCAAACCAGTTTTGGTTCTAGCTCCGTGCTTTTCTGGTTCTGAACTGGTTCTCCTTTTTAGTCCCAGTTGTGTTCCCAGCTGCTCACAACCACAACAATGGCGGACTGCGTCGGGTTGATGCTCGTGTTGCTTTTAATAATATGAAACCAGATTAGATTAAATCACTATTATGCTGAATGCTGAAGCCAACTGTCCATGTTTCGTTAAAACACTTTGAGAGCTGCAGTTGGGAAAGTTACTTAACCACACATTGGTATGGCCAACGTGTGTGAGTGTGTGTGAATGTTAGTCCAACACATCCTCACTCCCAGGTCGGCCTATGTTGACGTTATGTCAAGTCCCCTGCCGGCTTTTTCCAACGCAAGGGGGGGGGCCTTAGCGTCCCATTTTCAACGCCAGGGGGGGGGCCTTAGCGTCCATTTTCAACGCCAGGGGGGGGGGCCTTAGCGTCCATTTTCAACGCAAGGGGGGGGCCCTTAACGTCCATATTCAGCTTTCCGGGATGTCCATGTGCTTCTATGGACGCTCATGTAAGCACGGCATTCGTTTGTGTCAACTGCCCTTAAAGGCAATGAAGACACTACACTACCCAGAATCCCCAGCTATCGTTTGGACTACACCATGTGCTCTGTTTGGCAAACCCCGTGATCGTCCTCAAGCTCTGTGATTGGAGAGTGTGCTCCGAGGGTTACCGAGCCTCGAACAGCACTTGAAATGGGATGGAACCACGGCAGACTGTTCAAAACTGGATTTGAACGGGTCCACCGCGTCCCCCCCCTCCCCCACCCTGTCCCCAGAACTACACATGCTGGCTATTCTGTTTCGCAACATGTTCTCTATGGCACGTCTCTACTGGGAGTTGTAGTTTTAAAAGACGTGTTCGTATTTCCCATAATAACAAGTTGCCAGTATTAAACTGTGTACATCCCTGGAGGTTTAGGGGACAGGAAACACTCACATTTAAAACATATAATTAATAAATGGGTGAAAATTGCTTGTGCCCATAATGGGCAGCATTAATATATATACACACATGCCAGCTAAGGTCAGAAGAGCTTTATTTAACAGCTGGACTTATGTTTGTGACCCCTCCTGTTGTTAATTGATAACATTACATTACATTACATTAATTGATAAGCCTGAAACATGCACTTGTCAAGGTTCAGAGGCACATTTTGCAAATATGGCAGTAGCCATCGATCAGCTTAAGATAAGATATACTTTATTGATCCCAAGTTGGAACATTTGCGTTTCATCATAGTATACATACAACATAGTTAACATTGCTGGAGGTATGCACACATATTGATAGATGTCTTGTAATGCACTGTTGAGGAACCTGCGACCCAAGTTTTTCATTCAGTGCAGAACTACACCACAGTTGTGTAGGCCTATATGATATGTCAATAAACCTTAGAACATCTTGAAATCTTGAACGGGATGTGCAAAATAGTCATTACATACAGTCTTTAATTAACTATTAGTAGAGAATAACGAGTAATGAATATACTTTATAGGGATTCTATTAATATCTAATAATAAAAATAATGAAATTCAATAACATGCTTTAACCACCAGGTGTCTCTTTATATCAGGTGTGCACCTTTATGGTGTAAATGCAGCCTATCTACCAATTGGATCAAATATAAAAGTGAGCCGAATTAGTGTTGATACTGCAAGGAGACGTAATGTGTGAAAAGAAATGTAAGATGTTGTTTAATGGCTGATATATTTATGATCCACGTCACGTGTTTCAGTTCCTCATCTTTGTCTTCTCATCAGGGCTATAAATACAGAACTGCGGCAGATATGTAATATTTAATGCAGCCGAACCGTGTATTACAATGCCGTTATGTGATGACTTTCAAAGAGAAAAGCAAGAGCACTCGGAATAAGGTATTATTTTATTTTTTACAAATATTTTCGGTCTGTTTCCGGTATTTGTTAATGACGATGTGCTCTGAGATGTGAGACTGGAATTGCACAGGGGAAAATAACGTAGGCTATCTTTAGATGCGGATTTTGTTAAACTAATATGTTTAGGCTGTGGACCAACACTATACATTGACGGGGAAGGGGGTAGCAATAAAGATAACACCATTAAACAGTTACACAACATAACAGAAATAATATCGATAGCAGCGTCCCTAGCAACCACCTTGGTAACAATGAAAACGTTGGACGCAATTTCCTGAAGTAATCTTCATAATAACTAGCAAACTAAAGATCATGTACATCCACTGCACACATAATCTGAAATAACAACTCATATTTCTCGCATCAAATGACATCAAAACGCATTTTAATGGCCAAACTAACTTTAAAATAGGCATTTTACACCCAGAATAAAACGAAGTTCGGCCATGTTTTCTTTTTCTGCAGGGAGAAATCACGTGACGTCAAACAGAGCACATGGTGTAGGCCAAACAATAGCTGGGGATTCTGGGTAGTGTAGTGTCTTCATTGCCTTTAAGGGCAGTTGACACAAACGAATGCCGTGCTTACATGAGCGTCCATAGAAGCACATGGACATCCCGGAAAGCTGAACATGGACGCTAAGGGCCCCCCCCTTGCGTTGAAAATGGACGTTAAGGCCCCCCCCCTTGCGTTGAAAATAGACGCTAAGGCCCCCCCCCTGGCGTTGAAAATGGACGCTAAGGCCCCCCCCCTTGCGTTGGAAAAAGCCGGCAGGGGACTTGACATAACGTCAACATAGGCCGACCTGGGAGTGAGGATGTGTTGTAATAAGACACATGCTATCATGCTATTTTAAATAACCCAATATAACGTTGGGTTACGTATGGTAACCCTTGTTATATAAGCACAGTGGGGCCCTCTACTCATGGGAGCACTGCTGCCCTATGCTACTCAGCTGAAGAGAAAGTAAAGGGATAGCAGTGAGGGGGCGAGGCCGCCTCTTATGCGGTGGAAGCGCGCATATTCAGGTAGGCCCGCCCAGGGGCCGGCTACGTCTATGGAAGTCTTAGTGAAGGAATGCGTGCATGAATAGGATACAGGGTAGTACCCATAGAGTCCAGTAGAGGGCTCCGCTGTGCTTATTGAACAAGGGTTACCATACGTAACCCAACGTTACGATCCGTATTAGTTTTTCCTGTTTTATTTTGTCCCGTCAAGATCTGTCCTTTTTTATTTTGAACAGTATTCACCTCCTGTCTTGTCGGTTGTTCCCTCCTGTTTGATTACCTGATTGTGTTCACCTTGTGTCCCTGTGTTTTCTCTTTTCTCCGTCTTGTTCGTGAGATTAGTCTTGTGTGCATTTAAGTTCTGTTTTTTGTTTCAGCCTTTGCAATTCCACAAAGAAAGGAGTTTGATTTCCACCAACGGTTTATTGCATTTGGGTCCTATGTACCTTGCCCTCAAGCCGTGACAGTATGAATGTGTGTGAACGGCTTAATGCTGATATGTAAAGAACATTGAGGGCTTATATCTAAAATATGTAGTCTGTTCAATTAAACACGTGAGGCTGTATTTCCCCTTGTTCTGTTTATTAAGCCAGGGTCAAATGTTATACTTTTTAATCTATGAATCCTCCCACTGTAGCTGAACTTCAGACTGTGATGTCAGCAGTGTGTGGGTGTGGTTTGCTGCATGCAGTCTGTATTTAAGGAGGTGATGCTGCAGACTAACTTCACTTCCTCAGCTCAGCAGCAGACCAGCTGCTCCCTCCATCACCAACTATGGCCAGCACATTTGCACACAATGGTAAGTGAATACACTTTATTGTTAATGATAATTTCAATGTATCTAAATACATAGTTATAGATTTGATATGGGTCAGTAATCCGTGTGTCTATGGTCCATTTGTTTTTCTTTAATAAACAAGTAAACGGAAGAGCGTCTGCGAGGTGTTTTTTCTTTTTTCTTGTTACCTTACTAAATGGTCTACTGGTCCTCGGAGCGAGGGGCGGGGCCAAACTCACGGAAGAGATTTCAAAACAAAAGCACTCGTTTGCTTGGAACGGTGATAATGTTATAAACAAGGGGAAACGAGGGGAATTTAGCGATCACAATGAAAACGGCCACGACACACTTTGAGCCCAGAAAATGGATGTTATTAAGGGCTGTAAATATAATAAGCCTGTGTCTAAAATGGTTGTTGTTAGGAGATGTAAACTATACAGCGGTTCTGCTCTGCGGTCACTCCGCCTCCTCTCGAGTTTGTTTTTTCAAATCAGCTGCTCTTCAATTTTTTCCAGCTGTATTTGACGAGTGATACGAATATTTGTTACCACAAGTTCTTCATAAAACTGACACTGTCGGACTCGGTTCTAGTTTGACATCTACCAGAAATAAAATGAAGTACTTTTACTGGGTACTTTGTGAGTAATCCTCTGTCAGAGTCCCCTCCATAGTGCATGTTTTTCTGCTATCTTTGATGAATGATACAAAGATAATTTTACCATTAGTTCTTAATGAAATTGATACTGTTTGACTTTGTATTAGTTAGCGTACTACTTACAATACATTGAAGTACTTTTACTGTGTATTGTTTGAGAAATACTCAAAGTCCCCTGTTGAGAAAGTTTGATGAGGGAATTCTTTGTTGTTGCCATTAGTTCTTCGTGAGATTGATCCTGTTGGACTCAGTACGACTGAATCTACCCACACAAGTACTATGAAGTACTTAATGTGTACTTTTCCAACAATCCTCTGTGAATGTCCCCTCCTGAGAACAATAATGCATGTTTCTCTGCTATTTTGAATAAGCGTTACAAAACCTTTCTTCATGAGACTGATGTTGTTGGACAGAGTATTTTAAGAGGATAGACTTCAGCAACACTTCCAGTCAGCATTTGTATCCCTTGGAAAGTCTTTGGAGTCTGGCCTGGATAGCTGGTCTATCCTTCAGCACACTGACACACTCTGTCACTCTGGTTGGCCTCTTATGAAGCTGCTTTCTTTTAATATATGATTATTTCTCTGCTCCAGTTCATTCCTCTCAGATTCTTCCTTCAGTCCCAGTCATCGCATGTCAGTCAATAGAGCTTCGACAAATTTGTCAAATTCAACAAAATGTTTTTTTGTGAGTGAAGGCCAGAGCTAAATTATAGATTGTTTGATTGTGTAATTACAAGGTGAGAGAAAATAAATCCACATCCTCCTCTGAAACGTATTTTATTTCCTTTTCCATGTTATACTTATACTTGTATTAGAACATTTGCATGTTAAACTACATGCTGAGATATCTTCCCCAGCCTCAAGGAAACACATTAAAATAAATGGATTCATTTTTTTTTATTAAAATGTATACATTAATAATTGTGTGTGCAAACATATCAAATTTTAAATATAAAATGAAAAGAAGTTTACTTTTTATATGATTTCTCACAAAAACCTTTCTAAATTATAGTAAATTATTAAAAAAGGTTTAGTCTAAACGTCTTTCGGCCTAAAATAGTTGAAATTGAACGTAAACTATATCAAACACCACATGCCTGGCAATTAACCAATGTTTTCCCGCTATTTAAATTGACTTTGGTTAGTTAATACAAATATTGATATTTAAGAATATTTTTAATTGTTTGCACAGATAGTGCCTTAACTTGAATCTGTCGAATTATCAATTATTATTCGCCAGGGCTGCCGAATAATCGATTTTGATCATGGTCAGTTTCTGGCAACCCTAGTATTAGCCAGCAGGCTAATTTTCAACTGTTGTCCTTTGGCAAGATGTTAAATGATGAGTTTATAAAGTACAATTCTGGATTGTAATTTCTCCAAACACAAACACAATTCCTGTTTTGAAGCCTTAACATGGTTCAGGAAAAGGACTTTACATTGTATTATACTTAAAGACAGGGCTATTCAGTTCAGAAAAAAGGAAAGCAAATTGTTATAATGGGTGATGTTACATGAATGCAGACATAATATGAGGCCCTTGGCACTCAGACTCTAGAGGGGTCATTTTGTGATCATGGGGCATCACCCTTACAGAATCAGGACAATACCATATGGAGTCAGACACTGGAAGTGTGCTGGAGGCTGAGGCGTAGACTGGAACTGATGGAAGGATGAGGCTGAAGAATCGGCGAGGAACGAACTAGCGGCTGGGAATTAATCATATATTAAAAGACAGCAGATTCATAAGAGGCCAACAAGAGTGACAGAGTGTGTCACTTTGCTGAAGGATAAAGCAGCTATCCAGGCCAGACTCTAAAGACTTTCAAAGGGGAAAAAACGCTGCTGCTGGAGTACTGACTGGAAGTATTGCTGATATCATGTCCACCATATCCTCTTAAAATAGCCTAATCTGTCCCACAATATAAGTCTCATGACAGAGGATTACTGGAAAAGTACACAGTAAGTACTTCATAGTACTTGTGGGGGTAGTTTCAGTAGTACTGAGTCCAACAGGATCAATCTCACGAAGAACTAATGGCAACAAAAAATTATTCCTTCATCAAACTTAGCAGAAGAGGCTTGATTTTGTTCTCAGCAGGGGACTTTGACAGAGAATTTCTCAAACAATACACAGTAAAAGTACTTCAATGTATTGTTAGTAGTACGCTAACTAATACAAAGTCAAACAGTATCAATTTCATCAAGAACTAATGGTAAAATTGTATTTTTATCATTCATCAAAGATAGAAGAAAAACATGCACTACGGAGGGGACTCTGACAGAGGATTACTCACAAAGTACACAGTAAAAGTACTTCATTTTATTTCTGGTAGAAGTCAAACTAGAACCGAGTCCAACATTGTCAGTTTCCTTAAGAACTTGAGGTAAAACATATTTGTATCACTCGTCAAGTAGAACGTCCAGACTGTTAAAAAGGCGGACAAAAGTGAGCGGCGAGGACCAGCTCGCCGCTTGCACCAATGTCTTGGATGGGAGACATCCAGGACAGAGCCCAGGATGCAGCCAGACCCTGAGTCGAAAGAGCTCGACCCGAGGGGTCCTGCGAACTCTGACTCGTATGGGCCCCACAGCAATTGCTTCCACAAACAGTGGGAGAGCCGTTGCTTAGTAACAGGCTTGCCCTTATAAGGGATAGCCCAGGACACAGGGGGCTTGGTCATTATGATGAAGCACCCCTGATCTGTCCCTGTAAGTGCGTAAAGCACGGGCTGGATACGGCAAATCCGGCCGCTGTTCCCCGGAGGAATACAGTGGCGGTGAGGATGCCTCAATGTCAAATATGGTACCTGAACCAACCGCCTTAAGATAAAGGCAGGGTTGGGCTTCAACCACACTCTGTTTGCCCTGGGGCGAACCGAGTGCCTGAAGACTGTACAGATAACGCATGAGTGCCACTGGCTCGCTTTGCAGCTGCCAGGGTCAGCTTCATGTCACACTGTATTCAGATTGTACCACTCACGGGCCAGGCCCATAGAGCCAAGCGCTCTGGGTGTGGGTGAAAGATCGTCCCCCCCGCTTGGGACAGTATGTCCCTGCGTTGTGGGAGCTGCCATGGCTGCCCGCACAGCAGCTGATATATCTCCGCTAGCCAGTACATAGCTGGCCAGTGTGGAGCTATCAGAATAAGTGTGTGGCAGGTAGGTCGCGGCTTCCGTACACCGTACAAACACCCTTGGACTGAGAGACAGACCGAAGGGGAGTACTCTGTATTCATAACAGATCCCCTGAAATGCAAATCTCAAATATTTCCTGTGTGGGTAATATACTGGGATGTGAAAATACGCATCTTTCAGGTCGACTTTCTCGTGGCGTGGAGAGGACCCGCTCGTAACAGGTACGTCGTTGAGAGAAAAGTGTTACCAACCCGTCCTTAATCCGGAGAAAAGGGACAGTGTGGGTCCTTTGTTCTCCAAGTATATTGACTGGTGTGTCAATATACTTCTAATCCTTTTGTCCTCCGTGAGAGAGAAAAAGAAAAGCGTCCTCACTACCGTGGTGACGGTAGTGAGGGGAAGCTAGCTAGCAACAGGTGTGCTACCTTACTTTCCGGGGAAGAGAAGGTCGAGGTCGATTTCAATACTAACTGGCGTTAGTATTACCGTCTTCCTGCAAAGCAGAAGGAGTAGCCGGCGAGCGCCCGTCGACCGAAATGGTTATATTTGGGTTCAGTCTGTGGACCGTTAAGCTTGTCCGGCTCCTATAGAGATGTGCTCTGAAGCGAGAAGAGGTGTTTGAATGACGCATGTGTCGTGGCGCAAGCTACTTATAGGGGGTGATTTCCCTGACGCTGACGTCAAGATCACCAGCCAATCAGGATTGGCGTAATGAGATTGATGCTTCTGTTTGCTCCGCGATGAGGCGCATCCCATAGTGAGACATCAAACGGAGTGTTATGAATGAGAACATCCATTTTCTGGGCTCAATATGTGTCTTGGCCGTTTTCGTTGTGATCGCTAAATTCCCCTTGTTTATAATAATGTTCCTTCAGCAGGATACTGTAGTGATTCAAAGTGTGATTTTAGCAAACGAGTGCTTTTGTTTTGAAATCACTTCCTTGAGTTTGGCCCCGCCCCTCGCTCCAATGACCATTTGACCATTTAGTAAGGTAAAAAGCAAAAAGCAAAAACGCTTCTCAGACGCTCTTCCGTTTACGTGTTTAATAAAGAAAAACAATTGGACGGAAGATACACGGATTGAGAAGCCAGTCAGAAGTCTGTTTGGGCTCCTGATTATAACTAAAGGCAACTTATACCCTTATAACATTTTTTAGGCCCAAAATGGGGTAATTTGTGGAAGTACGAAAGATAAAAACTAAACATGCTGGAGTGACTATCTGTCAAAAAGGTCTTGTCATTAAAATAAACGTACAGCTAGAGGCCACTGCTGCACCATGTCAGTTCAGGTTGGACACAGGCAGTTAAGAAGTGAAACATCCAGGCAAGATTACCATTTATTTTATTTTAATTTCCATTATTTGTGTTCATCATGGTGCCTCTCTCTTTCTCTGGAAAATGAAAAACAAGGTCCCTTCAAGGTGCATCACTTGACTTTGACAGACCATCTACCTTTATCACCAAACCTGCCATTCACCTAATAAACGCTTTCTATGGTGAGAATAGCGTCTACAGGAATAAATGAAAAATAACAATTGAATGACTTCAAGACATGTTCTAAATTATTTAAACCATCTTAAGCCCACCCCCCTCTCTGTCAACATTGTTCATGTGGTAGGTGAACCATTTAATAAATACAGATTGCTAAATATTTCTCCATTTGTTTCAGATCTCCCATCAAAATACACATACAATAACGAGGAATTCCGGATTGTGATGGTGGGGAAGACCGGAGCTGGGAAGAGCGCCACCGGAAACACCATTCTGGGAAAAAAACTCTTTATATCAAAGTGCTCTGCTGAATCTCTGACTGTAGACTGTGGTAAGGCCTTTGGGGAAGTTGATGGACAAAGAGTTAAGGTTATTGACACTCCAGGTCTGTTTGACACCAAGATTGAAGAAGAGAAGACCAGAGAGGACGTTGTGCAGAGCATTGTTTATGCTGCCCCTGGACCCCATGTCTTCCTGGTCGTCATCAGACTGGGCAGATTCACAGAGGAAGAAAAGCAGACAGTTCAGACGATTCGGGAAACCTTTGGAGAAGATGCAGACAGATACAGCATGGTTCTCTTTTCCCACGGTGATCTGCTTGAAGACCAAACTATCGAAGAGTTCTTGAAGGATGATGAAGATCTACAGAAACTTGTGGCCAGATGTAACGGGCAGTACCACGTCTTCAATAATAAGTTGGAGGATCGTTCTCAGGTCAGAGGGCTGCTCAACAAGATCAGAAACATAGCAGAGAAGAACGGAGGAAGCCATTACACCACTGAAATGTTCCAGAAGGCAGAGAGGGCCATAGAAGCGGCAAAACGACGGATCCTTGAAGAGAGAGAAGAGGAAATACGCAAACAGGAAGAGGAAATTAAAATGAGATTAGATCAAAAGTATGAGGAACAATTGAAGAAAATCGAAGAGGATAGTGAGAGGTCAGACAGGCAGATAGAAGCTCATGAAAGAGAAATGGAGGAGGAGAGGAGGAGAATGAGAGAAGAGGAGGAAAGGCAGATAGAAGCTCATGAAAGAGAAATGGAGGAGGAGAGGAGGAGAATGAGAGAAGAGGAGGAAAGGAGGAGAGAAGCTCATGAAAAAGAAATGGAGGAGGTGAGGAGGAGAATAAGAGAAGAGGAGGAAAGGCTAAAAGCAGCTGATGAAATAGAAATGGAGGAGGAGAGGAGAATGAGAGAAGAGGATGAAAAGCTAAAAGCAGCTGATGAAAGGAAAATGGAGGAGAGGAGAATAAGAGAAGAGGAGGAAAGGCTAAAAGCAGCTGATGAAAGGAAAATGGAGGAGAGGAGAATGAGAGAAGAGGATGAAAAGCTAAAAGCAGCTAATGAAAGAGATATGGAGGGGAAGAGGAGAATGAGAGAAGAGGAGGAAAGGAGGAGAGAAGCTAGCAAAAGAGAAATGGAGGAGGATAGGGGGAGAATGAGAGAAGAGGAGGAAAGGAGGAGAGAAGCTAGCAAAAGAGAAATGGAGGAGGAGAGGACGAGAATGAGAGAAGAGGATGAAAGGAGGAGAGAAGCTAGCAAAAGAGAAATGGAGGAGGAGAGGACGAGAATGAGAGAAGAGGACGAGAGGAGGAGAGAAGCTAGCAAAAGAGAAATGGAGGAGGAGAGTACGAGAATGAGAGAAGAGAAGGAGAGGCTAAAAGCAGCTCGTGAAAGAGAAAAGGAGGAGGACATTATTAGAATGAGAGAAGAGCAGGATATGAGGGCCAGGAGGGATGCTGAGGACAAAGCTTCGAAAGGTGACCAATTGACGCACATTTTTACAACAATTCGGAAGTTCTTCAAATAATAATAATAAATAAAGTAACAGCTGCAGGTTTCCTGATACAGGCTGACCCTCTGGAATACCTCCTTGTTAATCTTCACAGCCCCCTTTTTGATTTTGTTGTTTGATGTGATTTACAGTAATATCAGTTATTTCAGTGGTGAGTTTTAATGAAATACTAACAGGGTGACATATTGTCAACAACCAAGATGTTAACATTCTAAACTATAGTAATGTACTGTAAACTAATTTGTTCTTTGATTGCTTTTACAAGAAAAAAATATATATACATCATGAATTAATGCTTTTAAAATTGTATACGGATGCGTTTTCTTTGGCTTTCCTGTAACTGAAGGCGTAATGTGAATGTTGGGTTTTGTAAAAACGAAAGGTTCAAATCTACATATGTAATGAATTGTGTAATTCAATATGAAAAGGTTGGAACTGAAATGAATGTGAAAAGACAAACATCTAGCTATCAATAATGTCTCATAATAAAATAATGTTGAGTTCACATTGAGTGTGTTATGTAATTCGGTTGTTTAATAAACGTTTTAAAAGTGAGTTGTAAGGGTCTATCTTAATATAAATCACAGTATTATTCACAACTGGATCTAAATAAAAACGTTTCATGTCATAGAAAAGAAGAAATAAAGCCCGAACACATTAAAAGCAAACATGAACGTGTGCTAAATCTGAGCATTTTAAATCGTGGTAACTTTAAGGATTTTCCATTGTTGACCTTTGTCTCCAGAAAATACCTTAAACTCATTAATTATCTCAACAATAGCTGAACTTTTTAATTGGTTTGGACAACCAATCACAGCTTTGGTGAGGAACTTTAAGGACAATCTGGTAAATGCATTTGTTTGTAGCATGACACTTCTTCTGAAAACACAGCCAAGCAGTTTGCATCAACACATGTATCGAAAGAGATAAGTTATCCTGGAACTATTTAAGTTTGTTTTAAACAAGAGTTTGAGGAATTTTGGTATACTTTTTAGAGAAGAGCATTTATCTTGTTACAACCCGGCTCGTGGGCTGGAACATAAAGTAGGGAGGCGAGACGAGGGGTACGAATAATATAGTTTATTGTTTAAACACAACAAACTAACACCAGCATCAGGTCCCGGAACTGGCGCAGAGAAAGTGCCCAGAGGAGTGAGAGACACGCAGCCGGCTGGGCTCCTCCTTTATCCCGCTTCATCAGGTGTAGCTCATCAGATAGGCATCCGCCCACAGGTGCGGCTCATCAGCACCTGAAACAAACTGAACAAACCACACACACACAAACACACGGCACCCCACGTGGTGTGGAGGGGTCGTCACACTCCCCCCCATAAGAAAGGAGTTCCCCTAGAACACCGTAAACTACCTAACAATAGTAACATTGTAATTCTGAACGGATCCATACAGACCGTTTTGTAGTTCCTGACTTTCCTCCTTCCCACCTCACCAGCTCCGGCCCCCGAAGAGGCATTTCAAAAGCTCGGAGCTCTAGACAACGCATCGGCTACCACGTTATCCGAACCCTTAATGTGTCGAATGTCCAGGCAATGGGCCTGTAGGTACAGCATCCACCGCATTAACCTACGATTTGGACAACAAACTGAGTTCAAGGAAGTGATGGGGTTATGGTCTGTGTACACAACCAGCGGAACACTAGAGCCTAAATACACATCAAAATGCTTTAATGCCCAGATGAGCGCGCGGGTTTCCTTTTCGGTTACCGAGTAGTTCAACTGAAACGAGTTACATCTTGGAATAGAAACTCACAGGGCGGTCCACCCCACTACCATCAGCTTCGAACAGTACGGCTCCTGTCCCGACATCACTTGCATCCACATGCAGTTGAAAAGGTCGAACCATGCAAGGAGCGGCCAGCACAGGTGGTGAAGACAGAACAGCCTTGACATGACCAAAAGCCTGTTGGAACACGTCTGACCAAACATACCAGGCTTTCCCTTTCAGCAAATCGGTCAGGGGAGCTACCACAGTTGAAAAGTTCTTACAATAACTGCGATAATACCCAACTAACCCAAGGAACCGCTGAAGTTCTTTTTTGGTAGTAGGAACTGGGTACTTTGTTATCGCACTTACTTTAGCCTCAACGGCACACACAGTCCCCTGCCCTACCACTTTGCCGAGGTAAGTGACGGAGGCCTTTGCAAAGTCACACTTTGCCAAGTTCACCGTCAGGCACCCTTCACTCAACCGGTCAAACAGTCTCTTAAGGATTCTCTGTTTTTCCTCTTCTAGCTCCCTCTCTGCCTTCTGGAACATTTCATTGGTGTAATGGCTTCCTCCGTTCTTCTCTGCTATGTTTCTGATCTCGTTGAGCAGCTCTCTGACCTGAGAACGATCATTCTCCTCATTATTGAAGACGTGGTACTGGCCGTTACATCTGTCCACAAGTTCCGTCAGATCTTCACTTTCCTCAATGAAGTATTCGATAGGTGTTCCTTTGAGCAGATCACCGTGGGTAAAGAGAACCATGCTGTATCCGTCTGCTTGCTCTCCAAAGATTTCCTGAATCTTCTGCAATGTCGGCCAACATCTTTTCTGGTATTCTCTTCTTCAATCTTGGTGTCAAACAGACCAGGAGTGTCAATAACCTTAACTCTTTGTCCATCAACTTCACCAAAGGCCTTCACACAATTTACAGTCATGGAATTAGCAGAGAACTTTGATGGAAATAACTCTTTTCCCAGAATGGTGTTTCCGGTGGCGCTCTTCCCAGCTCCGGTCTTCCCTAACAACATAATCCGGAATTCCTCGTTATTGAATGTGTTTGATTTTGATTGGAGGTCTGAAAAAAATTAAAACATATTTAGCAATCTAGGTATTTATAAAATGGTTCAACTACCAAATGAACAATGTAAACAGTGAGGGGGGTGGGCTTAAGATGATTTAAATAATTTAGAACATGTGTGGAAGCAATGTCATTCAATTGATGTATTTCATTTATTCCTGTAGATGCTATTCGCAACATAGAAAGCATTTATTAGGTAAATAGCAGGTTTGGTGAAGAAGGTAGAGTGTCTGTCAATGGCAAGTGATGTACCTTGAAGATACCTTGTCTTATACCACAGCAAGAGAGGCACCATGATGAACACAAATACTGGAAATTAAAATCAAACTAAATGGTAATCTTGCCTGGATTTTTGACCTCTTAATTGCCTGTCTACAACCTGAACTGAAATGATGCAGCAGTGGCCTCTAGCTGTACATGTATTTTAATAAGAAAACATTTTTTACAAATAGTCACTACAACATGTTTAGTTTCTATCTTTAATACTTCTACAAATTACCCCATTTTGTGCCTTATATTTATTTTAAGGGTAGAAGTTGCCTTGAGTTATAATCAGGAGCCCAAAGAAACTTCTGACTGGCTTCCCCTAAATATTGTTATTATTCTTAATAAGTTTCTTGTAGTCTTGTGAAGAATATAATGCAAGCAAGTAAAAGCAGTGTCGCATTCGCAAAATCACAGAGGCTGGAATTTAAGAAATAATAATTTTTTATTTACTGTTTTGATCTGTTCATTATTAGGAAATATGCAAAGCTACATATCCATCTATGTTAATATCACTATACGGATTGCGGAAAAATTAGGACCCAAAAGCAGACTACAAAAAGGGTAAAGGTCTATAAACAAAAGTGAGCTTTATTACAAAAGCTGATGACAAAAAAACATGGACATGAAACAAAATGAAAGCACAAGGAAAAAACATAGCGAAGGACTGACCGTGACTGACATGGAGGGAGACAGGAAAAACAAACCATGGACCGATGGGGAACACAGGAAGAGACAATACTAAATACAGGGAGGGGCAAGGGTGTAACTTTGGTTTGAGAAGTGGGGGGGGGGACCAAACATGGGGTCCTCCGCAATTAAACATTGTTCTCGATTGAATTCCATTTCCTGCCTTTCTACAAATATATATTAGGGACTATGGTGTTAACTAATCCAAGAAAAATGTGTAGTGTATAAACACGTTCTCACTCCCAACCCGTCACATGTTGACGGACGGTCAGGGCCCCTCCCCGTCACGGAAATACGGACAGGGTCCCCCTCGAGAGTCCATTTTCAATGGGCAGGGAGTCCCATTGACTTGCATAGAGCTCCATGAACGTTGGTAAGAGACGAGTTGAGATCGCGGCGAAATGCTCTCCGCAGATCCATTCTCACAGCGTTTATCAACCTTTTTCTTACTCATTATCAAGCCACACCTATTGTTTTTACTTCTTTATTTTAATTGAATGATGTAGGACTTTTGTTGCCGTCAATTATGGGGAGAGTAGGGGCTCAGAATACTGAAATCTGTATTGTTTCATCGTTTTTTCCTTCTAATTTTGTATTTTCTCTAAACCACACACTGTTATTTACTCAACAATAACACATAATTATCCTTGTATTTATTTATTTGTTTGATTAATAAACACAAGTTGGAGTCCGTCAGGACCGAGGGTCGGAGCAGATCATAGTAATTTTACACCCGGAAGTAAGTATTCTCTCCGCTTGACAAACCCTGTGATAGTCCTCAAGCTCTGTGATTGGATGTTTGAGTGTGCGCCGAGGGTTATGCCGAGCGTCGTACAACACTTTGAAATGGGATGGAACCACGGCAGACTGTCCAAAACTGGATTTGAACTAATCCAGTCCATTCAATACCTGACAAGGTCGGAGATTAAAAACTTGGGTTGCAGGTTCCTCAACAGCGCATTACAAGACATCTATCAATATGTGTGTATACTAGGGGTGTTGAAAATAATCGTTTTTACGATGCATTGCGATGCGGACGTGGACGATTCGGTATCGATGCAGTGACGGAAGATAATCAGTTATAGAGTAACGTTGCTTCCTGATTTTCCGGCCGCGGCTTTACTATAACGTTTTTTCTGTCACTTTAATATCAAACCGGTCGGTGACGCAGAGATCAGGGAACAGACGTGACAGTGGCACAGCAACACCGAACACGGAGCAGTCTGCTTTATCCACCAACACAAGAACACCAGTCCAGAACCCACAGCAGAATGACCCGCTCTGAATCACTCCGTGTCGCTGCAGCTCAGAGACACAGACAAGGATTTATGTTTTTCAAAAATAATCGCGTTACAATCATGTCAGGTTTTTGGTGGATTTAATCAAGTCTTGGATGCAGAGTATGAATGTCCTCTAGCAATTTTCAGACGATTGTGTAAAGTTTGTGAAGGCAGGAGGAAAAAAGCTTCCGCGATCACCGTCTCCTCTCCGTTCCTCCAAGCCCCGCCCCCTCCCTGAAAATAATGAGTGACAGGCTGATAGTGACCCGATAGAAACTTTATTATTCACTTAATCACTGAGATATAATGAAGCGAATTTACTCTCATACATTCATGGGATTTATGTAACAGTGAGACAGAGAATGTGAGTGTTCACCCACATGCAGTATTTTAGTTTGTATGCTGTTGTAAATACTCCTGTTGTCTGCTGTGTTCAGACTCAAGTCCTGTGTGTGATGCCACATTCAGGACATTCAGTGTCCTTTCTTAACAGAAGGCTGTGGCTAGAAGCTGCAGCTCGACTGCAGAAGTATTCGTTTTTTGTTTTTGAGGATAGAACAACTTCACACACGGAGGCTAGACCTACACAATTCATTTATTTTGGTTTATAAATTAATGTCAAGACATTTATGTTATTGATTTCTGAAGCACTTTCTAAATAATAAAAAGAGAGTTCATATGTATTTACTGCATGTATGCATTGATGAAAAATAAGCCATGTGCAGTCATATAGAAAATTGAGGATGCAACGCATTGGTATGAATCGTGATGCACCGTGATGCACCGGGATATCGAACCGAATCGAATCGTTGACAGGATAATCGTAATTGAATCGAATCGTGAGGCCAGTGAAGATGCACAGCCCTAGTGTATACCTCCACCATTAAACTGTCGTATTCTGCACATTTCTTATACTATCTACATACATCTTATAAGAGTATAATACGTATATTATCAGTTAAAATAAGTGCTTAAACATACAGCAGTTAACATTGCAGGAAAGTGATATATTAGTACTTTGTCAGGCTTAATATTTATATAGGCAAGGCAAGGCAAGGCAAGGCAAGGCAAGGCAAGGCACGTTTATTTATATAGCACTTTTCAAAGCAAGGCAATTCAAAGTGCTTTACAAAAAATGAAAGACATTAAGCATTAAAAAAGAAAAGCTAATAAAATAATCTTTAAAAGGAAAAATACATGGATAAAAGTTACAGTGCAGTTATGAATAGTTCAATTAAAAGCAGCGACAAAAAGAAAAGTCTTCAGCCTGGATTTAAAAGTAGTAAGAGTTGCAACGGACCTGCAGGTTTCTGGGAGTTTGTTCCAGATATTTGGAGCATAATAACTGAACGCTGAGTCAGAGTCCATGACTACACCTAGATTTCTGGCTTTATCTGTTGGTTTGAACATTGCAGACTGAAGCTCAGCGCTAACTTTTAAACGTTTTGCCTTGGCTCCAAAAACCATTTCCTCAGTTTGATCTTTGTTTAATTGGAGAAAGTTCTGACACATCCAGTCATTGATTTGTTCAATGCACTTACTCAGTGTTTGAATTGGAGCATAGTCTGCTGGTGAAATTGTTACGTACATTTGTGTGTCATCTGCATAGCTATGGTAACTTATTTTGTTGTTCTTCATTATCTGAGCCAGTGGTAGCATGCAGATGTTAAAGAGAAGAGGCCCCAAGATGGAGCCTTGAGGAACCCCACATGTCATATTTGTCAACTCCGATGTGTATTTACCTATAGAAACAAAGTTGTTTCTATCCTTTAAGTACGATTCAAACCAATTTAGAACTGTTTCCGAAAGTCCCACCCAGTTTTCCAGTCAGTCTAGTAATATGCTGTGGTCAACAGTGTCAAACGCTGCACTGAGATCTAATAATACTAACACTGAAGTTCTGCCACTGTCTGTGTTTAAGTGGATGTCATTAAAGAACTTTACAAGAGCAGTCTCAGTGCTGTGGTTTGGACGAAAGCCTGACTGGAACACATCAAAACAGTTATTTAATTTAATTGCAAGAAATTACTCAACTGTTGAAAAACAACTTTTTCAATGATTTTACCTAGAAATGGGAGGTTTGATATGGGCCTGTAATTTTTCATTACTGAAGCATCTAGATTATTCTTTTTTAAGAGCGGTTTAATGACTGCAGTTTTCAGGGCCTGTGGAAAAATACCTGAGTGAAGTAGATCTGAGGCCATGCAAGGCAAAACATCTTTGAAAAATCCTGTTGGAATAATATCAACAGGATTATATATACGCAAAGCTTTTTTCTTATTCAAAATAAGACCTTGACCTAAAGTATTATTTAATGTTTGAATAAAGCCTTATTAGTTTGTCTGTCTGTGTCTCCTATTAATATCTAATAATACAAATAATACATTTCAATAACGTGCTTTAACCACCAGGTGTCCCTTTCTATCAGCTGTGCACCGTTATGGTGTACATACATGGGCGTAGGAAGCATCCTGAATGTGGGGGGGGACATTTTTAACGGGGGGTTTGGGGATCCCCCCCACGAAAAAAAAATAGATTTCCTGTATTCTGGTGCATTTTAACAGGTGGTTTGATTGACTTGTATGTGGCTATACTAGCATGAGGAACATGATGGGTACATTTTGTAATTTCATCCAGTAGTAAAGAAATGGAAAAATATTTGATTATTAATTCAGAGCCGTCTTTGAATTAATAAAAAGCAGTTTAAAGGCCAATTTTGTGTACATTTATATACAACAATAACAATATTGTGCATTGAGAGATATTGTTGTGGAGAGCCATTTATATATAAATCGCAAAATACATTTGTGAATCCTTCTGTAGGCATTTATTAATATTGAGACTGATCTGACTCCATACAGATGTTAAGTTCACCTAGGAATGGTATCATTGACTTAAATGTTGCTCTTCTGTCTATATTGTTCATATGATGCCCCTTGACTGAAATGCTTCCTGTTCAATATCCCCACTGATTTCCTTGACATTCTGGGATGAGAGTCCACATCACAACTTACTCTAAACTGTAATTTCCCTTTCATCACTCAACTCAGCAACGGACCTCTCTCCACTGTCCCTGTATTCTGCCTCTGACTCACTCTCAAGCGCCAAGATGTCAAGAGAGGTGGTGAAGTGATCATTATTTATTGAGCAGTATACTCTTTCACATTGAATCATAACAAGTCATACTGAATATAAATACAACTGACTCTAAAGTAAGTCCCAGTCTGTGATATTGGACATTTTGAAGACTCAAAGTCCCAAGCAGTAGGTAGAATATTAGCTAGTCTATGTAATGTGCACAGAAAATAAACAGTTAACTGAATACTGGGATGGAAATGGCCTATAAGCACTCAGTAAAACACAAACACACACAACAAGCTTCTGAATGATAATAAGTATAATTAAAACATAATGCACATTATCATTTTGAGAGAGAGTATCTAAATTAAAGAACTCAGAAAATAATCTCCTGTCGAACTGAGGCAGTAAAACACACTGACTGCGTCTCTACATGGACATGTTATGATCATATGGGGATATGGTGTTTACATGAGCACAGAGAGATTGGGTTATTCATGTTCCCCGTTTACATGATAAATACTAGTAACCTGGCATTTCGATGCCTTTTCTCATCTAAACTATTCAGTATTTGTATCTCTCTATCATGACATAAAGACGAAACTCCTCTCCAGAAGTGAGACGCTTTTGCTGTTAACTGATTAACTGCTACCAGCTGATGACTTACTTTTCTCTTCTTTGAAAAACATGTTCTCATGTCCATGTTGTCTGAGGGAGAAAACATATCAAACCAAGAGATCATCAGCTTTGATTTTCACTGTATTAACAATGTCCTGAACATTTGGTGTGTGTGCCTTACCTCCGCTACCGGCATCGCTTCATACAACAGGTCTGAGCTGTCCAACTATGACAACACTCCTTGAACATGCGCGCGCTATGTGAGAATCTGCCTTGGTACAAAGTAGCAGTGAAAACATGGTACAGAGTTTCATTGATTTGGGCATTCTCTCAATAAGAAAGTGGAATGGATTTGATAGTGAAGCACTGACACAGCGCTCTACAAAGTGCGCGAGTGGATAGACCAATTCACGGACTTTCCACATGGTAAAAGTGGGGGGTCTAAACTAATCATTTGAAAAAGTGGGTGGAACTTGTCCCACCCTCATATAATGGCTGCGACGCCCATGTGTACATATACCAATATACCGATTGGATCAAATATAAAAGTCAGCCAAATTAGTATTGATACTGCAAGGAGACGTATTGTGTGAAGAGAAATTGAAGATTTTGTTTAATTGCTGATATATTTATGATCCACGTCACATATTCAGTTTCGGCGGCAGTTGTTTATGTTTGTCTAGAAGTCTTCTCATCAGGGCTCTATGAATAGAGAATACGACAGATCTGTAATATTTAATGCAGCCGAACCGTGTATTACAATGCCGTTATGTGATGACCTCCAAAGAGAAAAGCAAGCACACTCGGAATAAAGTATTATTTTATTTTTAAAATATGTTTTCGTATTTCACATCAACAGGAAGTCCGGTTAACTAAAATGTCCGTGTGGAACAATACCCCAACCTATAGATCCGTGGGTGAATAAAGTCAATCACCACATTACACACATCCCGTCACATTTACATTTTAATTTACATTAAAGTATTTCGTGAGGCCTTCTAAAATGTTTTTAAATATAATTAGGGTTGTAGTTGAAGAGTTTGTAAATGATTGCGTTGCCTGGTCAGATACAGATACAGATTTCAGTATTCTGAGCCCCTACTCTCCTCATAACTGACGGCAACAAAAGTCCTACATTATTCAATTAAAATAAAGAAGTAAAAACAATAAGTGTGGCTTGATATTGAGTAAGAAAAAGGTTGATAAACACTGTGAGAATGGATCTGCGGGTAGCATTCGCTCGCGATCTCAAGTCGTCTACAACATACGTTGAGGGAGCTATATAGAAGCCTATGGACATCCCGGAAAGTTGATAATGTACGCTAAGGGCCCCCCCCCCTTGCGTTGGAAAAAGCCGACACGGCCGCCCCCCCTCTTGCGTTGGAAAAAGCCGGCACAGGGGACTTGACATAACGTCAACATAGGCCGACCTGGGAGTGAGGATGTGTTGGTTTATTTGTACCTTACTTTGACCATCCGTTCGCTGTTATTGATCATTGTGGAGAGCAGGCAGACGTTTTTTTAGTATTAAAGCAACTATCAGATGGAATTAATACATGTCCGTCTATTACAAGTAGAATCACAATGAAAAATATGACTATGTGCCTGTAGAAAACGGCTTATGCTACAATAGGACAAGCAACAAGTAGTCAAAATAGTCAGTTTAGCTTTGGTTGCTATGCTAACATCACCCATTTTATACCAGAGAACCTTTCATAACAGCGTTGTGATGCCAAACAGCGGGCAGCACTGCAGCGGTCGGTAAATGGCGCTGAAACTCATTATTAAATAATGAACCACGGCATTCTGGAGAAAAGTATAAGGGTTGAGAAGTAGTTATTTAATTTAATCTGGCTTTGTATGATTAAAAGCAACACGACCATCGACCCGACACAGTGCCCCATTGTTCTTGTTGTGAGCGCCGTTGGGGAGAAAATCAGCGACGTGAGCGGCGACGTCTGTCGGGCTCTGGGCGGTGTGAACAAAACGGGGGCTGAAAAGAAAAACCGGTTCTGAACCAGAAACAACAAAAGGAGCTAGAACGGGAACCGCGTAGGTGTGAAAGGGGCAACAGGGTCATTATGTCACCTAATGGGCGCTTTTGGTTCTTCTAGTACATTTAGCTGATAATGCTACTGGAATATGTTCTTGAATACATATGATAAATGTAAGCCTTACAGTATTATTGTCCTTTCTTCTTGAACCACTGTTTGCCAGCATCATGAGGGTGCTGTATCTCAAGGATTTAAATCAAAGTGGACCTTTCTCTGCTTCACAGCATCTGAGCTTAACTGCCACATCCTGTCATGAACTGAGACTGAGAGCTACAGTTCAAAGTACTAACCACAGTCTACAGATGTGTGTGGCATTTAGAGGAACAAGGTGCATTTCTTGTAAATTCCGAAGGGAGGGGGGAGCAGGGTTTATTGAGGGCAGTTGTCTAAAAGTGAAAGGGAAATAAATTGTAATGTAAGGGTGTCAATCATTTTAGACCCTGAATAAGAGGTTGAATAGAATCATATCACATGAACGTGAAAGCCTAGAGGGGAAAGAAATGTCAGTATAAATGAACATGGTCAGTTTAATCACTATTATGTTGTATGCTGAATCAGCCTGTCAATGTTTCTTTTGAAAACACTTTGACAAAGTTCAGGCTGCTGTAACAGTGTGGATCAGTCCCACACAACAGCTGCTCAAGGAGCTGGAGTCAAACTCTAAATTGTCAATTAAAAGTAGCATCTAAAATCACATTCATCTGGACTGTGTGTCCCATTTGTGCATTGACACTTTTCAACGCATTGAACTTTTGGAAATTGTTTATTTTGTTCAGCCTTCTTCTCAGACATCAAATACAATGATGAGGCGCTCAGGATTGTGATGGAGGGGAAGACTGACGCTGGGAAGAGCTCCACAGGGAACAGCCTTATGGGAATCAGAACTTCAAATGAATCCCTTGCACCGTACACTACAATCTTCAATAAAAGCAAAACAACTTTGACTTGAAGATTACATGAGGATTAAACAGCATGAGTTTAATTGAAAAAGGAAGTGAAGAACAACTTGTTTATTTCAAAGCCCTGATGAAGGTTTTGAAAGTTTCCAAGCTTTTGATTGCAGCATAATATGACATTCTGTTATGAACAGAGACTGAGAGCTACAGTTCAAAGTGTTGACTACAGTCTGCAGGTAGTTGTGGGATTTAGAAGAACTGAGAGCATTTCTTGTAAATGCTGAAGGGAGGGGGAGCAGGGTTTAACTGAGGGCAGTCATCTAAAAGTGAAAGTAAAATATATTCTAATGGGAAATGTAAGGGTATCAATCATTTGAGACCCTGAATAAGAGGTGCAATAAAATCAGATCACGTGAATGTGAAAACCTAGCGGGGACATAAATGGCAGTTTAAACACATCCATGCTCCTTCCCACCAAACCAGTTTTGGTTCTAGCTCCGTGCTTTTCTGGTTCTGAACTGGTTCTCCTTTTTAGTCCCAGTTGTGTTCACAGCCGCTCACAACAACACATCCTCACTCCCAGGTCGGCCTATGTTGACGTTATGTCAAGTCCCCTGCCGGCTTTTTCCAACGCAAGGGGGGGGGGCCTTAGCGTCCATTTTCAACGCCAGGGGGGGGGCCTTAGCGTCCATTTTCAACGCAAGGGGGGGGGCCTTAGCGTCCATTTTCAACGCAAGGGGGGGGGCCCTTAGCGTCCATGTTCAGCTTTCCGGGATGTCCATGTGCTTCTATGGACGCTCATGTAAGCACGGCATTCGTTTGTGTCAACTGCCCTTAAAGGCAATGAAGACACTACACTACCCAGAATCCCCAGCTATCGTTTGGCCTACACCATGTGCTCTGTTTGACGTCACGTGATTTCTCCCTGCAGAAAAAGAACACATGGCCGAACTTCGTTTTATTCTGGGTGTAAAATGCCTGTTTTAAAGTTAGTTTGGCCATTAAAATGCGTTTTGATGTCATTTGATGCGAGAAATATGAGTTGTTATTTCAGATTATGTGTGCAGTGGATGTACATGATCTTTAGTTTGCTAGTTATTACGAAGATTACTTCAGGAAATTGCGTCCAACGTTTTCATTGTTACCAAGGTGGTTGCTAGGGACGCTGCTATCGATATTATTTCTGTTATGTTGTGTAACTGTTTAATGGTGTTATCTTTATTGCTACCCCCTTCCCCGTCAATGTATAGTGTTGGTCCACAGCCTAAACATATTAGTTTAACAAAATCCGCATCTAAAGATACGTTATTTTCCCCTGTGCAATTCCAGTCTCACATCTCACAGCACATCGTCATTAACAAATACCGGAAACAGACCGAAAATATTTTTAAAAAATAAAATAATACCTTATTCCGAGTGCTCTTGCTTTTCTCTTTGAAAGTCATCACATAACGGCATTGTAATACACGGTTCGGCTGCATTAATATTACATATCTGCCGCAGTTCTGTATTTATAGAGCCCTGATGAGAAGACAAAGATGAGGAACTGAAAACGTGACGTGGATCATAAATATATCAGCCATTAAACAACATCTTACATTTCTTTTCACACATTACGTCTCCTTGCAGTATCAACACTAATTCGGCTGACTTTTATATTTGATCCAATTGGTAGATAGGCTGCATTTACACCATAAAGGTGCACACCTGATATAAAGAGACACCTGGTGGTTAAAGCATGTTATTGAATTTCATTATTTTTATTATTAGATATTAATAGAATCCCTATAAAGTATATTCATTACTCGTTATTCTCTACTATTAGTTAATTAAAGACTGTATATAATGACTATTTTGCACATCCCGTTCAAGATTTCAAGATGTTCTAAGGTTTATTGACATATCATATAGGCCTACACAACTGTGGTGTAGTTCTGCACTGAATGAAAAACTTGGGTCGCAGGTTCCTCAACAGTGCATTACAAGACATCTATCAATATGTGTGCATACCTCCAGCAATGTTAACTATGTTGTATGTATACTATGATGAAACGCAAATGTTCCAACTTGGGATCAATAAAGTATATCTTATCTTAAGCTGATCGATGGCTACTGCCATATTTGCAAAATGTGCCTCTGAACCTTGACAAGTGCATGTTTCAGGCTTATCAATTAATGTAATGTAATGTAATGTAATGTTATCAATTAACAACAGGAGGGGTCACAAACATAAGTCCAGCTGTTAAATAAAGCTCTTCTGACCTTAGCTGGCATGTGTGTATATATATTAATGCTGCCCATTATGGGCACAACCAATTTTCACCCATTTATTAATTATATGTTTTAAATGTGAGTGTTTCCTGTCCCCTAAACCTCCAGGGATGTACACAGTTTAATACTGGCAACTTCTTATTATGGGAAATACGAACACGTCTTTTAAAACTACAACTCCCAGTAGAGACGTGCCATAGAGAACATGTTGCGAAACAGAATAGCCAGCATGTGTAGTTCTGGGGACAGGGTGGGGGAGGGGGGGGGACGCGGTGGACCCGTTCAAATCCAGTTTTGAACAGTCTGCCGTGGTTCCATCCCATTTCAAGTGCTGTTCGAGGCTCGGTAACCCTCGGAGCACACTCTCCAATCACAGAGCTTGAGGACGATCACGGGGTTTGCCAAACAGAGCACATGGTGTAGTCCAAACGATAGCTGGGGATTCTGGGTAGTGTAGTGTCTTCATTGCCTTTAAGGGCAGTTGACACAAACGAATGCCGTGCTTACATGAGCGTCCATAGAAGCACATGGACATCCCGGAAAGCTGAATATGGACGTTAAGGGCCCCCCCCCTTGCGTTGAAAATGGACGCTAAGGCCCCCCCCCCTGGCGTTGAAAATGGACGCTAAGGCCCCCCCCCCTGGCGTTGAAAATGGACGCTAAGGCCCCCCCCCTTGCGTTGGAAAAAGCCGGCAGGGGACTTGACATAACGTCAACATAGGCCGACCTGGGAGTGAGGATGTGTTGGACTAACATTCACACACACTCACACACGTTGGCCATACCAATGTGTGGTTAAGTAACTTTCCCAACTGCAGCTCTCAAAGTGTTTTAACGAAACATGGACAGTTGGCTTCAGCATTCAGCATAATAGTGATTTAATCTAATCTGGTTTCATATTATTAAAAGCAACACGAGCATCAACCCGACGCAGTCCGCCATTGTTGTGGTTGTGAGCAGCTGGGAACACAACTGGGACTAAAAAGGAGAACCAGTTCAGAACCAGAAAAGCACGGAGCTAGAACCAAAACTGGTTTGGTGGGAAGGAGCATGGATGTGTTTAAACTGCCATTTATTTCCCCGTTAGGTTTTCACGTTCATGTGATATGATTTTATTGCACCTCTTATTCAGGGTCTCAAATGATTGATACCCTTACATTTCCCATTAGAATGTATTTTACTTTCACTTTTAGATGACTGCCCTCAGTAAACCCTGCTCCCCCTCCCTTCAGCATTTACAAGAAATGCTCTCAGTTCTTCTAAATCCCACAACAACCTGCAGACTGTAGTCAACACTTTGAACTGTAGCTCTCAGTCTCTGTTCATAACAGGATGTCATATTATGATGCAATCACAAGCTTGGAAACTTTCAAAACCTTCATCAGGGCTTTGAAATAAACAAGTTGTTCTTCACTTCCTTTTTCAATTAAACTCATGCTGTTTAATCCTCATATAAACTTCAAGGCAAAGTTGTTTTGCGCCATACCAATGTGTGGTTAAGTAACTTTCCCAACTGCAGCTCTCAAAGTGTTTTAACGAAACATGGACAGTTGGCTTCAGCATTCAGCATAATAGTGATTTAATCTAATCTGGTTTCATATTATTAAAAGCAACACGAGCATCAACCCGACGCAGTCCGCCATTGTTGTGGTTGTGAGCAGCTGGGAACACACGGACGGGCCGTAAGAAACATGGAGGCTTTAGCTGTACAAATGCTAATACATCATTTCTTTGGCAGTTTGATCCCAGGGTTTGCTCGGACTTTGTTTTCTGTCTTTAACAAAATAAAGTTATTTTGCATTGTACTCTGTCTGCCTCCAGCGACTTCCTCTGATCCTGTTTGAATGTGAAAATAAATTGTCAATTTAAAGTAGCAAAAGTGTTGAGGAGGGACTCTTCATCTAGCCTGGACTGAAATCTTCCCAAAATAATAGTCAATTTAAAGCAGCATCTAAAATTGCTTTATACCCATGGATTGTCTTTCCGTGTCTGAATTAAAGCCAATTTGTGTAGTAACTAGGGCTGTCAAGTTAACGCATTAATAACGCGTTAACGCAAAAAAAAATTAACGCCACTAATTATTTTAACGCGATTAATGCATGTGTATTTTTTGTCCTCGGCCGCCCCGTAGCTTCAGAGCGCATCGAGTTTAAAATACCATCTACAAGCTGATGCTGACAGCCCCGCTCCTGCCGTCCGCTTGGCCATTGACTGGCCATCGGGAGGACCGGGAGGGTGTGTGTATGTGTAGCCCGAGCGAGCGAGAGAGAGACCTTACGTGTATTGTTGTTGTTAGCATCTGGTGCTAGCTAGCTGCGCTAATGGATATAAGGAGCTGTTTAAATGAAAACAGAGGAGCGACATTTCGCCACAACTGCGCCGAGCACTTGACTTGATGCAGGAAGCCAGACAGTGGGACATTGTACGAAAAGTCAGCACACTCAGCACGGATAGTGCGCGAAACATGATTGCAGCGTCCAGGCAGCTCCCGTTCGAGCATATGCCTTGAGTTACACATAGCTTCAATGATCCATCACACACACACACACACACACACACACACACACACACACACACACAAACACACACACACACAGTATTATTGTATTGTATGAGAGAGGTTCCAGGTTGAAATGAGGCGGATATTTTTAATGTTCAGAGGTTGTTGTGTTTAATATCAGATACAATGACGAGGCACTCAGGATTGTGATGGAGGGGAAGACTGAAGCTGGGAAGAGCTCCACAGGAAACACCATTGTGGGAATGGGGGAAGTGTATTTGAGGATTCAACAGTGTGAGTTTAATTGAATATAATTGAAGAAAAGTTGGTTTATTTCAAAGCCAAACAGAGACTTAAAGCTACAATTCCAAGTGCTGACTACAACCTGCAGGTTTTAGTGGCATTTAGAAGAACAGAGGGCATTTCTTGTAAATGCTGAATGGAGGGGTGAGCAGGGTTTACTGAGAGCAGTTATCTAAAAGCAATCAGTTAAAAGATATGGGACTTTCAAGGGTTAGAATCATTTCAGTCAATCATTGAATAAGAGGGGCAAAACAATCATATCACAGGAATGTGAAAACCTAGCGGGGAAAGAAGTGGCAGTAAAATAATAAAGATCAGGCTGTTGTAATAGTGTCACACTTTTACAACAGTTGAAGGAGCAGTCAAACTGGAGATTTGTTGGAGCAGAACTTTCCCCGAAGAGATGCTCAGTATAACAAAATAATAAGTAATCAGTATATTAGTTCTATAATACTCAGTTTAACACAGTATATCTATATAGTGCAGGGGTGTCCAAACTACGGCCTGCCTGCATGCATGCGTGTGTGGGTGCTTGTGTGCGTGCGTGTGCGTGTGCGTGTGCACGTGTGCGTGTGTGTGTCGAGGTTAAAAATAAGGCCTCAAACTGTGGAATTCAGAATGTCAAGGTAAAACGAAAAGGCCACCTTCAGTAGGTTCAGGTAAACTATTCTTCTCATTCTCTGAAGTTAATTCGGTACCAAGTTACGATAGGAGAGTGGACTAAAGTAAAATTCCCCTCTCACATGTTAGAAACTAACAAGGTCCTTTGTCGGTCTATGTAGTGCAGGGAACATGGACGCGTTTACGGAAGCGTGTGCGAAAATGGTTAGAATAAAGAATCAGGGAGGTGGTGTATCGTCCTTCACCTAGGTCAACCAATAAGAAACATGGAGGCTTTAGCTCTACGAATGATAATACATGGTTTGTTTAGCAATTTGATCCCAGGGTCTGCTCGGACTTTGTTTTCTGTCTTTGACGAAATAAAGTTATTTTGCATCGTATTCCGTCTGCCTCCAGCGACTTCCTCTGATCCCGTTAGAATGTGTTGTTAGAAAAGTGTTGAGGAGGTCCGGACTCGTCAACTAGCCTGGACCGAGTTGGTTCCTTTCAAAAAGGTGGTTCATTTCAAAGCCAAACAGACACTGAGAGCTGCAATTCCAAGTGCTGACTAGTCTGTACGTGTATGTGGCATTTAGAAGAACAGGGGCCATTTCTTGTAAATGCCTCAGCACTGGTGAGCAGGGTTTACTGAGGCAGTTATCTCGATGAAATAAATTAAATGATATGGGACTTTCACGGGTTAGAATGATTTCAGTCAATCGTGGAATAAGATGCAATAAAATCATATCACATGAACGTGAAAGCCTAGCGGGGAAAGAAGTGGCAGTTTAAACATATCCATGCCCCTTCCCACCAAACCAACTACTGTTCTAGCTCCGTGCTGTTCTGGTTCTGAACTGGTTCTCCTTTTTAGTCCCAGTTGTGTTCCCAGCCACTCGTGGACTGCGTCGGGTTGATGCTCATGCTGCTTTTAATAATATGAAGCCAGATTAGATTAAATCACTATTATGCCAAATGCTGAAGCTAACTGTCCATGTTTCTTTTAAAACGCTTTGAGAGCTGCAGACTGTTGGAGGTGCTTCAAACTGTAAATAAAACGTAGCTCAACATGTCCATGTGATCTTGGGCAGGATACTTAACCACACATTGGTATGGCCAACGTGTGTGAGTGTGTGTGAATGTTAGTCTCCCTGAGCACCTTGCATGTCAGCATCTGCCTCTGGATGAATGTGTGTGAACGGCTGAATGTTTAAATGTAAAGAGCATTGAGGACTTATATCTCAAATATTTAGTCTGTTCAATTAAAATACATCCGAACACATGAGGCTGTATTTCCCCTTGTTCTGTTCATTAAGGGAAGGATTTATACTTTTTAATCTATGAATCATCCCACTGGAGCTGGACTTCAGACTGTGATGTCAGCAGTGTGTGGGTGTGGTTAGCTGCATGCAGTCTGTGTTTAAGGAGCTGTTGCTGCAGACTAACTTCACTTCCTCAGCTCAGCAGCAGACCAGCTCCTCCCTCCAGTACCAACTATGGCCAGCAAACATGCTCAAAATGGTAAGTGAATAAACTTTATTGTTAATGATGATTGCAACTTATCTCAATAGATATGTATAGATGGATATTTAGCGTGTCGTATTTCATAATAATGAACAGGTCAAAACAGTTAATGTGAAATTAATATTTCTTATATTCCAAGTATTTTAAGAGCCTGGGTGATTTTGAGAATGCGAGACTGCTTTTACTCGCTTGCATTACATTGTTCACAAGACTACAAGAAACGTACTATGAATAATAAGAATATTTAGGAGTAGCCAGTCAGAAGTTTGTTTGGGCTCCTGATTATAACTAAAGGCAAATTATACCCGGAAATATATATACGAAAATTACTTTTGTTATTACAAAAAAGTACCGTATATCTAAGACCATTCACAAGTAAAACACAAAGGAAATAATGTCATGTTACCTTGCAAAAGCCTTAGTTTACATTAACTATCACTTGTTTTGTCAAAAAAATCTGTAATTTTACAAGAAAGGTTTTTATAATTCCATGAAATCTTGTGTGTTCTTACCGACACCCCAAAGTGTAAGTCACTCCGAGTGAAACCTTCCCCTATACCAGGGGTGGCCAACCAGTCAGAGGTTAAGAGCCACATTTTTTCTCTGTTACTGCAAAGAGCCACATCAAACACACAGTCACTGATACCGCTTGTTTCAGTTTTTTGTTTTCTGGAGACAAGATTTCAACCACGTCACTGATGCATTTTTGTGGCATTGGGATATATTTTTTAAATCCTCTGGAGCAGAGAGAGCAGCTGTGGATTATTGTTATTGATGAATGCATCAGTGTTTCTTAGGGTCAAAAACACTATTTAATAAAAGAGCACATGTTCAATGTGAAAAGTGACAGTAGTTATAGATTATTTGCAATTTGGTGCTACATATATATATTTAAAAAAAATAAAAATAATTATATATATTTTTTAAACACCTTGAATTTCAGGGGGGGGGGCTCCGTTGGCGGGGCGCAGCGCCCCTCCAAGACAATGGTAGGGGAAACACTGGAAAGTGTTTAATCAACGATAGGTTTTCCCCCCTCAAAGGTGATTGGTTCACTGCATCACAAGTATTATTGTGATTGGCTCTTGGGCCACATCAAAATTAGACGCGCTGTCATCCTCTCATACTGACACCTGACACCACACATACACACGTAGGGAGAGCCGGGACGAAAGTAACACGGGACGAAAGTAAAGGAGCGATTTTATCCGAGCCCAAACAACTTTGACCGGCCAAATTACGTCAGAATGATCAGCATTCAGTACTTAACAGACCTACTAAATATCAGGTTTAACTGTCAGGAGTAGCTAGTGTTGTCACGATACCAACATTTTGGTTTCGATACCAAGTCAAGAATTGCGATTCCGATTATTTTTCGATACTTTTCTTTAAAAAAGCTAAACAGTCTTAAATGTAATTATTGTGCTTTATTTCACACCAGAACCAGAACACAAACTTTTAAACAATGAGAACAATAAATAAAATAAACGACAAGAATTCGTATTAAATCAAATTAATACATGTCTGACAGACGGGCCTCGTGGTGTCCGTAGGCTGGCCCTCACTGTCAGAGATATCGCTCAAATACTTCCAAATTTCGCTTCTGGCGTCTTTGTTGTCAACAAGCCGAGGCGCAGCGGCAGTTGCACTCCCACTTGCAGCCATGCTTCTCGTTTTCTCACATGCTCTGGCAGCTAGCGCGTGCACGAGAGAGGGGAGGCACTTGAGCGTGCTTGAGAGGGATGGACTGCAGGCACGGCTGCAGTGCAGGGAGTGGAAGCAGAGCGCTGAACGAACACACACGGCTCTTATTAAACAGCGCTTTCTCACCGGAGTACTTTCCCCCGTCATTCTTAAAGTACCGATACTAATGAAACGGAGGAATAGTCACATTTTTAACGGCAGGGTATCGCGGTACCTTTCAAGTATCGGTACACCGTCAACACTAGTCAGGAGTCAGTGTCTCTCCCCCAAACTCACACATATACAATTCGATATGAACTGAAGAGCCGCATGAAACTAGGCAAAGAGCCGCATGCGGCTCGAGAGCCGCGGGTTGGCCACCCCTGCCCTATACAGTCCCAGCTGAATCCCTATTCAATAGGACTCCTTGAAAACAATTCCCTTTTCCAAATAACTGAATTGGTTTTCTTTTGTTGTCGACAAAAGGCCCTCTTTCCGTCATTTTCATTGAGCTGAATACCTGATACCACCGATTGGCTAAGAGTGAGTTTGGGCTTTTAGGGAGGAGACAAATCATTATCATTATCTTGATTATCTTGTATTGTCAGGAGCACTTACCGTGTCTCAGAACAACCCTGTCTCCTAAAAAGTACCTTCCCACTGAACTAAACTGCATTCTCAATTACGTTTAGCAAGAAACGTATTTTCTCCCACGTTACATTCCTTATGAACGTATCTTAAATACGTTTATTTTCTACATATCTTTGCTATTTATTGTCTTGCTTATAATAATGATAATAGTCATTTATAAATATCATTTTAGAGCACACATTTGAAATCAGTGTGCTCGTGCTCGTGTGGCATGTTAAAACTATTATTTTCTGCCTCGCTCATGAGAGTAACAGCTGGCGAAATTACAGCCTCGTCTACTGATTTCAAATGTGTGCTCTAAAATGATATATATAAATGACTATTATAATTATTATAAGCAAGACAATAAATGGCAAAGATATGTAGAAAATAAGATATTTAAGATACGTTCATAACAAACGTAGCGTGGGGGAAAATATGCTTCTAGAAGACATGTAGAAAATAAACGTATTTGAGATACGTTCATAACGAACGTAACGTAGGAGAAAATACGTTTCTTGCTAAACGTAATTGAGAATGCAGTTTAGTTCTGTGGGAACGTAATTTTTAGGAGACAGGGTTGCTCAGAAATGTGCACAATCCTCTTCTCTGTGGTTTAAGATGGAATGAGTTCATAATTACAATTCAAGTCTTACCTCTGCAAGAACTCCAGGGTAGCTCCCTGTTCAGAGCGATAACTGATGTTGAGGAAGTAATATGCTGCAAACATCAGTATCAAGGCGTCGACAACATCCGGCACTGCCACTGACGATGGTCTGGTCCTCTGCTATCATGGAGGCGTGTGGTGCAGTGGGATAGTACGTTGGCGTTTGGATCAGGGGAGCACAGCTTCAAACCCCACTGCAGTCAACATGTCGTTGTGTCCCTGAGACACTTCACCCCAAATTGCTCCTGTGGGGATTGCCCACCGTACTGAGTATGTAAGTCGCTTTGGATAAAAGCGTCTAACAAGTAACATGTAATGTAATGTCCAGCTGTCAGGGGAGAACTCCCTTAAAGAGGACCTATCATTCACTTCTTGATGTCTTCTCTCCATCACTATGTGTCCCGGGTGTGTCGGAAAACTCACGCAGCATCAGGAAATAAACCCCTCTCTCTTTTCCTCCATACCTAAATCTTTAAAAACGGGGAACTACGGAGCTGATCCAGATTTGCGGATATGACGTAATATCTGAAATGTGGACCCACGGCCCAATCAGAAACGTTGTTATCAGAAACAATGCCCGACTGTTTTGGAGGTAATATGGTCGGTGTTTACATTAGCATCGCTAACACTCAGAGCTAACCTGTACTGGAGAGCATGTGTGTGAAGAAGCAGGAAGTAGAAAGGAACTCACCTTGTGGTATAACCGGCAAGAGAGAAAGCCTTTGAGCTCCAGACTGTTTCAGATCCTTGATGATCCATGATATGGCGTTTCATCACGGCAGCATTTAGTTTAGACGGTAGCTGCCGGGTCCCACATGAGCTCAGACCCCTCCTCTTTAAAGCTTTATCCCCAAATCAGCGCTTTAGAAACAGGAAGTGAAATAGAGAGATATGAGGCATGGCTAGAATGGGTGATCTGAAAACCTCATAGATATGTTTTTTATATATTTGTATATATCTGAGAGCTATTCTATTGCCTAAAAATAGCATGATAGGTCCACTTTAAGGTACACAACAAAGGAAAAAGTCAACAAAAAAAATAGAAATCCCAAAAATATTTGGTGCAGATTGTTTATATATTGTTTTACTGGTGATCATATGGCCAATTGTATTTTAGGAATTATCAGCTCCTGCAGCTTTCTTTTCTTTCTTAAGTGTTTCCTAATGTACAGTATATAAAATATCACGTCATAAATGGATAGTTTGGGTGCTTGAAGTGGGGTTGTAAAGGGTACTTATCCATAGTCAGTGTATTACCTCGAGTAGATGATGTCATACAGGTTGTTTTCCCGAATCTCCCGCTGGTCCAAACAAAGAACAGCATCGTTCTTCTGTGCCCTACGCTGTACATATCCGGCATGAATGCTGAAAGGTTTGGGAAGCTTTGTTTCGTGAAAGCCTGGCAAAGGGTGTGGCCTCTGGGTATTCACACGTCAGAGTACCCTGGAAGCAAATGAGAAATCTCCAACGAGGTGTTTTAGGGAGTGTGCTAGAGTTTTACTCCCTACAGGGTGCACTTTGAGGGTTTCTGACTAAATAAAAACCTTCATAACACACAAGGGGACGGGTAATAACCGGAAAAGCATGACATGGGACCTTTAAGATATTCATTGCTATCGGGATCTTAAGAGCATTCCATGGAATATAACAAAAAGTGTATTAGAGTGGAGTAGAATTACAAAGTAACAATGAGCTGTCATGTGGGTATATATTAATTATGGACACAAGCAATTTTCACCCATTAATTAACATATGTTTTAAATGTGTAGACAGCAATTTGTTTCTTATCGCCTAAACCTCCAGGGCTGTACACAGTTTAATACTGTTAACTTCTACTGTTGAGAAAAACTAAAACAATTCCCAGTAGAGACGTACCATAGAACATGTTGTGAAACACAATAGGCTGCATGTGTAGTTCTGGGGGGACGTTCAAGTCCCGTTTTGGATAGTCTGGCGTGGTTTCATTTGATTTCAAAGAGCTGTTTGATGCTCGGAGTAACCTTGGCACACTGCCACTCCAACATCAAATCCCAGAGCTTGAAGATTAATCAAGGGCACTGTAGTCCCAAACGATAGCTGGGGATTATGGGTAGTGTAGTGTCTTCGGCCATCCTAAACTCCGAAATGTTTTTCGGATTTCATATCGCATGAACACCATATCCCAACGTGCATTGCGGCTAAAACATCCAATCACTGAGCTTAAACCATAGCTGAGGATCTTGGATAATCAGTTCAGTGGTTGTGTATCGCAATGATGCTCAAAGTGTCCCATATAGGCTTACGTCTGTTTCCGGTTATTTTTATTTTGCAATTCAGTTCCTGACGGACGCCAAAAAAGCCGGAGATTATGGAATTAAACCAATAAATAAAAACAAGGATAATTGTGTGTTATTGGTGAGTAAATAACAGTGTGTTATTTAGAAAAAATTAACAAATTAGAAGGAAAAAAAGATTTCAGTATTCTGAGGCTCTGAGCCCCATTTATTTTCCTCACAGACGACAAAAAAAGTGAGACATTATAAGATTTAAAAGTAAAAACAATAATTGTGGCTTGATATTGAGTAAGAAGATGTTTCTATGAACCCCACAGCTTCCGGTCTGCCATGACCCGACCGGACAAAAAGACGTGTTGCATTCTCATCTGTTTGTCATTACTGGTGTCATTTTCTGTATTGCTAAAGCCATTGTAACACGTAATCACTGACGTTCCGCCGACTCATCAGAACAGTGTGGCTAAACAAGGCGTGTAGGACAGAGAGTGAACACACATACTATACAGAGATGCTGTATGAGAAACCAATGTCAGTTTGGAACATTGAACAATGTAAATCTATTCTAGTAGACCTTTTTAATTTTTATTATTAAATTATGGAATTATGATCAGTAGAAATGGCCATGACATGGGACCTTTAAAGTCACACATTTTAGTCCATTGATACATTTCTAAAAGCTACTTTCCTCCTTTTTTGTGTTGAAAGACATCAGCAGGTCAATGTTACTGGGGTTGTGAACGCACCAAACTCTGTCTGTTAGTGCTTGTATATCCTCCCTGCGTGTGTAATGTGTTTAAACACAACAGAGTGGGGGAAGACATTTCCCTCTGAGGGAATAATAAAGTATATCTTCTTCTTCTTCTACTTAGAAATCACAAGTGAATGGTCACATTAGGTTTGCCTGTAGTGAATGCTGACAGCTATTTTATTTAGCTAGTTTATAGATTTATGATTGCATAGAAAAATATCTCCGATACAACCCACAGTCTCTTACTTGTGTGTTATAACATCATTTTATATCTGTATTGTGCTCTGGTAGGAATTCACACCCAACAGTCCAGTTTTTTGTGTGTCTTTAACTCTATGGTTTTACACAGTTTCTATAACCTGAAATTCACATATTTAACAATTCAATCCTCAAAGAAATACAAGTCAACATTTTTTAAAATGTAATTTTTTTTTACTATAATAGGATAGTCAATACCTGTGTGTTTCCAGTGTATCAATGTAAAGTAGTGGTTAAATTAAACAAAATTACAAAATATTTCTTTCTTTACTCATATATTTGCTTGCAATTATACATTTTTTAAATGAGTATCAACAGTATTTTGTATGTATTTGACAGTGATATATAGCCATAACAAAAGTATCTTTTCGTACAATTACAGAAAATGCAACTAATTTTGCCAACAGAAAATCATTTATTTTTACGATTAGTTTTGTTAAATTCGCATTTATAAACTGCTATAAAACAGAGAAATAATGTATTCCATTTCTACAGTTTTGTCTTGTTAAAATTAGGGCTGTCAGTCGATTAAAATATTTAATCACGATTAATCACATGATTGTCCATGGTTAATCGCGATTAATCGCAAATTAATCGCACATTTTGTATCTGTTCTAAATGTACCTTAGAGGAATATTTTTCAAGTTTTTAATACTCTTATCAACATATGAGTGGACAAATATGCTTTATACTAATGTTTATTATCATTTGAACAATGACAAATATTCTCATGAATATTAAACACAACAACCTGGAACCTCTCTCATTCAATACAAATGGTGTGTGTGTGTGTGTGTGTGTGTGTGTGTGTGTGTGTGTGTGTGTGTGTGTGTGTGTGTGTGTGTGTGTGTGTGTGTGTGTGTGTGTGTGTGTGTGTGTGTGTGTGTGTGTGTGTGTGTGTGTGTGTGTGTGTGTGTGATCGTTGGAGCTATGTGCAACTCAAGGCATATGCTCGAACGGGAGCTGCCTGGACGCTGCAATCATGTTGCTGCAATCATGAGTGTGCTGACTTCTCCTACAATGTCCCGCTGTCTGCTTCATGTGTGCTCGGCGCAGTTGTGTGGATAGAGCGCTCCTCTGTTTTCATTTAAACAGCTCCTTATATCCGTTAGCGCAGCTAGCTAGCACCAGATGCTAACAACAACAATAGCCGCGTTCACACTGCGGTACGGTAATGCACGTAAGGTCTCTCTCTCGCTCGCTCAGGCCACACACACACACACCCTTCCGGTCCTCCCGATGACCAGTCGGTGCCTGCCGGTGAGTGTGGAAGTGTGGTCTGCCACAAGCGGGCGGCAGGAGTGGGGCTGTCAGCAGCATCAGCTTATATATGGTATTTTAAACTCGATGCGCTCTGAAACTACGGGGCGGCCGAGGAAAAAAAATACACATGCGTTAATCGCGTTAAAATAATTTTTTTTTGCGTTAACGCGTTATTAACGCGTTAACTTGACAGCCCTAGTTAAAATACATCACACATTTCAGTAAAGCGTTTATTATTGTCATTTTAATATGATTTCCTGTAATCATGAAATACAATAAAAAACTGCTACATTTTTGGGGGGAAGACTGTACATTGTACCTTTATCACCAAACCTGCCATTCACCGAATAAATGCTTTCTATATTGACAATATACAGGAATAAATGAAAAATATCTATTGAATGAAATAGCTTCTAGAGATGTTTTAGATTATTAAACCACCTTAAGCCCACCCCCCTCACTGTTTACATTGTTCATTTGGTAGTTGAACCATTTTATAAATACAGAGATTGATAAATATTTCTTCTCTTTTTCAGCCTTCCAATCAAACACATACAATAACGAGGAACTCCGGATTGTGTTGGTGGGGAAGACCGGAGTTGGGAAGAGCGCCACAGGAAACACCATTCTGGGGGAAAAGCACTTTAAATCAAAGTTCTCTTCTAAATCCATGACTGTAAACTGTTCTAATGCCTTTGGGGAAGTTGATGGACAAAGAGTTAAGGTTATTGACACTCCAGGTCTGTTTGACACCAAGATTGAAGAAGAGAAGACCAGAAAAGACGTTGGCCAGAGCATTAAATTTGCTTCTCCTGGACCCCATATCTTTCTGGTCGTCATCAGACTGGGCAGATTCACAGAGGAAGAAAAACAGACGGTTCAGAAGATTCAGGAACTCTTCGGAGGAGATGCAGACGGATACAGCATGGTTCTCTTTACCCACGGTGACCAGCTCGAAGGAACTATTGAAGAGTTCTTGAAGGAAAGCAAAGATCTGATGGAACTTGTGGCCAGATGTAACGGGCAGTACCACGTCTTCAATAATAAGTTGGAGGATTGTTCTCAGGTCAGAGGGCTGATCAACAAGATCAGAAACATAGCAGAGAAGAACGGAGGAAGCCATTACACCAATGACATGTTCCAGGAGGCAGAGAGGGAGATAGAAGCGGAAAAACAGAGAATCCTTAAAGAGAAAGAAGAGGAAATACGCAAAAAGGAAGAGGAAATGGAAAAGAGAATAGAGAAAAAGTATGAGGAACAATTTAAGAAAGTCAAAGAGGATGGTGAGAGGTTAGAAAAGATGATAGAAGCTAACAAAAGAGAAATGGAAGAGGAGAGGAGGAGAATGAGAGAAGAGGAGGAAAAGCTAAAAGCAGATCGCAAAATAGAAATGGAGGAGGAAAGGAGGAGAATGAGAGAAGAGCAGGAAAGGACAAACGCAGATCGCAAAAGAGAAATGGATGAGGACTGGAAGAGAATGACAGAATATGAGGAAAAGCAGAGAGAATGTAACAGAAGAGACAATGAGGAGGAGAGGAACAGAATGAGAGAAGATGAAAAGCTGAGAGAAGCTACCAGAAGAGAAAATGAGGAGGAGAGGAGAAGAATAAGAGAAGAAGATGACAAGCTGAGAGAAGCTAACAGAAGAGAAAATGAGGAGGAGAGGAGGAGCAAAAGAGAAGAGGAGGAAAAGCTGAGAGATGCAAACAGAAGAGAAAATGAGGAGGAGAGGAGGAGAATGAGAGAAGAGGATAACAGGCTGAGAGAAGCTAACAGAAGAGAAATGGATTTCGAGAGGATGAGAATAAGAGCAGAGGAGGAAAGGAGGGCCAGAGAGGAAGCTGAGAGAAAAAAACCTGAATGTACAATTTCATAGATTCCTTTTTTAGATAATACCTAATGTGCAGCATGAGAGAGTCTGACCTTCTGACGCTGGACTGCAGCAGATTTACCGAACCCCCTTGCTCATCTTCAGTCCCCGTTCTGATGTATTGGTTTGGTGTGATTTATAGTTATATCAGTTATTTCAAGGATTGTGTGTTTTGACCAAAAATTGTCTTGAACCAACATCTCTGATTTGCTCTTTGATTGCTATTTCTTTGATCACAACAAATCGAAATGTTTAAATCTTTATTACACTACATCACATGTCGCTTGTTAGACGCTTTTCTCCAAAGCGACTCACACACTCAGTACTGTGGGCAATCCCCACAGGAGCACTTTGGGGTGAAGTGTCTGAGGGACTCAACGACATGCTGACTGCATTGGGGTTTGAACCTGTGCTGCCTTGAGCCCAACACCAACGTACTAGTCCACTGTCAACAGCCTCCCATGATCTCCGATTTGTTATTTTATTGCTATTGCTTTTATCACAAAAAATCGAAATGTTCAAATCTTTATATGTAATTAATTTTGAAATCAAATATGAAAAGGATGGAACACACCTTAATGTGTAAAGACAAACATCAGGTGATTAATAATGGGCCATAATAAAAGACTGTTGACTTCACATTGAGTGTGCTATGTGCTTTTGTTGTTTAACAAAGATTAAAAGAGGGTTTTAAGAGTCTATCTTATTAGAAAGCACAGTATTATTCACTACCGGATCTAAATAAAAATGTAATTGAAAAGAAGAAATAATGCCTGAACCCATTAAAAGCTAACTGGAAATGAACGTGTGCTAAATCGGAGCTTTTTAAATCGTGGTAACTTTAAGGATTTTCCTTTATTGATCTTTGAATTCAGAAAATAGCTTAAACTCATTAATTATCTCAATAATAGCTGAACTTTTTAATTGGTTTGAACAACCAATCACAGCTTTGGAGAGGTACTTTAGGGAACATCTGGTAAATACATGTGTTTGCATCAACACATGTATCTAAAGGGATAAGTTATCTACTGATTATCTTTGTTTTAAACATGATAAGGGTTCTTTGTAAACATATATCACCCAGTAGTATTCACGTGTTAAGAAATCCACTTTTTAAATACATTCAGTCAATTAAAACATGTTCAAACAAATCTTAGTTTAAAAATAACTTGAACAAGCTTGAAATAGACCCTTCATATTTCCCCTTATACTGTGAGTAATCTGAGGCTTCTGTTTTAAGGAATGAGCTGAAAACACTAAATAAAGTAAACCCTCTGGAGAGCTGAGATGAAGGCTGTTTGTGTCTTGAAGCATATTCTAGTATCAAAGAATAATTTACCTACTTTTGATTGATTTTGCGAACTTATAACGTAACTTTTGAGGCTGTATACCTCACCTCTAGCGAGAGGCTCAGCTCTTGGTAGGTTTTTCTTTATGGTGTTTGGACACCCCTGATCTAAATAATACACAATGTAATGAGTACGCTACTGTACATTACTGTCTCACTAGGCTACAGGAATATGTAGAAATATACTCCAGACACAGAATGGCGGTGGATTTAATATTCATTATAATTATGCAAACTGTTCTGGGTTATAGAAGAGGTGCCACTTAATAAGCTCTGGAGTCCTCGACCAATCAGAGGGGAGGTGTTGATCAAAATATATTTATTTTACACAAGATCACATTACAAACCATTAAAAACTCAATTCTGTAAATGGTGTTGATTTAGTTAAGATAAAATACATACTTACATTACACATACATTATAAAATTAAATGAAGATTATGATAAAAAATAGACTTTTGCAGCTAATATTTTAATAAGTGTTAGTGCTGGTCAGAAGGAATGCTCAGATATTAAAAAATAAGAACATCTATTATTTTCTTGCATTGTAGTTCAAATATTTTGGGATGCTTTCCAGCGTTGGTTAACTTATAATGAACCAAACAGCCCAGTCTCAAGACATGGCAATATAACATTCAGCCTTCAATTTGAAAACAAAAAAACAGAGTTTGGAATTAGCAATTTATTTCAAACTCAAAAGTCACTTTCTTTAAACATCCCCAGTATTAATTGGTTTTCTTAATGATGTGAAATTATACCAAAAGTTTTAAAAAACCCAACAATTTTACAACATTTCGAAAACACAGAAAAGACCCCTTGTGTTTCATTTTCAGTTGTTATATTGCTAACGCCATACTTTTTTTTATGTGCCTTTACCTGATGTATTGGAATACTAAAGAACTGGCAGGGGAAGGCTAATGTGAGAGTGCTAAGTTGCACTAACTCTCCTACTTTTTAATTCTATTTACTCCAGAGATGAGTAATGCAAACACAGAATGAATGTAATGGTGTTGATTTAGAACAGATACAATATGTTTTGCTCTCACAAAGAGTGAGGGTCCATTCCAGCAAAAGTAAATGAGTCCAGGATTATTAACAAACAACTTGACATGGTTGTTTGAGTTTGTCGGATAGCTCTGCCTTTGGTGTCTCCTTGCTCCTTTATTATGCTTCTATGGTATGTAAATATGATTTGGATATGATGTGTTTAATTGAATCTTTTTGTAGCACATTGTTTAAACCTTCCAGAAAAACGTGGGCAAAAATCCTTGATTTTGCGATCAAACATGTGGGTTTTTATGTGATTTTATGCGGTGAAATTGCGGGGAGTTGCGAAATGTGCGGAAAGTTGCGAAATATGCAGAAAAAATTAATATTGGGCTGTCTTATTTATTTATTCTCTCTCACACACAACCTGCCAATAACGTTAAACCTCTTTACTATTCAATTAAACACATTCAATGTGTATTTATTGTAAAAGCAATTGGGCTATTTTAATCACACTCTCTCACACACACACACACACACACACACTTCTCCGCCTCATTCTGTTTTCATTTACTCGTTCGTTATCTGACCAGCTTCAATCTTGTAGGCTTCTCACCTCGTTTCTTGTAGCCCTCGAAAGGGTTTTGGAGGTCGATGCTTCGGTGAACGTGAGTTGTTTGGCTTTCTTGTCCGCAGCAGCAGAAAGCATTTTCGAATGTTTGAATGAATCAAAGTGGGTCGTCACCGTGGATTTTCTCTTATGCTCCAACACAGTTGCACGGGATGCAGAATAGTTTCCCCCCACTTTCGTGCAAGACATCGGGGTACTGCTTTGCCCGGTCTTTAGCTGAAATGTTCGTCGGTAAATGAGATGGATTAGATTTTTTCATCTTGGTGTTTTCTCTCTCGTGTGAGCTCCACACGTTCACTCTACGGTGTTGTTTACCTTCTGTGATGCGCAAGCTGATGACGTCGCGTCAACATCATCATCACTTCACGTCAAGAGGAGTTAACTTTTTTTTTCTCAACTTTGTGTGGAAAAATGCGGGGATTATGCGGCCTTTTGATAAATATGCGGCCTTTTAAAAATCTGCGCCATTTTGCTGATTATGCGGTCAATTCTGCGATCGCAGAATCGCGTTTTTCTGGAGGGTCTAATTGTTAATATGACCACTACTGCATGTGGAAAGTAAACAATGAAGTATGTATTTCCATTGTAAAAGCCTGTCCTGCAGCATGTGTGGTCTGCTGCTGCGGGGGGATTCCTCCACACAGCGTCTGCCTGATTGTACTGTCTCTCTCCTCAGATTTAAAAGCAGTTTTCAGGAAACCTAGAGCTGAAACTAGAGTCTGGGGAGCCGAGGAGGAACGGCCGAGAGGAGGAACGCCTGAGAGGAGGAACAGTAGACGAGTTCAGCAAGTGTGTGTCTGACCGATTTCAAAACCACCCACACACTCCCCTCCTCCATGACCTCCGTCTGCAGTCCCTCAGCTGAATGAAGATCCTAAATGCGCTGAGGGACAAACAAACCCCCCTCCTCTCTGGCAGAAACAGGAACTGTGTTTGGTGGTGCTTCCTTTTTAGTAAACCCTCTTATTGTTTTGAAATCTGACTGCATTATTACTGACTCTTTTTTTAAACTTTCTTTATTGGGTATCAAAAGTAAGTAACGATTATTACTGACTCTAACCATCATTCACTGACAGCATCATTAACGGGGTTTATAACAGAGTCAGGGAAACACCTAATGGATATGTGGCTTTAATTATGCATTTAAATACAGATATTCAGAGGTGTAAAGTAACTAAGTAGCCTACATGTATTCAAATACTGTACTTTTGTGAGGTACTTGTACTTTACTTGAGTATTTCCATTGTATGCTACTGTGTACTTCTACCAATTTTGGGTAAAATAAAGTATACAAACAAATAGACCAGTGCAGTTCCACAGACTGGCCAGCAGGTGTCAGGCTGTGGCCACTAGAGAAGAAAACTAATGCAGGAAACACGAGTCAGAGTAACATATCAATATGTATATATCCTCGCTATGCATGTGTGTAATGTTGATCAGTAATATAACGTGCAGTTATAAAAAAAAACATTAAAAATTAAAACCTTTGTCTCCCCCCGCTCCTTCAATGTCACTATTATTGACACCCTGGTACACACATGGAGCTGCTTTGCCTGATGCTGATTTTAATGACTGATTGAACCACAGCAAAATTGTTTTAGAGTTTTTATATGTTTAACTGCTATGCCTGTCATCTTTGCTCTATGTGTTTGTGTTGTCTCCTGGGTTCTGTAGTGCCCGGAGTGTGTCTTTTTATTTCCTCCCAAACCCCATCCCCTCAGGAAGCCTTTGCCTCCTGTCAGGTCATCATTGTAAATAAGAATTTGTTCTTAATTGGTTTTCCTGGATAAATAAAGGTTCAACTACTACTACTACTCCAGTTAAAGCCTTCTACTTGTACTCAAGTACAAGATCTGAGTACTTCTACTTTTACTCAAATTCAAGATCTGAGTACTTCTGCTAAAGTATACACAACACATTACATTACATGTTGCTTGTTAGACGCTTTTATCCAAAGTGACTTACATACTCAGTACTGTGGACAATCCCCACAGGAGCACTTTGCGGTGAAGTGTCTCAGGGACTCAACGACATGCTGACTGCATTGGGGTTTGAACCTGTGCTCTCCTGATCCCAAGACCAACGCACTTGAGGGGTTTTGACTCTGCAGACCGCTTACACGCATGAACACCTTCATAACACACAAGGGGATGGGTAATAACCAGAAAAGCATGTCATGGGACCTTTAAAATCAGTTTGTGTACCTGTATTAGGTATGTTGTGGGGCCCATGATTATATAGTCACTTGCGGGGACTTGCCTTTTGTTTGGGGGGGAAATTAAAATCTTAACAATGTAAATCCTCGGCAGCATTACAATGCTATGTATACTACTAGCACACAATAAAAACAAAAAAACCATAATATACCACTCAAACAGGGTCATTATGTCACCTAATGGGCGTTTTTGGTACTTCTAGTACATTTAGCTAATAATGCTATTTTAATATTTTCTTGAATACAAATGATAAATGTAGGCCTGACAGTCATATTTTCTCCTTTTTCCACCACTGTTTATCAGCCACATGAGGGTGCTGTATCTCAAGGTTTGAAATCATAGTTGACCTTTCTCTGTTTCACAGCATCTGAGCTTAATTAGGTCACACAGTGATTTTTTTGCCAAACATTTATACAGTAACTTTAGCATTTAATAACTGCTAAGGTTGATGTCAATAATGGTGGACCCCAACGTTGCCGTATTTAAAGCTAGACCAATAGAATGATACAAAAAAAGGTATGACTGGTTTGTGATTCCAAGGCGCTCCCTGGCCAGCGTAGAAATCCCCCCACCTAGTCTTGGCCTCCTCCGAGCTGGATGTGCCTGAAACACCTCTCTAGGAAAGTGGTCAGGTGGCATATTTACCAGTGTCCAAAACCAACTAAACTGGCTCCTTTCTACATAAAGAAACAGCGGCTCTGAGTCCCTCCCGGAACCTGAACTGAACCTCTCACATTATCACTAAGGGAGATGGCAGACAGCAGACTAGTTCGCTTGTATCCGCAATCTCATTATTTTGGTCATGAAGAAGTGGAAATTACTTGTTTCTGGGGTTATTATTTCGCTACACACACATAGCTGATTTGATCACATGCACGAACAAGACCACATGCAGTTGTGGAGAGGTGGCAGAGCGACGGGACTGCCTGTCATCCAGGAGTAGATGGGGCACCATCAAGGGCCCCTCGGAAGTGCCAATAAGTGAGTGAGGGAATTGGCACTCCAGCTACCAGTACACACTCGGTATTCTGGTCCGACAGGGACGTGAACCAGTGATCCATGATCCCCCCCCCCAGCCCCCCCTCACTCGAGAACAAGACCCATAGATACTTCAACTCCTTCACTTGGGGTGATGACTCACTCGGAGTATCAGGGCCTCAGATAAAGAGATGCTGATCAACAGAGACTACGAGCGGCAATTCAAAGGCCTGGCGTGCAGAGGCACGTGCGGTTTCTTTGTGCCATTTAGAAGAACAGAGGGCATTTCTTGTAAATGCTAAAGGAAGGGGGGAGCAGGGTTTACTGGGGGCAGTTATCTAAATGCAATCAATGAAAGTGGCAGTAAAATAATAAAGATGCGTTTAATCACTTTGTTTCTTTTTGAACACGTTGACAAAGATCAGGCTGTTGTAAATAGTGTGGATCGGAGCCACACTATGACAACAGTTGAAGGAGCAGTCAAACTGTACATTTGTTGGAGCAGAAACTTTCCCCGAAGAGATGCTCAGAATAAGACAATAATAAGTGAACAGTATATTAGTTCTATAATACTCAGTTTAACACAGTATACTTATATAGTGCAGGGGGTCCAAACTACGGCCTGCGGACCCTCTGTAAGTGAGCCCCATGTCAAATAAATTCTGTCATTTAAAGTTGAAGAAATGTTCTAACAAATCTAAGTTAATAAAAAAAAGCCCAATAACTTATTTACAACAAGCTTGAAATAGACCCTTCCTGTTGCCCTTATTATAAACAATCTGAGGCTTCTGTTTTAAGCAATGAGCTGCTAACTAAATAATTGAAACCCTATGTAGGCTGTTTTCTTTCTAAAGCTCAAGTATCAAGCATAATTCACTTACATTTCATTGATTTTATGACTTATAAACTGAACTTATGAGGCAATACACCTCACCTCTAGTGAGTGGTCCAGCCCTTCGTATGTTTTTCTGTATGTGGCCCTCAGTGAAAGAAGTTTGGAGACCCCTGATATAGTGCAATGTCCCCCTCCTCTCCCCGCTGCAGCCCAGCAGCTGATCTCAGAGCACGCTCCCCTCTCCTGCAGGGGGGCGTGGTCAGCTGCAGCTCACAGAATCAGCCCCCTACAAAAGCAGCGCTGGAAAGAGCAAATAGAGCGAAATGAGGCATGGCTAAAATGCAGGATCTGTTTGGTATTTTGAAAAAAATATATATTTATATACTTTATATAGGTTGATAAGGTATAATAATATATTGTTCAAATGTAGTATGATAGGTCACCTTTAAATGAAGAAAAAACCGTACATATTAAATTAAAAACGTTCAAAAATGAAAATTGAACATGGAAGTCGAGTAAAACCGAGTGGTGTCATCATTTATTAAAAGCTTTAATGAAAAGGTGAGTTTTAAGAAGTGATTCAAAAGATTTACTGATTTTGCCAGAAAAATCTCACCCTTTGTTTTTAGCCTGGATTTCTGAAACTAGTACTACAAAATCATCTTTGAATATTTGAGTAAATGTACTTTCAATATAATATAACTTCTAAGACTAAGTGTGTTGTGCCAGAGACATAACACAAACATACACACACACTTGTTTTCTTAATGGGACATTGTGTTGACTAATGTATTCCCGTTCCAAAGCCTAATCTTTACCTTAGTGGCAGTGGCTCAGTCTCTTGGCATTGGGACAGAAGGGTTGCCAGTTTACTTCCTGCACAAGTGCCCATGAGCACTAAATGAGTTACAACACTTACTTTATATTCTTGAGTTTAATTACATAAAGTTTTGTTAATACATTTTGGTTCTGACATGTTTCTGAAATACAAATAAATAAATAAATGAAAATACTTTTCACCTTGAGATAAATGCTCTTCTCTGAAAGGTAAACCAAAATTCCTCAAACTAAATAGTTCCATGATAACTTATCTCTTTAGATACATGTGTTGATGCAAACTGCTTGGCTGTGTTTTCAGAAGAAGTGTCATGCTACAAACAAATGCATTTACCAGATTGTCCTTAAAGTTCCTCACCAAAGCTGTGATTGGTTGTCCAAACCAATTAAAAAGTTCAGCTATTGTTGAGATAATTAATGAGTTTAAGGTATTTTCTGGAGACAAAGGTCAACAATGGAAAATCCTTAAAGTTACCACGATTTAAAACGCTCAGATTTAGCACACGTTCATGTTTGCTTTTAATTTTATTTCTTCTTTTCTATGACATGAAACGTTTTTATTTAGATCCAGTTGTGAATAATACTGTGATTTATATTAAGATAGACCCTTACAACTCACTTTTAAAACGTTTATTAAACAACCAAATTACATAACACACTCAATGTGAACTCAACATTATTTTATTATGAGACATTATTGATAGCTAGATGTTTGTCTTTTCACATTCATTTCAGTTCCAACCTTTTCATATTGAATTACACAATTCATTACATATGTAGATTTGAACCTTTCGTTTTTACAAAACCCAACATTCACATTACGCCTTCAGTTACAGGAAAGCCAAAGAAAACGCATCCGTATACAATTTTAAAAGCATTATATATACATGATGTATATATATTTTTTTCTTGTAAATCAAAGAACAAATTAGTTTACAGTACATTACTATAGTTTAGAATGTTAACATCTTGGTTGTTGACAATATGTCACCCTGTTAGTATTTCATTAAAACTCACCACTGAAATAACTGATATTACTGTAAATCACATCAAACAACAAAATCAAAAAGGGGGCTGTGAAGATTAACAAGGAGGTATTCCAGAGGGTCAGCCTGTATCAGGAAACCTGCAGCTGTTACTTTATTTATTATTATTATTTGAAGAACTTCCGAATTTTTGTACAAAAGTGCGTCAATTGGTCACCTTTCGAAGCATTGTCCTCGACCTAGACTTCACAGATCTCAAACCTTTTTTCATAGCAGTCCACATTACGTCAAGTATTGAAGCATTGTCCTCAGCATCCTTCCTGGCCTTCCTTTCCTCCTCATCTCTCATTCTCGTCCTCTCCTTCTCCATGTCTCTTTCACGAGCTGCTTTTAGCCTCTCCTTCTCTTCTCTCATTCTCGCCCTCTCCTCCTCCATTTCTCTTTTGCGAGCTTCTCCCCTCCTCTCCTCCTCTTCTCTCATTCTCGTCCTCTCCTCCTCCATTTCTCTTTTGCGAGCTTCTCCCCTCCTCTCCTCCTCTTCTCTCATTCTCGTCCTCTCCTCCTCCATTTCTCTTTTGCGAGCTTCTCCCCTCCTCTCCTCCTCTTCTCTCATTCTCGTCCTCTCCTCCTCCATTTCTCTTTTGCGAGCTTCTCTCCTCCTTTCATCCTCTTCTCTCATTCTCGTACTCTCCTCCTCCATATCTCTTTCATCAGCTGCTTTTAGCCTTTCCTCCTCTTCTCTCATTCTCCTCTCCTCCTCCATTTCTATTTCATCAGCTGCTTTTAGCCTTTCCTCCTCTTCTCTTATTCTCCTCCTCACCTCCTCCATTTCTTTTTCATGAGCTTCTCTCCTCCTTTCCTCCTCTTCTCTCATTCTCCTCCTCTCCTCCTCCATTTCTCTTTCATGAGCTTCTATCTGCCTTTCCTCCTCTTCTCTCATTCTCCTCCTCTCCTCCTCCATTTCTCTTTCATGAGCTTCTATCTGCCTGTCTGACCTCTCACTATCCTCTTCGATTTTCTTCAATTGTTCCTCATACTTTTGATCTAATCTCATTTTAATTTCCTCTTCCTGTTTGCGTATTTCCTCTTCTCTCTCTTCAAGGATCCGTCGTTTTGCCTCTTCTATGGCCCTCTCTGCCTTCTGGAACATTTCAGTGGTGTAATGGCTTCCTCCGTTCTTCTCTGCTATGTTTCTGATCTTGTTGAGCAGCCCTCTGACCTGAGACCGATCCTCCAACTTATTATTGAAGACGTGGTACTGCCCGTTACATCTGGCCACAAGTTTCTGTAGATCTTCATCATCCTTCAAGAACTCTTCGATAGTTTGGTCTTCAAGCAGATCACCGTGGGAAAAGAGAACCATGCTGTATCTGTCTGCATCTTCTCCAAAGGTTTCCCGAATCGTCTGAACTGTCTGCTTTTCTTCCCCTGTGAATCTGCCCAGTCTGATGACGACCAGGAAGACGTGGGGTCCAGGGGCAGCAAAAACAATGCTCTGCACAACGTCCTCTCTGGTCTTCTCTTCTTCAATCTTGGTGTCAAACAGACCTGGAGTGTCAATAACCTTAACTCTTTGTCCATCAACTTCCCCAAAGGCCTTACCACAGTCTACAGTCAGAGATTCAGCAGAGCACTTTGATATAAAGAGCTTTTTTCCCAGAATGGTGTTTCCTGTGGCGCTCTTCCCAGCTCCGGTCTTCCCCACCATCACAATCCGGAATTCCTCGTTATTGTATGTGTTTGATTTTGATGGGAGATCTGAAACAAATGGAGAAATATTTAGCAATCTCTGTATTTATAAAATGGTTCAACTACCACATGAACAATGTTGACAGTGAGGGGGGTGGGCTCAAGATGGTTTAATAATCTAGAACATCTCTGGAAGCTATGTCATTCATGTTACGATTATTGTGTTATGTCACGTTTTGTACGTCTTGTTTTGGGTGTTTTGCTGTTCTCCCTGTCATGTTTTCCACTTTGTATATTGTCTGGTCCTTTTCCCTGTGTTTTTCCTCCTGTCGTTAGTTTCCCTGGTGTGTCTAGTTATCCGATTGTGTTCACCTGTGGCCCTGGTGTTTCTCCTCCCCTGCCCGGCTGTTTCTCGTTTTGTGATTACCCCTCCCTGTATTTAGTCTGTTCTCTTCCTGTGTTCAGTGTTGGTTCGCCGTTTGTCTGTGTTCACCGGGGAGTGTTCTGATTGTCCGTGTGCCATATCCTTGAAATAAAGGTATTTTCAGTTTTTTTCTGCATTTGGGTCCTGCCTGCTTCACTCACCGTAACAGAACAAACCTACCACGATATGGGCCCCAGCAGATCCGTTTGAGCAGGAACTAGTGGATTATACCTTTTCTTTGTCTGACTGTGCTCATCGATGGATGGGAGCGGTCAGGGTTCAGCAGCGAGATGCTGCTCTGGCAGATGCAGTCCACCTTACGCTGAGGAATCGAGATTTGGTTAAATTCTTACCAGCCTGGCATTTGGATTATCTCACGGTTTGTTTTCCCGATCCTGATAGACCCAGGTCTCCAGATTCCCTTTTTGATACCACACGCATCGGTGTGGTCCGTTTGGCGTCAGCCCCTGCTTCTCACCCAGTGTTTGCTACAGTCCAGGAGCCATTCGCTGGTACTCGTCTGGCTTTTGGAGGTCCACGGAGCCTCCAAACGGCTCCTAAAAAGGAGTCGCAAGACCAGGTTAGCAGCACGAGCCCAAAAGGCCATGGTTCCAGAACCAGTTCAGCCCCCAGCAGCCATGGTTACAGACCCAGCTCTGGCCCCAGCTGCCATAGTCCCATCTCTGGTCTCTTCTCGAGTTCCCTCTCTAGTCCCTTCCCTAGTCCCTTCTCTAGTCCCTCCTCAGGTCACTTCTCTAGTCCCTTCTCTAGTCCCTTCTCTAGTCCCATCTCTATTCACTCCTTTAGTCACTTCTCTAGTCCCTTCTCAAATCCCAACTCAAGTCCCCTCTCCAGTTTCCTCTCAAGTCCCCTCTTGAGTTCCCTCTCAAGTCACCTCTCGAGTTCCCTCTCAAATCCCTTCTCGAGCCCCCTCTCGAGTCCCCTCTCGAGGTCCCAACTCAAGTCCCTACTGAATTGCCGTTGGAGGTTCCACTGGGGGTTCTGCCAACTCCATGTTTTGTTTCGTTGGGGGTCCCGCCGACTACTCTCCTACCGGGGATCCTGCCAATACTATGTCCAGTCCCGTTGGAGGTCCCGCTGACTACTCTCCTGCCCGGGGTCCAGCCACCCCTTTGTCCTGTCCCGTTGGAGGTCCCGCCGTCTACTCTCCTGCCAGGGGTCCTGCCAGCTCCTTCTCCTGTCTCGTTGGAGGCCCCGCCGACTACTCTTCTGCCGGGGGTCCTGCCAACCCTATGTCCTGTCCCGTTGGAGGTCCCGCCGTCTACTCTCCTGCCGGGAGTCCTGCCAACCCTTTGTCCTGTCCCGTTGGAGGTCCCGCCATCTACTCTCCTGCCGGGGGTCCTGCCAATCCTATGTCCTGTGCCGTTGGATGCCCTGCCGACTACTCTCCTGCCAGGGGTCACCCTGTGTCCTGTCCCGTTGGAGGTTCCGCTGGGGGGTCCTGCCAGCTCCATGTCCAGTCCTGCTGGGGGTCCCGCTGACAACTCTTCTGCCGGGGGTCCTGCCAACCCCTTGTCCAGTTCCGTTGGAGACCCCGCCATCACCTGTCCCGCCGGCTCCGGTTCCGGTTCGGCCGACACCGGGTCCTGCCTGGCCTCCGGAGCTGTCTGGTCTTCGCCCTCGAGCCCGGCCCCCTGAGAGCCCGGCCCCCTGAGAGCCATGGTCTTCGCCCTCGAGCCCGGGCCCCTGAGAGCCCGGCCCACTGAGAGCCGCGGTCTTCGCCCTCGAGCCCGGCCCCCTAAGTTCGCCCGCGGTGGCCTTCGCCCCTCCATAACCCCCACATTGGACTCCGTCTTGCCCCCGGGCCGTCCGCCCGAGTTTCCCTTCTCGGCTTCTGCCTTGCCCCCGGGCCATCCGCCCGAGATCCCTTCCTGGTCCTCTGCTGTGCCCCTGGGCGGTCAGCTCAGTCCCGTCCTCCTGACCCCCTCCACCCACCCTGGTGGGTCTGATTGTGTTCACCTGTGGCCCTGGTGTTTCTCCTCCCCTGCCCGGCTGTTTCTCGTTTTGTGATTACCCCTCCCTGTATTTAGTCTTGGCTCTTCCTGTGTTCAGTGTTGGTTCGCGGTTTGTCTGTGACTGTGTTCACCGGGGAGTGTTCTGATTGTCCGTGTGCCATATCCTTGAAATAAAGGTATTTTCATTTTTTTCTGCATTTGGGTCCTGCCTGCTTCACTCACCGTAACAATTCAATTGATATTTTTCATTTATTCCTGTAGATGCTATTCGCACCATAGAAAGCGTTTATTAGGTGACTGGCGATAAAGGTAGAGGGTCTGTCAATGTCAAGTGATGCACCTTGAAGGGACCTTGTTTTTTATTTTACCAGAGCAAGAGAGAAGCACCATGATGGACAAAAACACTGAATTAATATCAAAATAAATGGTAATCTTGCCTGAATGTTTGACTTAACTGCCTGAATACAACCTGAACTGACATGGTGCAGCAGTGGCCTCTAGCTGTACGTTTATTTTAATGACAAAACCTTTTTGACAGATAGTCAATACAACATGTTTAGTTTCTATCTTTCATACTTCTACAAATTACCCCATTTTGGGCATAAAAAAAGTTGTAAGGGTATAAGTTGCCTTTAGTTATAACCAGGAGCCCAAACAAACTTCTGACTGGCTACCCCTAAATATTTGTATTATTCTTAATAAGTTTCATGTAGTCTTGTGAAGAATGTAATACAAGCAAGTATCAAAATCACCCAGGCTATTAAAATGCATTTTTCTTTTTATGTCAAACCTTTATTCAACCAGGTAGGTCCCATTGATCTCTTTTTCAATGGTGACCTAAATATTCTTATTATTTTTATTATTTTTCATGTAGTCTTGTGAACATGCTGTAAAATCAAGTAAAAGCAGTGATACATTCCCAACATTGGGAGTGTATCACCCAGGCTCTCAAAATGCTTGGAATGTAATTTTTATTGGACTATTTTGATCAGTTTATTAGGAAATATGACCACCTACATATCGGTCAGTGTATGTTTTGGTCATTGGATTTTCTTTTCACAAATGGATATTCAAAAACAAAAAACGACTGGATATTTAATTTTCGTTTTTAAAACCAAAATACAAGGCTTTTTTTTTATCATGGTCAAAAAGGGATTTACTAAACTTAAAAAAAAGGGATGATTTTCATTTTCTACTTCTCAAAACAAAAAATTAAATCACTAGAAAACAGAAACAATTTTTTTTTAAATAAATATTGCAAAAAAGGGCTCCAAAAAAGGCACATATACAGTATATACCTAGCAGGTTTAGCCAGTCTGTATTTTTTCAAGCACCACAAGATTCAGAGTTTATAAAGTACAATTCTGGGCCATTGATTGTAATTTCTCCAAACACAAAAAGAATGCCTGTTTTGAAGCCTTAAAATGGTGCAGGAAAAGGACTTTCCATTGTATTATATACTTAAAGACAGGACTATTTAGTTAAGAGAAGAGAAAAAGGAAAGCAAATTGTTATAATGTGTGATGTAACATTAATGACATACATAATATGAGGCCCTTGGCACTCAGACTCTAGAGGGGTCATTTTGTGATCATGGGGCATCACCCTTACAGAATCAGGACAATACCATATGGAGTCAGACACTGGAAGTGTGCTGGAGGCTGAGGCGTAGACTGGAACTGATGGAAGGATGAGGCTGAAGAATCGGCGAGGAACGAACTAGCGGCTGGGAAATAATCATATATTAAAAGACAGCAGATTCATAAGAGGCCAACAAGAGTGACAGAGTGTGTCACTTTGCTGAAGGATAAAGCAGCTATCCAGGCCAGACTCTAAAGACTTTCAAAGGTGCAAAAATGCTGCTGCCAGAGTACTGACTGGAAGTATTGCTGATATCATGTCCACCATATCCTCTTAAAATACTCTGTCCAACAACAATATCAGGCTCATGAACGCTTATTCTATAACACATAGGTGTGAGCAAGCTCTCTGATTGGTCAATAGGCGTGTTTGATTCCACGATAAAACAACGGTCAAATAGAACGTGCCTTTTCACAACAAGTCAGTATCCCTCCGCGTCTGAGAAAAACGGTATACCGTTGGGCCGAAAATAACTGGAACAAGAAAGCAAATGCCCAAATCAGCAAAGGCTTTTACCACCATCCAAGGAAGTCGGTGAAGCCTGGGGATGCGGTGTGGTATAGCATGGAGCCCTTGGGGGTGAACAGCCTGGGGTCCATGATGACCCGCATTTGTGAAGAGGATGGCACTGCTACGCGTTACACAAACCATTGCGTCAGAAGCACCTGCATACAGCGGCTGGCAGAGGCAGGGTTGGAGGCCAGAGAAATCATGTCCGTTAGCGGGCATACAAATGAGTCATCGCTTCGCAGCTACTGGGCTCCATCTCTAGACAATAGAAAGATGTGGAGCAACGCGCTTTTTGCCGGTCCGGGACACGCCATGAAACGGCCACTGGAGGAAAGCTCTTCCGATAACCTACCCGTGAACACCACAGCACCACCTGCAAACAAGTCTGGCATGGAGTTCATGGAGAGCTGTTTCAAAAATTGCACTTTTAATGGCAGCATGAACATCCACCTTCATTCTGAAGCCAAAATGTTAAATATGTAAATAAATAAATGAATAGCCTAATTCAAGAATTGTTGTCAATAAATTGTTTTCAATAAATTGGTTAATAATATATTATTTACAATAATTATATCAATAACTGTAAGCGGGGAAGCAGGAGTGTTCGATTGATCGGCTAGCGTTACCAAGTGAACTACTTTATAGGAACTACTTTCTGACGGAGATGAACTCAAGCAGAAAGTGTAGGTTTGGGAGCAAATTAGCCCACATTATGAAATTGTTTTACGATATTGTTGATTACAATGATAGTTTGTGTTATAGAATCGCAATCATACACTTGAGGCCGTTCTTGAACATCATTATTGGTGCGGCAGGACCGAGGCGCTTGCACCGAGGTCATTGGAGTGAGGGGCGGGGCCAAACTCATGGAAGTGATTTCAAAACAAAAGCACTCGTGTGCTTGGAACGGTGATAATGTTATAAACAAGGGGAATTTAGCGATCACAACGAAAACGGCCAAGACACATATTGAGCCCAGAAAATGAATGTTATTAAGGGCTGTATTTATAATAGGCCTCTGTCTAAAATGGACAACATTAGGAGATTTAAACTATACAGCGATTCTGCACTGCGGTCACCTCAGCCGTTTTGTTTGTTTTTTCAATTCAGATGCTCTTCATTTTTTGTCCTGCTATATTTGATGATCGATAGCAATACAAATATTTGTTATCATAAGTTCTTAATAAAACTGACACTGTTGGACTCGGTACTAGTTTGACTGCTACCAAAAATAAAATGAAGTACTTTTACGGTGTGCTTAGTGTCCTCTGCCAGAGTCCCCTCCATAGTACATACTCATAGTACATAAAGACATTTTCTGCTATCTTTGATGAATGATAAAAAGACAATTTTACCATTAGTTCTTAATGATATTGATACTGCTTGACTCAGTAGTCTTACACCTACTACCACAATACAATGAACTACTTCTAGTGTGTTGTTTAAAAAAAAATCCTCTGTCAATGTCCCCTCCTGAGAACAAAATCAAGCCACTTTTTGCCATTAGTTCTTTGTGAGTTTGACACTGTTGGACTCAGTACTAGTGAAACTACTCCCACAAGTACTTTGAAGTACTTTTACTATGTACTTTTCCAGTAATCCTCTGTCAATGTCACCTCCTGAGTACAATAATGCATGTTTTTCTGCTATTTTTAATAAGCATTTACGGCTATGTTGGACAGAGTATTTTAAGAGGATATGGTGGACATGATATCAGCAATACTTCCAGTCAGTACTACCCGGCAGGAGAATTTTTACACCTTGGAAAGTCTTTAGAGTCTGGCCTGGATAGCTCGTCACAAATATCCTTCAGCACACTGACACACTCTGTCACTCTGGTTGGCCTCTTATGAATCTGCTGTCTTTTAATATATAATTATTATTTCTCAGCCGCTAGTTCGTTCCTGGCAGATTTTTCAGTCTCTTCAGCCTCATCCTTCCATCAGTCCCAGTCTACGCCTCAGCCTCCAGCACACTTCCAGTGTCTGACTCCATATGGTATTGTCCTGATGCTGTAAGGGTGATGCCCCATGATCACAAAATGACCCCTCTAGAGTCTGAGTGCCAAGGGCCTCATATTATGTCTGTCATTAATCTTACATCACCCATTATAACAATTTGCTTTCCTTTTCTCTCCTCTCTTAACTGAATAGTCCTGTCTTTAAGTATAATACAATGTAAAGTCCTTTTCCTGCACCATTTTAAGGCTTCAAAACAGGCATTTTCACTGTATATGTTTGGAGAAATAACACAATCAATGGCCCAGAATTGTACTTTATAAAACTCTGGATCTTGTGGTGCTTGAAGAAATATAGACTGGCTATGCCGGCCAGGTTATATGTGCCTTTTTTGGAGCCCTTTTTTTCAATATTTATTAAAATGTCACTAGTTATTTAAACAAACCACTATCTGAGGATAATACAAGCAACCATAAAATACCCTTTATCTAGAGAGCCATTGAAGCCCATGAAGAATGTATCCTTCCACAAATATTTTCATCTGCTGTATTAATAAAGTTGCCACGTGTTTTCAAATTCAAGTTAGGGCACTATCTGTGCAGAACATTACAAATATTCTTCATTTACATTTTTTTATTTTAAAAGTGTTCAGAAAGACTGCATCAATGATATGCTATACATCTATATAATATCAATATTGTTATCTTCAACCAAAGTCAATTTAGTGGGCAATAGTGGGCAACAATGGGTTAATTGCCATGCATGTGGTGTTTGATATAGTTTATGTTGAATTTCAACTACTTTAGGCAAAAAAACGTATTGACTAAAACTTTTTTTACAATTTACTATAATTTAGAAAGGTTTTCGTGAGAAATCATTTCAGAATAAACTTTCTTTTCATTTTATATTTAAATTAAAAATGTTGGCACACAACATTATTAATGTATTCATTTTTTATTATTTAAAAAAAATTATGAATCCATGTATTGTGTTTCTTTGTGGCTGGGGAAGATATCCAGCAGTTCAACATGCAAATATTCTATTACAAGTAAGTATAAGTATAACATGGAGAAGGAAATAAAATATGTTCCACGACTGATGGAAGAATCTGCGAGGAATGAACTAGGAATAGAGAAATAGTCCTTAAAAGACAGCATTGTCATAAGAGGCCAACAAGAGTCAGTGTGTGTCACTTTGCTGAAGGCCAGTCTCTAAAGACTTTCCAAGGTGTAAAAATGCTGCTGCCGGAGTACTGACTGGAAGTATTGCTGATAATATGTCCACCATATCCTCTTAAAATACTCTATCCAACAATATCAGTCTCATGAAGAAAGTTTTTTTTAACGCTTATTCAAAATAGCAGAGAAACATGCATTCTTGTACTCAGGAGGGGACATTGACAGCGGATTGTTGGAAAAGTACACAGTAAGTACTTCATAGTACTTGTGGGGGTAGTTTCAGTAGTACTGAGTCCAACAGGATCAACCTCACGAAGAACTAATGGCAACAACAAAGAATTCCCTCATCAAACTCAGCAGAAGAGGCTTGATTGTGTTCTCAGCAGGGACTTTGAGTATTTCTCAAACAATACACAGTAAAAGTACTTCAATGTATTGTAAGTAGTAGACTAACTAATACAAAGTCAAACAGTATCAATTTCATTAAGAACTAATGGTAAAATTATATTGTTATCATTCATCAAAGATAGCAGAAAACATGCATTATGTAGCCTACTATGGAGGGGACTGATAGAAGATTACTCACAAAGTACACAGCAAAAGTACTTCATTTTATTTCTGGTAGAAGTCAAACTAGAACCGAGTCCAACAGAGTCAGTTTTCTTAAGAACTTGTGGTAAAACATATTTGTATCACTCGTCAAATATAGCAGGAATGAAGAGCAGCTGATTTGAAAAAACAAACTCGAGAGGCGGCGGAGTGACCGCAGAGCAGAACCGCTGTAGGCTATAGTTTAAATCTCCTAACAATGTTGTCCATTTTAGACACAGGCTTATTATATTTACAGCCCTTAATAACATCCATTTTCTGGGCTCAATATGTGTCTTGGCCGTTTTCGTTGTGATCGCTAAATTCACCTTGTGTCCTTTGTTTATAATATTATCACCGCTTTTGTTTTGAAATCTCTTCCGTGAGTTTGGCCCCGCCCCTCGCTCCAAGGACCATTAGACCATTTAGTAAGCTAACAAGAAAAAAGAAAAAAGGCCTCTCAAACGCTCTTCCGTTTTCGTGTTTAATAAATAAAAACAATTGGACGGTAGATACACGGATTTTTTTTGTTTCAGTTTTCTAGTGATTTTATTTTTCGTTTTGAGAAGTAGAAAATGAAAATCATCCCGTTTTTTAAGTTTAGTAAATCCCTTTTAGACCATGATAAAGAAAAACGCCTTGAATTTCAATTTTAAAACGAAAATTAAATATCCAGTCGTTTTTTGTTTTTGATTATCAATTTGTGAAAAGAAAATCCAATGGCCAAAACATACACTGACCCATATCCAATCTATAAATATGTACTTAGATACATTCCAATCATCATTAACAATACAGTTTATTCACTTACCATTTTGAGCATGTTTGCTGGCCATAGTTGGTTCTGGAGGGAGCAGCTGGTCTGCTGCTGAGCTGAGGAAGTGAAGTTAGTCTGCAGCATCACCTCCTTAAATACAGACTGCATGCAGCAAACCACACCCACACACTGCTGACATCACAGTCTGAAGTTCAGCTCCAGTGGGAGGATTCATAGATTAAAAAGTATAAATCCTTCCCTTAATAAACAGAACAAGGGGAAATACAGCCTAACCTATACTATCTACATACATAAGAGTATAATTAATGTGTATAGTATCAGTTAAAATAAGTGCTTCAACACAGTTAGCATTGCAGGACAGCAATATATTAGACGTTAAGTACTTTGTCAGGCTTAATATTTATCTGTAGATAGATACCCCCAAAGCTTTTTTCTTATTTGAAAGAAGACCTTAACCTAAAGTATTCTTTAATGTGTTAATAAAGGTTCATTAAAACTGCGGTCGCAGATGTGCCCGTTAGGCAATATTATAAGGAATCATTCTGTAAACTTTCATTGTTATGCGGATGATACTCAACTATATTTATCAATCAAGCCTGATGAAATTAATCATCTAAATAAAATTCAAGACTGCCTTAAGGACTTAAAAACGTGGATGACCTTAAACTTTTTGATGTTAAACACGACCAAAACTGAAGTTATTGTACTTGGCCCGAAGAATCTACGAAACAAATTATCTAAAGATATACTAACTATGGATGGCATTAATTTGGCCTCCAGTGAGACTGTAAGGAATCTTGGTGTTATATTTGATCAGGATTTATCCTTTAACGCCCACATAAAATCAATTTCAAGGACCGCCTACTTCCATCTACGTAACATTGCAAAAATCAGGCATATCTTGCCTCAAAACGATGCAGAGAAACTAGTCCATGCATTTGTTACTTCGAGGCTGGATTATTGTAACTCTTTATTATCAGGGAGTACCAAGAAGTCAGTCAAGTGGCTTCAGCTGATTCAAAATGCTGCGGCTCGTGTACTAACCAGAGTTAGGAGAAGGGACCACATTACTCCTGTTCTGGCTGCCTTACACTGGCTCCCTATAGAACACAGGATAGAATTAAAAATTCTTCTTCTCGCCTACAAAGCCCTTAATGGGCAGGCGCCATCTTACCTTAAAGAACTCATTATACCCTACTGTCCTACTAGGGCAGGGGTCTGCAACCTTTTTGACCAAAAGAGCCATTTCGCTCCTTTATCCCAAAAAATGTTTTGTCTGGAGCCGCAAAACATATTTCATAGTTTTTTATTGTTATATCAGACAAAAACTACAGTTTTTTTTGCATTTATTAGGCTATTTATTACATGATATAAAACTATTAACCTCTAATAAGAAACAAAGAACTATTATAAGGAGAATTAAAAATACACAGGCCTACTTTAAAATAAATTAAACACAGCACTTGGGGAGTCCTCTGCACATTTGAAGGGGAAAATAATATTATTAAATGGGCCCACTTTGAAATAAATAAAACATATATCTGCACCCTAAAAAGAGTTAAAGGTAAGAATGGAGAAACCAGCTCGAGTGCACTAGCAATAAGTACTTTCAATTCGCAGAGAGATCAGGGAGCAGATGATCAGTGGGCCTTGTTTTTACTGAATGATGTGTTTTTTTATGGGGAATTCAAATATGAGCTTATTTTTAGGATTTTCCGAGACTTTGCACACGTTTTCACAAACATGTTCAAGCTAGTAGTACTTCCATTTGCTTCGTCTTGATCTGTAGATGTGATGTGTCGTGTGTCTCCCAACTCCTCTCCAAAATTCAGATACTATATCAAAATACTAAAAGGTAAATAAAACATGAAACAATGACAAAATAACAACCTGAAAGATATGTATTCTATCTACACATTTCGTAATTATCTAATCTCGTGGCCTTATAAAAGTGTTGGCTAAACTAACGCAGAATATATATATTTTTTAATTGTAAATAATTAGAAACATTATTTATGTGCACAAGTACACACACATAACAAGCTGTACCGAGTTCCTCCGACTGCAGTTCCGCAGACGGCCGGTGTGTGGCAGCAGAGCGCTGGGAGCAGAGGGAGGTGAGTAGACGGATATGACGGAAGTTATATGTGGAACACTGGACACTTCTCTAAAACGATATGGTTGCTAGCTAGTTAACAAGTAGTAGATCGGGGCAGAGCAGGTATGTCAGATCCAAGCCAAGGCCACGCAATCGGTCAACCGCGTCAGCTGAAAATCACCGGCGAGCTGAATACCTAGTTAGCCTTCCAATTTATACAATTATACGAAAGAAAGGGTATAAGGGGGGACTCACCTCCTCATCTGAAGCGCAAATGCGGCACAATAAGTCTAAGCGCGCCACAGTTTCTCTGCCGCTTCGAGGTTCCGGTGCTCACAGTCCACTAGCTCCCGCTCGCAACACACAGGGCCTCACCGCATTACTTTGGGCAGCGGCGGCCCTGTAGGTAGATCAATTTGACTTGTTCATTTTAAAAGTAGATCCCAAGCTGAGAAAGTGTGGGCACCCCTGCACTAGATTAATGTGTTCCCTCATTTAATCTAAACATTAAATTAAAGGTCAAAAACAAACTCAAGGAACAAGGAAGGAGGACATGAACACAGACAGAAAACAAAGAAGGGCCTTTCCCTTCTGATGCTGACACAAGGTAATTTACACCAGGTGTGTGTTGTTAGGAATGCAGCATACCTGGAGAGCTGCTTCAGAGGGAGGCAGAAACACATGCAGCTGGTACTGGGGTTACGTATTGTAACCCAACTTCTATGAGTATAGGCGCAGCCCTCTAAGGCTATCGCTATCGGGTAATCCCCACTGCACGTGTGCAGCACTGACAGACTTATTCCACGCCCACCTACGACGTGGGCCCCACCTCCAGGCTCACTTCCGTATAAATAGGAAGTAGGCCCTACAATCCACTCCAACAGCTTTTCTTCAGCTATACACGGAACCAGTGGGGCCCGAACCTTAGAGGGCTGCGCCTATACTCATAGAAGCTGGGTTACAGTACGTAACCCCAGGACTATATCGTATAAGGCTTCGCGCTCTAAGGCTATCGCTATTGGATTAAGGGCGAAGCAGGATGTAGTCCACGCCCCACTGGTTCCGTCCATTACCAGAAGCACCAAACACACCTACTCAGTTAATAACCCATGTCCATTTCACCGTGCGTAAATGGAGCATTCCATTCTCAGGGAATATAGCATTAAAAAATGAATATTTCTCAATCAGGGAACGAAGGTAGGCTTACTCGGGCTACCTGTCGTTTATAAAAAGTAGAGATCGAGTCTCACTTGTTAAAAACGATCAAGAGAGGGGAACAAAAGGCCGCTCTCTAAGTGCCGACAGGCAGGAGAGAGGGCATGCAATTGAAAACCCCCAACATTACTCATTCTAGCAGGCTATTCAGTACTGAATGTGTCAGAGAGGAATGGGAGACATCCCTCAAATAAAAACGAATAAACAAACAGGGTGAAGACCAAGACGCAGAAATGCAAATGTCTTCCACTGTCATTCCTCCGTGCAACGCCGTAGATGTTGATATTCTCCTGGTGCTGTGCGCTTTAATGTTTTCCGGGGGATCCAACCCAGAGGAAACATACGCTTGTGACACAGCCAGTGTGACAGGCGCTGTGCAGATAGAGACTGCCCTAATGAGCGCTCTCTATAATGCACAAACTTTACATTACATTGAGCTGACGCTTTTATCCAAAGCGACTTACAATAAGTGCGTTCGACCAACAAAATACAAACTTGAAGAAAACAGAATCATAAAGTACATCAGGTTTCATAGAGCAAAATCATTTCAAGTGCTACTCAACTGGCTTTAGGTAAGCCAGTCCTTTATTAGTATACAAGTTCTTTGTTAATAGTTCTATCGCTCGAAGTGGAGTCGAATGAGATGAGTTTTCAGTCTGGAAGGTGTGTGAGCTTTCTGCTGTCCTGATGTCAATGGGAGCTCATTCCACCATCTTGGAGCCAGGATAGCAAACCCACATGTTTCTGCTGATGGGAACTTGGGTCCCCTTCGCAGCGATGGTGCAGCGAGCCGTTTGGCTGATGCAGAGCGGAGTGCACGTGCTGGGGTGTACGGTTTAACCATGTCCTGGATGTAGGAAGGGCCAGACCCATTCGCAGCATGGTACGCAAGTACCAGTGTCTTGAAGTGGATTCTAGCAGTTACCGGAAGCCAGTGGAGGGAGCGGAGGAGCGGCGTGGTGTGGGAGCATTCAGGAAGGTTGAAGACCAGACGAGCCGCTGCATTCTGGGTGAGCTGCAGAGGTCGGATGGCACATGCAGGTAGACCAGCCAGGAGGGAGTTGCAGTAGTCTAGGCGTGAGGTGACGAGAGCCTGGACCAGAACCTGCGTGGCTTTCTGGGTCAGCTGGGGACGCATCCTCCTGATGTTATAAAGCGTGTATCTGCAGCAGCGAGTTGTAGCAGCGATGTTTGCAGTGAAGGACAGGTTGTTATCTAGGGTCACACCCAGAGTCCTTGCAGTCTGAGTCGGGGAAACAACAGAGGGGCCGATGTTGATAGTCAGGTCAAGAGTGGGACAATCTTTTCCCGGAAGGAAAAGCAGTTCAGTCTTGTCAAGGTTGAGCTTGAGGTGATGAGCGGACATCCACTGAGAGATGTCAGCTAAACAAGCAGAGATGCGTGCGACGACCTGGGTCTCTGAGCGGGGAAAGGACAGAATTAATTGGGTGTCATCAGCGTAGCAGTGGTATGAAAAACCATGCGGGCTAATGACAGATCCGAGCGAGTTTGTGTACAAGGAGAAGAGGAGGGGACCAAGAACAGAGCCTAAACAAACAGACGCTGGGATTTGCGTAAAGCAGCCGTGCGTGCAACATAGCATGCCAGCGCGCGCATGGGACGGAGGAGATGAGATGTGGCTTCCTCCTCTGATGTGTGAGGAGGAGGAAAGAAGCCCTCCAAGTGATCCCTCTCGATCTAAAAGAGCTTGGGATCACCTTTGGCATAAAAACCGGGTTAGGGCGCAAAACAGCTGAGCTGCCATCTCCTTGGATCTGGAGACATGACGGAGCCACAGAGAGAGCAGACACATCACTCACCCTTTAGCTGATGTCAGAGCCAAGAGAAGAGCTACTTTGGCTGACAAGAACTTCAGGGGAACCTGATCTAAAGGTTCAAATGGAGCTTTACTCAGTGCGCGTAACACTAAAGCCAAAAACCCATGGAGGCGCCAAAGCGCGTGACACATGTCTGAGTCTCTGTGCTCCCCGTAGAAAACGTTTTGTCAGAGGGTGACTAAACACCGTGCTGACCCCAATCTACGTGGCAAGATGAAATGGCAGCAGCATATGTTTCGACCGTGCTATAGGTCAAATTCCTGTCCAGCAACAGCTGGAGGAACGACAGCACGAGGCAGGGGGGCCAACGGGGTCCAGGCTTTTCCCTACACACCACACGGAACGCTGTCCATTTGGCTGTGTGGGATGTGTGTTCAGCAGCTGCGCTGATCGAACACCTCCCTGGCGATTTATGTAGGCCGCCGCTGCTTTGTTGTCTGTTCGAATCAACACATGTTGATTGTACAGCAACGGGACGAAGTGCTGGATTACTTTCCATATAGTAATTCCAGCACGTTTATATGGAGAGCCATGTGACCCAGCCACTGTCCCCCCACTGCCTGCGACATGCACGTTCCTCAGCCTGCGAGAGATGCGTCTGTGAACACTGTGGTGTGTGACGTCACTCTGCTCAGGGTCACCCCCACTGACGTGGAGATTTTTCCATGGGTTCAATCCCAACCCACGGAAGGAGGAATGTACACCATGCGTCTCCTCTGACGCACGGGGTCGATACGCAGGCAAATAAACCACCTCTGGAGTCTCCTCACTGTGAAGGAGACCCAGGGGAATCACCACGTGACCAGCTGATATCCTGCCTAACAGCTGCATCACGGAGAGGGCCGTCACTGCCGAGCTGACGTATAACATATAGGTTTTTAAAGACAGCCGGTTTATGCAGCGAGCCATGATGCCTATAACCGACAGGTCAGGGGCAGCCGGCTTAACGCGTTGCCACTCTGAGTAATACTCTGAGAGCGTGCGACCTGCTCTGGATGTGCTGTGGTTGTCATGGTGACGAGCCACGTCAGAGCCCTCGCCGCCGTTGCCCGTGAAGCAACCCAAGAGGGGCCCGGTCCGAAAATGATGCGAGGGGGCCTCCACACACTGCATCTCACACCGGCTCTCATCCTGTCTCTCTTTCGGAGAAGGCTCGTAAACTGGACCTTGAGGCGCGTTCACGCTCAAACCCGCTGAGAGAATGAGCGGAGGTGTGTGCAGTGCTATTCACATAGTGCGTAATAACAGCCCTGGGCTCATTATGACCGTGTGTAGTAGGCACATCTGGGACAGAGGAAAAACCGTGCTGCCTGCTAACCGACAGGATAACAGCTGCACCGGAGGAGAGCTGTCACTTTCTCCATTCTCTGCTATGAGAGTCGCACTCTCATGCGGGCTGAGTTCAATTCCACTCCCAGTTAAATGTCTGGGAGGGAAGAGGACAGCTCTTCTTCCAGTTGATAATGAAGACCCAGGCTTGACAGATGAGATACGAGCTGTATCGTCTGAAAAACCGCTTCCTCACTGGAGCGAGCCAGCCACAGCTGGTCGTCCAGGCAAAATAACCCTCATCCCCATTCTGAGTAGCTGCTCCAACTGTCTCCACCCACTTTGAAAAAAGTGTGTGGAGCCAGGAATGAGAAACGCAGGAATTTGCTGTGTTTCGGGATGATGGTTACGTGGAGGACTGCATCCTTCAGGACTATGGATGTGCACCTCCCTGGTGAACACTCAAGCACCTGTTTGATCGTCAGCATGGGAAAAGGCCATTCCCTTGTTGGACACTGACAGATCGAGGATGGGTCTCATTCCCCCCGCCCCGTCTCCTTCGGGACCAGAAAATAGCGTGAGTAAAAACCCCTAATTTTCTTCCCCATGAGGAACCCTGGAAAAAAGCTTTCTTTTAACCAGAGTTCCTGCCACTCTGCACGGAGCGCGAGACACTGTTCCCGGGATGACAGGGTTCCCTGTATCCCGTAGAACTGCGCGGGGGAGAGGCGAATTGCAGAGACTATCCTCTGCCCATCCGCCTGCTCATCCATCTGTCCATCAGACACACTCGCCGCCACCCTGAGTACCATCCAGTACTCTGATAGTGCCGGGTGTACATTCTCTGGATGTGCTGTGGTTGGTAACAAACAATGCCAGAGCCCTCTACACGCTGCATTCCACACCGGCTCTCAATATGTCGTCGTTTAGGAGAATACTCGTAAACTGCGCGTTCACGCTCAACACCGCTAAGGGATGAGCGGAGGTGTGTGCAGTGCTGTCCACACGAGGCGTAATAATGGCCCTCCGTGGGCTTATTACGACCGTGGGTAGTAGGTGTCTGAGACAGAGGAAAAATCCATGCTGCCTAAACCCAAAAAGTTTACGGTCGACGGATTTGAATAGCAAGCCCAGCTGTTTTATTAACCGATAAGTTAAAAAACCCAGCCGGCTTAGGCAGCGAGCCATGCTGCCAAGTAACCAATAGGCTATTGGCAGCTGGCTTAACCAGGGAGCCTTGCTGCATATTAACTTCCCTCTGTCCATCTAACCCACGCGCCGTCCTCCAGGCGCGAACGTGCTCTGGATGTGCTGTGGTTGTCATGGTGACGAGCCACGCCAGAGCCCTCCAGACGTTGCATTACACACAGGCTCTCCTTATGTCGCGTTTAGGAGAAGGCTCGTAAACCGGACATTTAAGGTGCGTTCACGCTCAACACCCCTAAGGGATGAGCGGAGCTGTGTGCAGTGCTGTCCACACTGTAATAATGGCACTCGTGGCTCATTACGACCGTGTGTAGGAGGTAGGTTTGGGACAGAGGAAAACAATCCGAGCTGCCTAAAAACCAATAGGTTTTAAAGACAGCCGGTTATGCAGTGAGCCATGCTGCCTATAACCGACAGGTTAGGGGCAGCCGGCTTACCCGGTGGGCCTTGCTTCTGCAACGGAGTGCTAAAGAAAAGTAGGAGTGGATTGTAGGGCCTACTTCCTATTTATACGGAAGTGAGCCTGGAGGTGGGGCCCACGTCACAGGTGGGCGTGGAATAAGTCTGTCAGTGCTGCACACGTGCAGTGGGGATTAACCAATAGCGATAGCCTTAGAGGGCGAAGCCTTATACGATATAGAACAAAGACATTCAGACCCTTTCTGTGAAACAAATGCATAGTTCTTTTTTTAAATCATTTTTTTCCTTCTGAGTAACTTCTCAAACTGCAGATGATCATTACATTACATTACATTACATGTCACTTGTTAGACACTTTTATCCAAAGCGGCTTACATACATCCAGTACTGTGGATAATCCCCACAGGAGGAATTTGGGGTGAAGTGTCTCAGGGATACAACGACATGCTGACTGCAGTGGGATTCGAACTTGCTACCCCGTGATTCAAAGTTCAGCGCACTAAGTTCCACAATCCCACTGAGCCACAGCCTCCCTGATCAAAGAAGATATATTACAGATCAGCATTCATACATTTTACATAAATAGCTTAACTCTAAAATGAATGTAGCATTTGTAATCCCACCCCAATATTGCAACTGTAATAGCAGATAAAGCATATTTCATAAATATTAGTAATCTCACAGTATTTCTTTATTAAGGTTATTTCAATGTATTTATTTATTTGTTCAATCAATCAATCAATCAATGTTTATTTATATAGCCCAATATCACAAATGTTACATTTGTCTCAGTGGTCTTCACAGTGTGTACAGAATATCAGTATGACAATACGACACCCTCTGTCCTTAGACCCTCACATCGTACAAGGAAAAACTTCCAAAGAAAACCCAGTTAAAGGGAAAAATGGGAGAAACCTCAGGGAGAGCAACAGAGGAGGGATCCCTCTCCCAGGACGGACAGACATGCAATAGATGCCGTGTGTAAATTGAAAAGATAATACATTTGCAACATAGGTAGTCCAGATGTTTGGAAATGCATGTGTGTATAATAGGAAGATGAATCCACGAGGATATCCATCCAGGACCGATGATCCAGGACCACAGCCACGACTCAAGATCCAGCGCTCGCGATCCAGGACACAGGACCGCAGGATCATCCATGACTCCGGATCCCAGCGTATATAGACACCAAAAAGAAAGACATTTGGGGAAGCTGGGTTAATGGGAACATGAGAGTACACAGGTACAGACAGAGAGAAGGAAGAAGTAAGATGTCCCCCGACAAACTAAGCCTATATCAGCAAAACTAGGGGCTGAATCTAATCAGCCCTAACTATAAGCTTTATCAAAAAGGAAGGTCTTAAGCGCACTCTTAAAAACGGATAGGGTGTCTGCCGCCCGAACACAAACTGGAAGCTGATTCCACAAATGTGGAGCTTGATAAGAAAAGGCTCTGGCTCCCATTGTACTTTTAGAGATTCTAGGAACAACCAACAACCCTGCATTCTTGGAACGCAATGCCCTAAGCTATATATTTATTAAGCTATATATTTAGTTTATATTTTCTGTGACAACAGCATGATGTGAATAACTCTGTTCCTTCGTACATTTTTTACATTACAGCAAACAAAGAAGGACCTTGTTCTTTTGCTGCTGGCACAGAATAGTTTAAAACACTTCCTTCAGACGACAGTTGGCCTTGTTTAGCTAAACAGCATACCTGCAGAGCTGCTGCAGAGGACCAAAACAAAAACAACTCAAGGAAGGAAGGAGGACGTAAATAAAGATACAAAAACCAAATATGGGTCTTTCCCTTCTGCTGCTGGCACAGAATGTTTTAAACACTTCCTTCTCAAATGCATTTTGTGCTATAGTGGAGCAGATAAGTGTGATTTGTTGGCAGAATCGTTCAAATGGTGATACAAGCATGACATTTGGTAGGAACGTTCCTTTAGGATCACTCTGCAAGAAAAAAGCGCTAGCCACGTGGATTTTCAACATGGCGGCTATTTTTTCCAAGATGGCCGCCAGGGTATGAAAAAAACAACTTTTAACCATAGAAATCTCCAGAGATGTCGGATTTATTTCATCTTGGTGTCGATTTATAGGTGTTTGACCTTGCTAGAGCTGATTCCTGAGTGTATTGATCGATTTCTTGAACCAATAAATCAATTTTAGGACTTGTGTAACAATAAAGAAGTCAAATGACAACTATTGTGCAGGCTTCGAATACAAGTAAATTGGTTCTCGTTATAGACGGGGAAGGTTAGAATTGCCCTCCAAAGGACTGCTAATGCCGGGGTGGCAAAGAGGATGAGCTCTCTTTGCCTACTAAATGCCCCAAATGGCAAGCGAAACAAAGCCTCTGGCAGTCAAGCTCCAACCCTAGCCTTCTCGTGGCGGGGGTGTTTCCACAAATAGTGGTGGTGCGAAAGGCGAGTCTCTGGCGCCTGAAAACCAGACAGCTCTGGGCAGATGAAGCTCATTAGCCAGGTAAAGGCAATTCATCTAGGAGATGGAAAACTCCGAAATAAAACCACTTGCGACCGAAATGCAGCCACAAGGATATATAGGACCCAGACATCACAGTGTAACCAGCGATGATGGTGGACACCAGCCAATATCAACTAAACACAGAAAAAGAGAGTGTATGTCATGCAATACCAGGGCACACTGGTGGCATACACTGCTTTGCAACTCAGCATGGGGTTCAATGTCAGCTAAACCGTGGGTTTAGTATCCCAAATGCTATCTAATGAACCCCTCAGATGTTAGATAGCCGCACCTGAACCGACAGGATGTGCCAGCGCGGGAGAGCCGAGCCATGGATAACGGGGGTTTTACATGTAGTTATCCGGATGGTGTACAGATCGCACGGGATTTAAATGACATTGGATGAACGATCGGGCTAGGTGTAGGGCAAGTGCATGAACCTAGCTGTATCCCATACATCAATTTGCACTAACGCAAGGTGGTAAAAGGATGAACCCTCGACCTTGCCATTCTTAGTCACAAATATAATATCATGGCCTGGTCAGCCAACCCCAAACTATGAGGCTTTCTAGTAAGACTTTCTCTCAGTAAAAAACAATGCTGCCATAAAGATAATGTGTCTGTGATAAAGCTGTCCATACATGATGGCCAACCTCAAGTATTAATACAGAGAAATCCACATCACATTAAAACTGCTTGATCTCCGTCTGTAGTAGAATGTTCTAGAACTAACTGTCTCTAATGAACGTTAAGTGATACTCACAAGCTGACTGTTAGGTTAAGTCAAAAACTAACATCAGCTAATGCAGGGGTTCCCCAACTTTTTCTGTCAGGCCCCCCCTTTGGAGAAAAAAATAAGTCGGGCCCCCCAACACAAAAGGTCAGGCTCAGTGGCGGTGCCAGATATTTATTTTGCGGTGCTGTGGGGTAGCTTGACGTTTCATAGAGGGTGGTCGAACATTTAGGGTTTCCCATTAATGTACCGGGCGCTACAGAGGAATGTTCTACTGCAACATTCCCCATGCATATACACAGTGTGACCATTACAATGAAGGCTCGAGGCATAAAGGTGTAAGCAGGGGTAAAGTGCTATTTTTACAGGTGGTGTGTGGACCTCACAAAGGGGGGTCCAGGGGGCAAGTATTACTCAGAGCTATCTAAACTCTCAGAGAGTCCTTTAGTTCACTGAGCCTCTCAGTTGTTGATAAAACTCTTTATATCCGTTAGCGTAGCTCACTAGCACCAGAAGCTAACAACTACGATCTCCGGTACCGGTGCGCTCTCTCTCTCTCTCTCTCTCGCTCGCGTACGCACACAAAATGGCTCGTTCCACACACACACACACACACACACACACACACACACACACAGCCAAGCTTTAATGAAACACAGAGGCCCAGACGCAATAGTACTGTATCATATTATTTTCGAATCAATCATTTTCCAAATTATGATTTTTTTTTAAATCTAAAGCGCCCCCCCTGTCATGCTTCTGCGCCCCCCAGGGGGGGCACGCCCCACACGTTGGGAACCACTGAGCTAATGGATGTTGAATGACAGTGAAAAGCTAACACAAGCTAACGTTAAAGAAAAAACTCATCACTAATTTACTATATATTTGTATTACAATAAAGCAATTTTTCTGTCTCTACATTATCACTTGCTAGAAACAGTAGGTACAAACCTTTATTTCATTTAAGAAACTAGCTCCCTCTGCTGTATGTAGAGGACCTATTTTTTGGAAGATCTTTCAAGACAGAATCAAAACTACCCATCAGTGTGGTTCTATTTCGTCCCTACTGACCACCAGAGGCGGTGCTTTTGCACTGGATATGTCCATCGCGCGCATGCGCAGCTCGCGTACCAATACCAACATCAGCCGGTGTCGTCAGAGGATCTGTTCCCTTTCATCTTCTCGCTGCGCGAGAGTACCGTGAATACATTTTTGTAGCCGACAGCATTCGTTCGATTGGAACATTTGTCAAGGATTCTCTGCAAACAGCTGGCTGCGTGCAGCTTCGCGACTTATCCAGTCGGGGCCGCGGGCTTACCCATCCTCCAGGAGCTGTGGCTGGCGAAGCTGCAGAGACTTCGTTCGGACAGGTTGGTGTTGGCTTGGTTGGGGATGACAGTGTTTCCGCTCCCTCTCCCAGGAGTTGCCCTTGCTGTGCCTAACCCAGGGATACGAATTGCAGTTCCGACGCCGGCCCCTAGCCTTCGGCCGGGTCAAAATGATAGTTGTCAACGACCCGGCGAAGGCCTTAGCTCTGGCCCAAGAGTTTTCTGTCCTCTTGGCCAAGGGCGCAGTCGAGCCAGTGGACCCTCTGCTTCAGGGCGGGGGGTTCTACTTGGCGTACTTTCTTGTGAGCAAGAAAGTCAGCGGATTCCGTCCAGTTCTGGACCTCAGAGGAATCAACAGATTCCTGAAGGTACTGCCCTTCCAAATTCTAACCACAGCAGACACCCTTCGTGTTGTCGCACAGGGAGAGTGGTTCACAACCGTGGACTTGAGGGACGCCTACTTCCACGTGCCAATTGCATCCCATCACCGGAATTTCTTGAGGTTCGTCTTTCAGGGCCGACATGATCAGTTCTGGGTGCTTCCCTTTGGTCTCTCCCTCTCTCCAAGGGTGTTCACCAGGTTCGTTGCGGCAGCGCTCGCTCCCCTGTAGGCACAGGGCGTGAAGGCCCTGCCGTATCTGGACGACTGGCTGGTTTGCGCGCCATCCCGGCCCCAAGTGGCCCAGGATACGGCGTGCCTTTTATCCCACGTAGCCCGGTTGGGCCTAACAGTGAACACCGGGAAGAGTTGCCTGGACCCTTCCCAACAGGTTACTTACCTGGGGATGGTTCTAGATTTGGTCGCCATTAGGGCCTACCTGACACCTCGTCGTGTGGACGACATTTCCCACCATCTTCGCATCTTCAGACTGGGCAAGAGGTTGCCTTACCTCCAGTTCCTCTGGCTCTTAGGCAGACTGACAGCTGCCTCAGCCGTTGTGCCCTTGGACCTGCTGTAACTGCGCCCCATGCAGATGTGGCTGAACAACTTTGACTTGGACGCCAAGCGGCACAGGCACAAGAGAGTCAGGGTGTCTCAGCGGTGCCTCCACTCTCTGTCCCGCTGGAGGGACAGGGCCTGTCTTCTGATGGGTGTGTCCATGGGCACCATCCCATCCCGCCGGGAGACTGTCACTGTAGATGCGTGTCTCTCGGGGTGGGGTGTGGCAGGGCAGCACTGTTCAGGGTCAGTGGTCTGCCAAGGAAGGTTCACGCCATATCAATCTGCTGGAGCTTCGGGCGGTGTTGCTCGCACTCAGGCACTTTTTACCCCAACTGGCGGGCAGGCATGTGCTGGTTCGTTCGGACAACATGTCCGCCGTTGCCCAAATCAACCACAAGGGGGGCACCAGGTCCGCACAGCTGCTCCACGTTTCACAGAGCCTCTTGCCTTGGGCGCTCCCCCGCCTCGCCAGTCTGCGGGCAGTCTTTCTGCCAGGAGACATGAATCAGGTCGCAGATTTCCTCTCACGGCGCAAGCCTCCACCGGGGGAGTGGAGGCTTAACCCAGAGGTGGTGGAGACAATTTGGAGCCTTTTCGGAAGAGCCGAGGTGGACCTCTTTGCCTCGGAAGAGTCGAGGCACTGCCCCCTCTGGTTCTCCTGGACAGAGGTGACCAGCCCGATGGGTCAGGACGCCCTGGCGCACGACTGGCCGGATGCTCTCCTGTATGCCTTCCCGCCGCTGCCTCTGATACTGCAGACGCTTCAGAGGGTCCTTACTCGGGGGCACAGGCTCCTTCTGATCCCGGGGAGAGTCTGATTCCCACTGCTGTGCAGTCTCTGCTGCAGCCCACCATGGCGTCTCCCCGACAGGAAGGACCTTCTGTCACAGCTCAAGCGTCAGATTTGGCATCCCGACCCTCACCACCTCCAGCTCTGGGTTTGGCCTCTGCAGGGCCCGACCCACTGTTGAGCGGCTTCACGGTATCTGTCAGGGAAACTATCCTGAATGCCAGGGCTCCGTCCACTCGAGCTCAGTATGAGTGAAAATGGAAGCTCTTCTCCCACTGATGTTTGAGTAAGGCTGAGAACCCGGGACATTGCTCCGTGGCCACCATTTTAGAGTTCCTGCAGTCCCTTCTGGATAGTGGACGTTCTCACTCCACTTTGAAGGTGTATATGGCTGCTATCTCTGCCCGACATGTCGGAGTCGATGGCGCCACAGTGGGGCGCCACATGTTGGTGTCCCTCTTTCTAAGAGGGGCTCTACGGCAGCGTCCCCCTAGCACCCCAAGGGCCCCGACTTGGGACCTGCCCCTAGTGCTGGACGCCTTATCATCTCCTCCCTTCGAGCCCCTGGCCCAGGTCGGGCTTAAGTGGCTGTCCCTGAAAGCAGCATTTCTGCTTGCCATAACCTCAGGGAAGCGAGTCGGAGAGCTTCATGCCCTCTCCGTAAGCAGTACATGCCTGAGGTGGAACTCCGATGGCTCGGGTGTTGCTTTCTGGCTGAATGTGGCGTTCTTGCCCAAGGTGCTTCCACTAGCCCACTCCAATCGGCCGATCCAGCTGGCACGCTTTAACATTCCACAGGAGAGCGGCACGCCTGAGTTGCTGTGCCCTGTGCGTGGCCTGAGGGCGTATATTGATGCTACGGCCTGTATACGGCAGTCAGAGCAGCTCTTCGTTTGCCATGGCGGCACTAGGAAGGGTCGTGCTCTCTCAAAACAGCGGCTATCCCACTGGGTGGTTGATACCATCACACATGCCTACGGGGCCAGTGGCCGCCTCCCGCCATCAGGGGTCAGATGCCACTCTACAAGAAGCATCTCAACATCGTGGGCTGCCCTAAGAGGGGTGCCCCTGGAGACCACCTGTGCCGCGGCGGCATGGGCGTCTTCTGGCACATTCTCCAGGTTCTTCCGGGTCAATGTCGCCACTCCTCACCCTCTGGGTGTGGTCCTGTTGCCAAGTTCCGCTGCTTCCAGCTAGGTGAGTAAGTGCTTGGATTCTTCATGACATGGTTGGTATAGGTCAGGGGTACTCAAACTGTTTTGTTAAAGGTCCACTTGTGAATTTTATACAAGGTCAATGGTCCGGATCAATGCCAGTAAAGTCCCCCCCCCACACACCCCCGGAGCAGAGCAACGAAACTGAAATTAAGAAGCAGTTTCGGCACGCTATGCATGTACTTTGGTCAGGAGGTTTTAAAGTGCTATATAAATAAAGTTGGATTGGATTGGATTAATCTACCTTATTTGGGGGCCCCCTTCTGGTCCTAGCACTTGCCTGTCGGTAAACGGCGCCCCTGTATACACACAGATATTCAATACATACATACAGTATCATGGCTTGAACTAGTGGGAGAAATGGCAGTGTTTGTCTGTAGCCAATGCCTTGAACCTCGGCAAAAATGGCTTTAGAAGCATTAGAAAGTCAAGGTAAACTTGTGGTTAACTTAAATGCGTGTGACACTCGCGCACCCAAGTAAATATATGCACGTTCATTCTCAGAACGCGTCAGACACAAGAAAATATACATTAAAGGGGACCTATCATGCAAAATGCACTTTGTGATGTCTTTTATACATAAATATGTGTCCCCGGTGCGTCGGGGAACTCACGCAGCGTCAGAAAATACAACCCTCTCTCTTTTCCTCCGTACCCAAATCTTTTAAAAACAGGGGTACAACGAGAGGATACAGATTTGCTGCCAATCTGACGTCAAATCGGCAGCGGACCCACAGAAAGTTGCTATCAGAAACCCTGCCTGACGCGTTTTGAACGTGTTTTGGACGTAATCTCGTCTTTGTTTACATTAGTAAGCCTCGCTAACACTCAGAGCTAACCTGTACTGTAGAGCACATGTGTTTTAAAAAGCAGGAAATCAAAAAGGAACTCACCTTGTGATAAACCCGCAAGAGAAAAAGCATTTGAGATCCATACTGTTTCAGAAATAATCCTTGATGTGGATAAGAACAGGATGGCGTTTTATTACAAGATAATTTAACTTTATCACTGGTATAATTCTGATCAGGCATTAGCTCCGCCTCCTCTTTTTTTTCAAGCTAAGGACCCAAAATCTGCGTTTCTCTAACAGGGCTGCACAAGAGGGGTATGAGCAGTATGAGGCATGGCTACAATGGGGGATCTGTTTGGTATTTTAAGCAAAAAACTTCACAGACCTATATTTGTATAGGTTTGGCCCTACAATATATTTTTTCCAATATAGCATGATAGGTCCCCTTTAATTGACATCAGAGTCAGATACAAAAAAATAAATAAATTGTTTTTAATTATTAAAAAAAAACTTTAATAATGGGACACAGGGTTCGGTCCGGATTGATTTGCAGTTCGGTCCGGATCCGGACCTTGGTCCGGAGTTTGAGAAGCTTCTGGCGGTCAGTAGGGACGAAATAGAACGATAGTTACGGCTGTAACTACGGTTCTATGAGTCCCGGATGACCGCCAGAGTATCCTGTCACTCAGAATTATTGTGTGCTCGCGAGAAGATTCTGGCAACAGATCCTCTGACGACACCGGCTGATATAGCCGGTGTTACGTGTGTTACCTTTTTACTATTAACGGTATCTCGGCACCGAAACCGTAGTTTCGAATACACACCGGTGGTTTCTGACTTGGCTCGTTGTCAGCCGGTAACCAGCTGCCCAGACATTTCGAGGGGAAAGAGGATGGAAACGAGGCGTTCGGGTGCCGTGGGAAGAACCTCCGTTTATTCACGTCCTTCAAGCTATATTGACACTGTATTACATACATACAGACTAGATACTATTCCTTTTCTGACCACTTTCTCTATACTTTCGTCTCTCTCTCCATAACTCCGCACTTCGTCTTGGCCATCACATTTCACACACACAGAGACTCCAAAACCCACAACCCCTTGCGGCTGCTACTCTTAAAGTGACAGGCCAAGCCTGTAACACTACGCCCACTCTGGATGATGATAAAACAACCTTTAACATCACTTCAGCATATAAACATTATAAAAGGAAAGCATGAAACATTAATGGCAACACATTCCCCACAATAATCCCCATTTCCCACAGTCCTTGAAGGCGTCTTCCTTGCTGTGGAAACAGCTTGAATCATGAGGCAATGTCCATAACAATATCCACGAAGCATACTGCATAGATCCTTTTTTTCAACGTTTCAAAGGTGTATAACACACATACTGATGTACATAACATACTGTGATGTAGTTAATCAACCCGGGTTAAATTAAACACTGTGACTTTACTCTATATGATGTGGCTCTTAGGCATTACAATTGTCAAACAACAACAAGCAATCTTACCATCTGTTTGGTTTCTCTAACCAGTTACATCCTGCATCAAGTGTCAAAGCAGTAAACACATTACTAATTACCACAGGCAACTAAATGAAATAGAACCACAAACTGTGGATGTATAACAATATAATTAAATAACTTTAGCTTAAGAGCATAGAATTACTCTGGAACTCTTTTTTTTCTTTTTCTTTTACTGAGTTAGGAACTAACCTGCTGACACCCTGACTCAGGTTAAATTTTAACAAACCCTAATGACTGACCCAGTCACCTAACATGTCAGGAGCTCTGCAGAGTCGTTGGGGTCTCTGTAGAGGGGTAGAAATCCGTAGGGGACCACTGGCCGGGGCCCTGGAAGGGCGCTGAGTCCGAGGAAGTCTGTCATGAAGCCCGCTGCTGCTCGGCGTAACTGGCGGTGAAGAACCTGGGTCCTGGAGGGTCTCCACAGATAGATCCTCTGCGTCTGATGGGGGGGTCCCACAGGTGGAGAGGCCCGATGACTGTGTCAGATGAGTTGAGGTCTGGCTGAGCACCTCGACAGGCGCCCAGGCTTCTGTGTCTTTGAACACCCAGCTGTTGTCTAATTGGGTCCTGGAATAATAAGGCTTGAGCTTGTCATGGTGGACAACTTTGACTTTGGCTCTGGGGCTCTTTTTGAGTCTATAGATCAGCTCCTCCAACATGCCTACAATGAAGTAAGGGCCCTCGTAGGATGGCAGAAACTTTCGTACCTTGTTTTTAACCCTTGTGGTGCCTTTAATCAGGTGCCAGACTGCATCTCCCACTTTGTGTTGGGTTTGACAAATGTTTTTGTCATACTGTTTTTTAGCTCGCTCAACAGATTTCCCAAGAGCTTCTCGTGCCAGCTGGTGAGACAGCTCCGGACGTTCTCTCAGTTTCATGACATATTGAGGGGGGGTGTTAGTGTCCATATTGTCATTGTCAGGTGGCAAACCAGCGACCAGGTCGACTGGCTCAGTGACTTCTTTTCCAAAAAGCATCATATTTGGTGTCAATCCGGTGGAGCTGTGTGGAGCTGCTCTATAAGCCATGAGTGCATAAGGCACCATGAGATCCCAGTCCCAGTGACATCTGTCTGCAGTGGTAGCCAGGATTTTCTGCAGAGTGGCATTAAAGCGCTCTACCTGTCCATCAGACTGTGGGTGAAATGGGGTAGTTCGAGTCTTGTCAATCCCAGCAGCTCGCACATTTCCTGGAAAACAGCTGGCTCGAAATGTGTGCCCTGGTCACTGTGCAAGCACTGGGGAGCTCCGTACCTACACACCCACTCAGAGGCCATCTTTTCTGCCACCGTGGATGCTTGCTGGTCTGGGATTGGATAGGCTTCTACCCACTTACTGAAGTAGTCTTGCACTACTAGTATGTAGCTATTGTGTCTCTCTGTTTCATTTAAAGGGTCCATCACATCAACTGCAATCCTCTCCATGGGGGCACCGACGCGCACCGTGCCCATAGCCGCTCGAGGAGTTTTCTTCGGGCGAGCTTTAGCAGCACAGCTGGGGCAGGTGCGGCACCAGAGTGTGACATCGTCTTTCATGTTATACCAGAAATATCTGGTTTGCAGGCGTGAGAGTTCTTTCTACTCCAAAATGGCCTCCCACAGGACCATCATGCATCTGCTCCATCACTGAACTGCGGTACATATGAGGCAGCACGATCTGGGGGTAAAACGTTGTTCCTTCAGTGCTATAATATTTCCTCATTAGCACTCCATCTTTCTGGTAAAGTCTATTTCACTGTGCCCAGTATGATTTGGTAGCGGGGCTGAAGTGTGCTATGTCTGCATATGGCAGCCGGCGTCTCCCTTCATCCATCCACTTTTTTACTGGTGCAATGTCAGGGTCAGATTCCTGAGCCATTCTCAGTTGTTCTTGAGTCCAACCAGAGAATAAGCTGGTATTGGGAATATCACTCACCAAGTTGATGCTTGGATTTAGCAGGTCATAGCTGTCACTGCAGGCATCCTCTACCCCCACTGGAGGAAACTCCGGCTCAGCTACCCCCAATAGAGGATGCTCTGTGTGAGTACATATGGCAACTTCAGCTGTACTGTCTGTCAGGTCACACTGGACCCCCTTATGCTGGTGTCGCTCGCTGTCATGCTCTGGCACTGTGCAGGGGCACGACTCCCTGCAGGGCCTCCTGGAAAGTGCGTCTGCATTTTGGTGGTGTTTCCCCGGTCGATAAACCACCTGAAAATCATACTCTGCCAGCTTCTCTAGCCACCGGGCCAGCTGTCCCTCTGGTTCTTTTAACCTGGTTAACCAGCGCAGGCTGCTGTGATCAGACGGAGAGTGAATGGTCTGCCAAGCAGGTATTGTCTGAAGTGACAGGCAAACTCCACGCCTGCCAGAAGTTCACGTCTGGTGGTGCAATAGTTTTGTTCTGTGGTTGACAACCTCCTGCTTCCATAGGCTAGCACCCTCTCCTCACCCCCCTGGATTTGGGAGAGGACTGCTCCGATTCCCCAGTCACTAGCATCGGTGTCGAGAAGCATCTCGCCGCTGTCAAGGGAGTAGCCTAGGACAGGAGCTGTTGACAGTCGTCCTTTCAGCTCTGTGAATGCCTCCTGGCATTCCTCTGTCCAATTAAATCGTGCATACTTTTTGGTCAGCTCGTGAAGAGGTTTAGCTATTGTAGCAACGTTTCCCACAAAGCGTCTGTAATATGATGCCAGGCCCACAAACTGACGTACTTCAGAGATATTACGAGGCGTAGGCCACTCTGCCACTTTCTTCACCTTCTCTGGATCAGTAGACACACCCTGGGCTGAGACAATGTGGCCAAGGTAACCCACCTTCTCCCGGAAAAGGCAGCACTTTGACGGTTTCAGCTTCAGGTTAGCTCCTCGTAGCCTGGCGAACACTTCACTGAGCCGGCTTAGCATTTCGGAACCGTCCCGCCCCAGGACGATGATGTCATCGAGATACACCAAGCAGGTCTCCCACTGCAATCCCGCTAATACTCTGTCCATTAGCCTCTGAAACGTGGCCGGTGCATTGCAAAGTCCAAAGGGCATGACGTTCCATTCAAATAGTCCCTTGCGAGTGCAGAAAGCTGCGGCTTTGCGGGCCCTTGGTGTCAATTCCACCTGCCAGTAGCCTGAAGTCAAGTCTAGTGTACTGAAGTACCTGGCAGTGGACAGTGTGTCCAGAGTGTCCTGAATACGTGGCAGGGGATAGGCATCTTTAATAGTCCTTTCGTTAAGGGGTCTGTAATCCACACATAATCGCGGGCTTTGGTCTTTCGTCCTCACCATGACGATAGGTGCAGCCCAGCTGCTGTTGCTGGGACGAGCTACACCAGACTCCAGGCTCTGCTGTACCTGCAGATCTGCAGCAATCTGTTTGTCTCTGGCCATTCTGCGTGGCGGCTGCTTCACAGGCTGCCCAGGAGTAGTCTGTATGTCATGCTGCACTAAGCTGGTGCGGCCAAGGTCAGTGGGCCCGGTGGAGAACACATCACCGAACCTCCGTAGCACGTGAGCTAGCCCGGCTCTGTCCTCCTCAGACAGGTGAGCACAGCTCTCTGCATACATGTCCTGTAGATGACTGGGCACAGATATGACAGGAAAGTCATTGGGGTCTGATGTTACTGGGGACTTGGTCGGATGTAGATCCACTTCTCCCAACACCTCAGCTGGCTGAAGAACTCCGACCACCACCCCTCTCTTCAGAGTAACAGATGCAGGACCAGGATTGTAAATCCGCATGGGAATGTTGGAGGACTGCCGGGTGTGTACAACAACGCGAGCTGCCAGGACGTGCTGTCTCTCAATGAAGCCTTTAGTGGGGGTCAGCATAATATCTTTATTAACAGCAGAGCGAAGGCGGGCAGTACCAGGCACCACATACTCACACCCCGACTCTAATACTGTTAATACCCTGACGAGGTGCACTTCAGGCTGTCTGCTGGGTTTTGAGCGAGGCACTCTCTCCCCGAAGAGGGTGATTTCCCTGCGACCATAGTCCAAGTGAGCATGTGACTGCAGCAGAAAAGGTGCCCCAGGATAACCTCTGTATTTTCAGCTGTGTCTGCCATAATAAAGTTCACATTGGTTACCTTGCTTCCAGCTTGAACTGGCAGGTTGACTTCCCCTCGGACAGCGATGCCCTCAGGACCGATGCCTTGTAACACTTGTACGATGGATGGCTGGATTTGAGGCCTCGATTCAACAGGAATGGCGTTGAAGTGGCGGAGGGGGAGTACATTCCTCCGAGCGCCAGAGTCGAGCAGAGCACACAGTTCATGTCCCTGTATCAGTATCCGGATACTCATGTCATCATCAGAGCCTTTATTGCATGTGACCACCGTACCTGAGTCAGGAGCTGGAGTGCTATTAGGTGCATGCTGTTTGCGTTTTCGGGAAGAGGGACAGTTCCTTTGTATGTGCCCCACACCAGAGCAGTTGTGGCAGATGACTTCTCTAGAGTTCATTTGTACAGGTTTAGCTCTGTTAGGCGACCACTGCTGGTTAAATCTCGGTGCTTTACTCTGGGTGCTAGCGGGCTCCGCAGCCCACTCGTCAGCCACCCCGAAAGCCTCCATACAGGCGGAAACATTAGCATTTTCGTGCACCATAGCTGCCCTGGGTCTCCGCTCTGCAGCATTGCGATAACCAGACTGCATTAGCTGTGTGACGGCTCTGGCAGCTCGTCTGGTGGCTTCATACCTGTGGGCTATCTCGTAGGCTCTAGCCAAGGTGCGCGGCTTATCCTCCAGTAGTCTTTGGATCACTTCTGCATCGGCAAGGGCGTTGGTGAAAATCTCCATACTGATGACGTCCTGCTCCGACTCATTACGGTCAGCATACACAATTGAAACTTTTTCATAGATGTCGTCTCTTAACAGGTGCAGGGCCTCTCCCGGTACTCTGACTCTCTGTCTCAGTTCAATGCCTATGGCAGCAGCATGCTCTGAACACGGTCCGTAGGCCGCCTCAATCTCACTCACCATCCGCTGATAACTCCAGCGAGCAGATCTGGGGTTCTTGTGGATGATGGCAGCAGCGGGTCCAGTCAAGCTGAATCTGAGATGCACAGCCATAGTCCTCTCTGACCAGTGGTTAGCCTCAGCACATCCTTCAAAATGGAAGAGGAAGCCTCTCCATGAGCCAGCCCCATCAAACTGGCTTGGGCGTAATGTTGGTTTTCTCTCTCTGTGTCCACGGTGTTCATCTTCATCACTTGTGTCCATATAGTCCTCTCTGTGTGCTGCACGAGCTGCAGAGCTGCGTGGTTCATACCAAGCTCTCCTCATGTTAGGCTGATCACACTCACACTGGCCAGGTGCGGTCCCACAGTGCACAGCTGAGCATGTGTGAGCTTGTACTTTACAAGGCAGTGTGGCAGGCTGCTGCATACAGGGTGTTAATGGTGACACTGGCGGCTGAAGGCACTGTGAATGAGCTGAGTAACTTGGGATGGTTGGCATAGAGTGGCTATAGTCCATGGAGGTGAAAGGATGAGCTGGTTTAGCTGAAGTTGATGCCATGCTCATTAAACGGTCACATTTTGGTGGAAAGGGGGTTAGAAACTCACTATTTGGCTGTACTTGCTCCTTTGTCGGCATGATGAAAGGGTTAGTTGGCGCCAGTGATGGTTCCGGCGGTGTGGCGTAGCTTGCGGCTCTGGTTAGCGTTAGCTCCATGCTAGTCAGAAAGGGGTTGGTGCAGTCCCCATATCCAGTATCATCCATAATTGTCTGGTCAAACATGTCCACCTTACTTCGACCAGCCTCATCAATATTCACACAGAATGGATTAGAGCTTTTCCGATGGCTTTTTCCGTTAGCTGCATCAGCTTGTCTCAGTCTGTGATTAGCATTAGCGTTAGCTCCGAACGCTGCCATTAAATCCATTCCACTCTTCTCCCCCGTAGAAAAAAAAATCTCGGACGTGCCCCCAATGTTACCTTTTTACTATTAACGGTATCTCGGCACCGAAACCGTAGTTTCGAATACACACCGGTGGTTTCTGACTTGGCTCGTTGTCAGCCGGTAACCAGCTGCCCAGACATTTCGAGGGGAAAGAGGATGGAAACGAGGCGTTCGGGTGCCGTGGGAAGAACCTCCGTTTATTCACATCCTTCAAGCTATATTGACACTGTATTACATACATACAGACTAGATACTATTCCTTTTCTGACCACTTTCTCTATACTTTCGTCTCTCTCTCCATAACTCCGCACTTTGCCTTGGCCATCACATTTCACACACACAGAGACTCCAAAACCCACAACCCCTTGCGGCTGCTACTCTTAAAGTGACAGGCCAAGCCTGTAACACAAGGGTCACAGGTGACTTTGTTGTTATTGGTACTCGAGCCACGCATGCGCGCGATGGACATATCCAGTGCTAAAGCACCGCCTCTGGCGGTCATCCGGGACTCATAGAACAGTAGTTACAGCCATAACTATCGATTTAACCCAGCAAAATAACCCAACATTCTCAAGGCAGTGTTTGAGAATATAAAATAACCCAGCAAAAAATGTAATAAGACCAGGAGCAATTCATATTACATATTTACAACTTATCAACAGTCTGGTAGTCTTTTTCTTGTATAGGCTCTGTGCACAAGATGGCGTCTATCAACTTCCGGCAGCTGGGTGTGCGGTTTGAGTACAGAGTTTTGACAGCTTGACAGTTTGACAGTCACACCGAGAGCAAGAATGAGCGGATTTCGGGGTAAAGTAAAGCGATTGGCCTTCCAGCGTGTAAGAAAGTCGGCACTACATTGCTGTGTGCCCCTTTGGACAAATTAGTCCTGTTATCAGAATCAGAATACTTTTATTAGTCCCACAGAGGGGATATTTGCAGCATTACAGCAGGAAAGAGCCACAGACAGCTTAGTGCTGAATATCTTACATGCGTTAAAAAGTACTAAGTTATAATATAATAAACAATATACTAAAAAAAAGATAAAAAGTTACATAATTTTCAAAAATACAGATAAAAAACAAATCAAATCTACAAATCAAATCCTGTAGCAGTTCTTAGGATTTAGCAGCCCGGTATATATATTACAGTTATTAAAGATGGCATATGTATATAAAGTATATATTGCACATAAAGCACATATTGCACACGGTATTTAACTGCAGCAAGTTACACAATGTTATAATCGGGAGATAAGTTTCCATTCATTTCGGCAAGCCTGGGCAACAACGATTAAAAGATGTCTTGCTCCCAAACCAATTGTGTATTTCATTACAAAAAGCAGTTATACCATACTATGTTTAGGTACTAAACAATTATATCCTCAAAACAAACGCACTCATAAATAACAAAGGAAAATACATAATTTAATAAATCCACAATTTGATAACATTTTACAGATTCATTTAATAAACTTTTACAAAACATAGGTTGATGTTATATCGGGGGGAAATACATATTTAAACATTTCAATTAGTCTCTGCATATTTAAGTAATGCTAGTTTATATAACAGATGAACAATATCCAGAAAGTAGATTCAAACAATATATATAATGTGTGCATTTCCAGCATATCCTATGAAAGAGTGTTAGTCGTTGAGTTGAGTAGTGAGCCATTCGTTTTTTTTTCGTGGTGGGATGTCTGCTGAGAAGTCCTTGTATGCCTCGCTGACTTTGAGGACATATGGGTCTGGCAGCTCCCCCCGCACGGCCTTGTAACGTGTACTCCTTTGAACATGTTTATATGATAATTAGGACTTTAAGAACAATTTTACACTCAGACAACAATCACAAAGTTGTAGCAGGCTACATACAATTACTTAGGACAATAGATATTACCTTACACCGTCAGCAACTGTAAACTGCTTTGGCTTAGTGGAAGTGAACACCATGTCACTCACTCTGCCTGGTTTCACACCCTATTAATTACACAAAATAATTGACAAATTAATTGAAAAGGTCGTTGATGCAACATACTAGATCAGCTCTTGGCCCAAAGGAAATACTCATTAAACCGTGGATTGGTTGTGAACACATACTGTACTTACCATGGTTCTTGGCTTGTGCCATCGCTGCTCTGTTTCAGTGCAGCTGAGGACAGGGGGGACAGCAGCCAGGTTGAGTGTGGAGTAGTGTGCGGTCTGGAACAGCAGGAACACTTTGCCACTGCAATCTCCACAGGTGAACAGTTCTTAAAACAAAATGTTAGTCATTTTACATTTAGGACACTGCTTCAATACAACACAGACAAATGAGAAAACTGAGAGCAGGCTGATCAGGCAAGTAGTAGGTGTGGGAAAAAGCTAAACCATGTCAGGTTATCAGTAACATCACATACTGAAGTAAAGTGTTACAGCAGAAAGTTTAATACAGCTTATTTCTGGTATATTCATTTTATTATGTCACATAATATATAAGAAGTGTGTTACATTTGAATGGACAAAGTAAATCTTTTCTTCTTAATTATAGAGAGGTTTTTTATATATTCCTGAAACAATGTCCCCTTTTTAGTAAAAGTCGATTAGCGGAATAGTCTTTTCTTCCACTTTTGTGTATAATCAAAGAGGTGTTTTTTTGGCTATTTGTGAGTAGGTAAGATACAGTATAACCTGTGATTTCTGCCTTGAGTGAAAAGATTACCCGTTGAGTATTTTTCAGAAAGTCTTGTTGCAGTTTCCAGATATCAGGAGAGGCACATGAGTCTCTTTGTTAATCATCAATGGTCTTTGCAATTAACAGGGGAACTCCAAGAGAGATCTTCCTCAGATATAATGCAGTTAAAGTCTTGTTAGTTAATGATTCATTTCCTGCAAGGCTCATAAAGAGGCTTGGAGACAATAGTCGGCCTGAATCATCAATAAATGTATTCATTCCAAGTAAGCTGACTTCGAGGTGAGAGGGAGTTCAAAGAAGGCCTGAGGGTATTAGGAACAGTTAACCTTTGTTAGTTAGCTAATCCTATGGATGTCATAAGACAAGGACGTTTAAAACCTATACAAGCATAGCTTTCAACATGTGACATTTGTGTGGGGGGCTGGATGATGAAATTAGTGTGCGTTAAAACCTGCTGCAAAGTTCTACTATTTGGAAAACATGGCTATAATTACTGCTCAACTATACCTGTGTTTGTGTTTTATTCTTTCATGTGTGGGTACTAAATTGCTGCAACATTGTGGAGTGGTTGGCTTAAACATGCTTAATTACTCTGTATGAAGGAGGAGCAGTTTTGCATGAGAGGGGACATTCTTATTTAAACACAGCATGTCAAGTATCAGGGAAGTCTACATGTCTTAAATATATGTGTGTGTGTGTGTTTAATTACTTTGTATCAATAATGGCAGTCTGTGTAACAAGAAGCTGGAAATATGAGAAGTGAAACCTTTGTATTTGGAAGTAAGATGTGAGCAAGGGGATGTCTTTATTTAGACAGCTCTGATCTCTGGAATGCTGCATGGTAAACATGAGTGTGCTTTACTATTTCAGAAGCATTTCTAGAGGACTGCTTGAGAGCAGAGGTAATGTTTTCCTCGTTATTATTGATATTAAGGTAATTTACATGTATTACTTGTATTTAGCCAACTATAAACAACTGTATCTTAGACATATCTTTAAAATGCCAAGGGTGTGTGGAGCTGTGTGTATTGAACTGATGGGGGAGGGGGCCGGAGAGAGGGAACTCTATGCAAGAAGGGGTGTGTGTGAAAGCAGCAGTAATGCGGAACCACGGACACCAGAGGTGTTTGTTTTGCCTCAAACTGAAGAGACTCTTTTGTGGCATTTTATGGTGGCCAGCCTAAGGCACACCTGTGCAATAATCATGCTGTCTAATCAGCATCTTGATATGCCACACCTGTGAGGTGGGATGGATTATCTCGGCAAAGGAGAAGTGCTCACTATCACAGATTTTTTCAGATTTGTGAACAATATTTGAGAGAAATGGTTATTTTGTGTATATAGAAAATGTTTTAGATCTTTGAGTTCATCTCATGAAAAATGGGAGCAAAAACAAAAGTGTTGCATTTATATTTTTGTTCAGTGTATAATAAAAAATAACCTACAGTAAAGACACTTTACAGCAAATACAACAGCACAGTTTGTGCAAAATATCAGTATGAGAAAACGACACCCTCTGTCCTTATATGTTTCTGTTTTAGTGGTCGTGCCACAACCGTGCATGTATGCACAAGTCAGGTGCGCTATACAATAGCACTACACCCCTGCAATGTGTGTGAAAGACAATAGACTTTACAGCATGTGTTTTGAAATGTAAGTTGGTGTTTGACAGCAGTGTGTGCCCCCCCTTGGTAAATTATTGCCCCCCCATTCGATTTGTTCTAGAGCCGACGCTGGTTAGCCAGTAACTACAGCTTTGTTTGTCACTTACCTTCATAATTGTCGACGTAGCTGGATATGTAGCTACATCTTGAACCCCTTTTCTCTTTTGCTCCTCGGGGCTGAGCCCGCCGCTTGTACCAGCCGATGTACATCACTGATGTTAACCTTCGGTAGGTCTTGGAGACATCGAGTGTAAAATAGTGCCTATATAATATCTATACGCTATCTATATGCTATCTATTGCTATCTATCGCTCTTCCCTCTGCCGCTCTACCGTAGACCGGAAGTTTACAACCGCACACCCAGCCGCCGGAAGTTGATAGACGCCATCTTGTGCAACTAGCCCATTGGGACAACGTCAAGGGTTGTGCCAATATATCTTGTTGAATTAGGATAAGATATATATATTTAACTAATCCCCCTCCCCAGGGTCTAGCAGAGTCCTGCATCGGGTCGGGTACCCGACGGGTAAAAGGTGATTCGCGGGTGGTATTTTTTCAAACGCTTTTTTCCGGGTTCGGTTCTGGGTAAAACAAAGATGATGTGGGTCGGGTCGCGGGTATTGCATAATAAATATATTAAAATAATAATAATTTAGTTTAATGTTTAAATCCTCAGACTTCTCCCCCGCGGGACCGCGCATAATCATAACCTCTGCAGCGCATCAATCTGCTGCTGAGCGCGCAACATTCGAAATGGCTGAGGTGAAGCTCTCCAGCGGAGAATACAGCATTTTCAATAACACTTCCTCAAGAGCGAAATCCAACGTCTGGGAGGCTTCTGGTTTCTAGATGAGGAAATAACCAACATCCCACGCTTTTTGAGACAAATATGCAACTGCATGTGTTAATAATTGCACGTGTTCACTGCTCATATATAGGCTATGCGGGTTCGGGTCGGGTTGCGGATCTTGTGCCGACTGGACGGGTCGGGTTACGGAACTAATTGGCAATATTTTCGGGTAGCGGGGCGGGTTCGGTATTGCACGTTGCGGGTGCGGGGCGGGAGCGGGTCTTGAAAATCAGACCCGTGCAGGACTCTGGAGTCTAGGCACTGGTGGTGGTGAAGGCATGAAGGGATTGATGGAGGTCGGTCTGAAGATGAGTGGTTTAGACGTTAACCCTGGTTTCGGAGAAATGTGAGGTGGACGGGGTGGAGGAGGGCTGCGTCCAGTCTCCTGAAATCACAGCTGCGGGAGGGGAGAAAGCAGATTTAAAGGTTTGACGATGTTCTATGATTGGCTTGTGGGAATAGAGAGGAAAGTGATAGATTTAGCTGGGGGGTGAACACCCCCGATCGGTGATTGGAGGGGTGAGCGTAGTAAGAAAGGAAATATGAGAATGAAAGATATAAAGATGGTTTTCCTGGTTGAATTTGCGCTGAGCTTCATTTCAATCAGGAGAGACATGTTTTTGATGTAACAATATATATTTATTGGCAAGAAATACACAGATGAATGTTATGGTGTTTGGCGATTAGACCCTGTTGTGTGGGAGTATCATCCGGGAGGTGAATACTGAGTCGATAAAAAAATCAAAAGAACAACAGTATTAGGCAGTTTGAAGCTCAACGTTTCTTACTTTACTTGATGACAACGGGGATGTATGGGATATACTGAGGGATGAAGGAAATCATATTACCGAATAGCATTGAACTCTATATTGTGTGGAGGTGCACATGAAGTGTGATACTTTGGCCCTTTAAATGTTTTGTGATATTATGTCCCTCTTGTTTATATATATATATATATAGGATTTTCTTTGATGAGGACATCACCACCCAGGTGTTCAAGGAGCGCGCAAAAAACAGACAAGTAAGGAAGCAGCTCCAGGAAAGAAACATCAAATCCCGCATTCTGTTCCCTGCTAAACTGAAATTATTCCAGAAAAACTGAAAAATCAGAGTGTTTAACCTACAGGGTCGACTGGAGTATGGTGTCAACATGGAGAGTCCAGCAGGAGAACCAGACTTGGAGTCTACTCTTCAGGCTTCAGGCTGGCAGACACACCGCTCCATGGAACCGGAGAACCCCAGGATGTGAGCTGATGTCGGACATGAAGATATGAATTGACTCGCTTGATCGGCATAAAAGAGCAAAGGAATGAACAGGTATGTGTGGAGGGAGTTAACTCCTTGCAGACATACATGGAAAACAATAACAACAAATACATGACTGAGCCACTCGGAATCTTTTCCAGATTTGACAACACAGAGCATAACATATATATACCATTTTGAATATGATGTTGATTCAGAGAATCATGTGTTTAATCATATAAGTTACTCATGTAAATATTATACCGATGATCAATTTAATGACAATGTTGGACTTGAAAATACATTTTCATTAATATATTTCAACTGTAGGAGTCTGTATGCAAACTTTAATAAGATCAGTGTGCAATTTGACCCGGTGGCGACAATACCTATTGACGCAGCAGCCACTGTAAGTACTATTCTTGTTTAATTAGACTTCTCTATTTCAGTTATTCTACTCTGTATACTTGTTCTGTAGTTATTGTAGCTAAAACGGCGCTTTTGAGAGAATTTAAATCTCAGATCTGATCACGTGAACCTGTTACACTGCTCTCGGTAGGCAATCTAGGCTGCATTTAAATAGGCAGAGCCTCTCAGCTGTAGAGAGTTAACTAATTAGAGGGGCGTCGCACCACAGCTGTGAGTACTCAGCAATCAGGTGTCCATTTAGGTAGCTCTTTCTTTGAGCGTCGGTCAGCTTCAGCGTCAGACCGACAAAGACATTGGAGTCCTGCAGGAGTAAGACCGGCAAAGACATTGGAGTCCTGCGGGAGTCACGAGGGTGGCAAAGAGGAGGCAAATCCTACTCCGATTGAGCTAAGTATTGCTGGTGTCTTATTTTCTTTTCTTTAGCTTTCTAGCCCCTCATGCTATAATCATGTGTATTTTCTCCATTCCTGTTCATGTGTCTTCTCGCAATTATCACTGGACCCATGTATCGCCTAATAGCTATAACCGGCCTGCTCTCGTCTATCCCACGTGCTTCACTGAGATCCAGCATCTAGTTACAGGCGGCCTGTGGAACTACCAGTCAGCTGTTCCTAAGGCTGACTTCATCTCTGGCTACGCCTTCCTGCAGTCCCTGGATTTCCTTGCTCTCACTGAGACCTGGATTACTCCATTCAACACATCCACCCCAGCAGCTCTCTCCACAGCATATTCCTTCTCCCATACACCCAGACCCACTGGCAGAGGAGGGGGCACTGGTCTCCTGCTCTCTCCCGAATGGAGCTTTTCCCTCTTCAAGCTACCTTACTTCACTCCTTCCACCTTTGAATTCCATGCCGTCACAGTAACCCATCCTATACAACTAACCATTGTTGTTCTCTACCAGGCGCCTTGGGGGACTTCTTGGAGGAATTAGATCATCTCCTCTCACACATCCCTGAAACTGGCCCTCCCGCTGTACTTCTCGGAGACTTCAACCTCCAGACGGGGAAGATAGACAAACTAACATCTCTGTTAACCGCCTTTGCTTTCTCACTGTCTCCGTCCCCACCAACTCATAAAGCTGGCAATGTCCTTGATCTCATATTCTCAAGGAACTGCTCTACTTCTAACCTCTCTGTAAACCCGCTCCACACATCCGATCACTTCTTCATTTCATTCTCTCTACCCCTTTCCGAACATAACAAACTAATCTCTTCTCATCCTGCACCTGTCCGCCGTAACCTCCGTTCCCTCTCCCCCTCTACCTTTGCCTCCTCGGTGCTCTCAGCCCTCCCTTCCTCTGACTCGTTCCAATTGCTGCCTCCAAACTCTGCTGCGGAAACTCTCCTCTCTACTCTCTCATCCTCTCTGGACTCTCTCTGTCCTCTCACATCTCGGCAGGCTCGTCAGTCCCCTCCTGCTCCCTGGCTAAATGACGCACTGCGTGCTAATATAACCGTCCTTAGGGCAGCAGAGCGGAAATGGTGGAAATCCAAACACCGTGACAACCTCCTAACCTATCAGGCTCTCCTCTTTCTCTGCTTCGATCTCTCAGGCAAAAAGCACTTTCTTTCAAGATAAGATCCAATCTTCCTATTCCAATCCTAAAAAACTATTTTCCATCTTCTCCACCCTCTTGGACCCCCCCCAAAGCCCCTCCCCCCTCCTCCCTCTTGGACCCCCCCCAAAGCCCCTTCCCCCTCCTCACTTCTGTCAAGCGACTTTGTTAACCACTTTTTAAAAAAGGTTGATGATATTCGCTCTTCTTTTTCTGACTCACCTTTACTCACCGCTGGGTCACCAGACCCTCCTTTCACCCGCACACTGACCTCCTTTTCCCCTCTCTCTCCAAGTGAGGTTCTTACCCCCATTACCTCTGCCCGCCCTACCACCTGTCCTCTGGACCCTATCCCTTCAAACCTCCTTCAGACTATTTGCTTGCTTATCTTTCTTACAGTGCAGACGCTTTTCTGCTTGCTCCTGCCTCTGCTTACTTTTTATGCTGATTTTCCTATTCTTATTCTCAGAAAACTTCGAGCAGCGGCTCCTGGACATGAACCTATCACTGGGACAGTTCATCTTCGTAAATAGACGGAGGTTTTCAGCCATATTTCAAAAATGTTACGGCGACCCCAGTCTTACAGTAGCGTGGCCTAGCAACAGCTAAAGCCTGGTAGGCTACTGCATGCTATTTAGCTTTAGCTAGTTGGTAGAAAAATGCCTCCGTTCTCTACAGATGACTTCCACACACTTCTACAGAAGATAGCCGTGCTGGAAATGAAAATGCAACGGCTGGAAGTTAACGTGGAAGTGAATGGACTATGTTGTGGGAATGACACCACTTTACCAGTGTTGCAAAATAATGGAAAAGGGTATGCTAACTCACAGCTAGTTAGCAGCTACAAGGATTCCAAGGAACAGGAGGGCTGTGTACCGGGTCATAAATCTACAAGTGGTAGTCCTACCTGGAACTCTCTGGGTGCAAAGCCTAAGAGTAAATCATTTTCATGGGATTTGGGAGGACGGATAACAGGCAGAGCCCAACACTCTGAAATATGTGATGCGACCGGCTGGCCTGCATTGTTATCACCCAAGAGGAGCGCCTCTTCAACCCCTAAACAGCCGTGGACAGCTGCTAAAGGGATAATTACAAAAAATCCTCCTAAACCGCCGAGTGTGCCAATCCAGAACAGATACGCTCCGCTGACCGAGAGCCGGAGATCTCTTTCTGATGACCTGGATAACCTGTCCTCTTCACACAGCAGGGTAAGGACCAATAGCTACTCCAAAAGTAAAAGGCTAGAGGGAAAGCTAACGACTGGGCCTGAAACTCTGATTGTGGGTGACTCTGCTGTAAGAGATGTAAAAGGTCTGTGTAGTAAGAACAACAACAAAGTACTCTGTTTTCCCAAGGATGTGGTCTCTGACTTGGTTGAGAAGATCCTGCATATTGGGCTGAACATCCGACTGTGAAGAATGTGGTACTGCACATTGGAACAGATGATGTTGTGAAACAAGAGTCAGAAGTGCTGAAAAAAGACTTTAAATGTCTGTTGGAAACTGCCAGCTCTCTAAATGCAGAGGTGTTCATCAGTGGCCCTCGACCGCCAGTCAGAAGAGGACTGGAGAGATTCAGCAGACTGTTTGCACTGAACACGTGGCTTTCAACTGTCTGTACTGACCATTCTGTGCATTTTATTGACAATTTTAACTTTTTCTGGGACCGCAGACATCTTTTCAAGGCAAATGGAGTTTGCCTGAACAAGTCAGGAGTGAAATTGTTTATCTCTAACATTCAACTGCCTGCGTCATCAATCTGTTCCCTCTGCCAAGGACAAGCGGCAAGAGGAATCAAAACAGGAGATAGACACAACACATCGCGCAGAAAACCCTGAAGAAGTATCACTGCACCCGCCTGAGGAATGTTCTGATTATGGGAGACCTATGAAACACACGGAGGAGTCCCCACCGCTTAAACTAGCTTTATTAAATGTCAGGTCTTTGGCAGGAAAAACATTTTTAATCAATGATTTTATCACAGAGCACAATCTTGATTTTATGTTTTTAACAGAAACTTGGATTGAACAAAATAACAGTGCAGCTGTTCTTATCGAATCAACCCCTCCCAACTTTAGTTTTATGAGTCAGGAAAGAATGCATAAGAAAGGGGGTGGAGTTGCTATTCTGTTCAATGATTCCCTTCAATGCAGGAAGACATCGTATGGGAACTTTGATTCTTTTGAATAGGTGGCCCTTCAGCTGAAACGCTCCTCTCGAGCTCTGTTCCTAAATATCTATAGACCACCCAAATACTGTGCAAGCTTTTTTGATGACTTTACTGAACTGCTGTCTATAGTGTGTATTGACTTTGACCGTCTAGTCATTGTTGGTGATTTTAACATCCATGATGACAACCCCCAGGACAGAGGGGCTAAAGAACTGTTTTGTGTTCTTGATAGCTATGGACTGACTCAGCATGTGACAGAGCCCACGCACAATAAGTGGCACACTCTGGACTTAATAATCTCAAAGGGTCTGAATATCTCTAAGGTTGTGGTGACTGATGTTGCACTGTCTGACCATTCCTGTGTTTTCTTTGAGAGCTCTATTTCTGTTCACACAAGTGTTCAAAAAGAGGTAACCACAAAGCGATGTTTAACTGAAAATACTAGGGAAATGTTTACTCAGAATTGTTCTTCCACACTTGCCCCTGCTAACACCTCAGTAAATGAGCTAGTAGATCATTTTAATTCAAAAATTTAAAATGTTATAGATGCCATTGCTCCAATTAAGGTAAAGGAAGTGACTGGGAAGAAAGTATCTCCATGGAGAAAGGCCATGACCGTTAAAACAGAAAAAAGAGAATGTCGAAAAGCTGAACGCAGGTGGCGAAAAACAAATCTCCAGGTTCACTTTGAAATCTATAAAGAGAGACTTGGCCTTTATAATTTGGAATTGAAAAACGCACGACAATCGTTCTTCTCTGACATCATTACCAAAAACAAAAACAACGCACGTGCCTTGTTTGCTACCGTCGACAGACTAACTAACCCCCCAGTGTCAGTAGCCTCTGAATTTCTATCCACCAGGGCGTGCAATGATTTTGCCTCCTTCACTGACAACATTCAGAACATCAGACAAGCAGTCAGTGCCTCTGCATCAGGAACAGCAAATGTGTTGTCTCTGTGTCCACTTAACATCAATTCAGACATCATGACGCAATTCCATCAGATTAATGATAAAAACCTAGAGGACATTATTCAACTTCTGAAATCCTCCTCCTCCCACTTGAGCTCCTGGTTTCTAACCCAAGGAGCTCACACCAGTTATTCACCTTCAAATCACACCTGTTCTTCCACAGGAAGTAAGATGACAAGGCGCCTGACATCTCTATGAAGAATAGTGGCAGGGATCCTGCTTGGATGTCCCTTGTACCCTCCACAGACTTTATTCTTCATAACTGAGACTGGGAAGCCGGGAGAGGTTCTCACATTTACATCCCTTACGATGCCTTTTCCATCAGTATTTACACTGACCACTCTGGCCAGTTTGTAATGTCCTCTCAGGGCATTTTGGTCAGCCAGCCACACCACATCTCCCACATCTCGATTCCTTGTGTGCCATATTACTTCCAACTTTGATTCTGCCCTAGGCTGGTCCTTAATCTCAAGCCACTTCCTTGCAGCTCTCCACACCCAGGCTATGACACCGACACGTTTTTGAAGGCTGCAGAATCTTTTCACCTCCACAGGATCCTTCACTGTCTTTCCTGTGAGATTTCTGGTAGGTGTCTGCTTGGCTCTAGGTTTCTCCCATTGGCTCTTCCTGTTTCTGTTTCCCTGTGGGTCTTGTAGGCATGCATCTCTTTGCTTTATCTTGGCTTGAGCTCTTGTTATGGCTGCTGAGAATGCCTTCCTCTGGAGCTTGTCCACACTCTCTCTGGCTTGCGCTGCCACCTCTCCAGCTGATCTTATTGGCCACTCCTCCACTCTGTACCAAATTCCCAGGGCTTTGTTGTCCTCCTTTCTGGTCGGATTTGGGAGGATGAGAGTTTTACTTACAGCTGTTCCTTTTTCTCCTCCCAGGAGTGCTGCTGCAGTTTCTTGCCTCCCACTTTGACCAGACCGGACCCCTGGTTTGAGGCATAAGCCACCAGCTCTTTCTACCATTTTGTGCTCTTGGGCTTTATCTACAGCTTGCCACTCAGGCTCCTGCTTCAGCTGTTTTCCTGTATTCAGGACTGTGCCCTCCACAGCACATTTGTTGTTGGGGAGAGAAGTGGGGTCTTCAGTCCAGAGATATTTTGCATCCCAGTGTGGTGATGCAATATGAGAATCCTGCCTGACGTAGGTTAGGCCTGCCTTTATGATATCCAGCTCTCTCTCCTCCGCCAGGGTCATCTCTTTCCCTCCTGGTTGGCAATTTCCACAACGACATCCTCCACACTTAGGCTCACAGGCTGCTCCAATGCTGTCCCCCCTCCACCATTCCAGGAACTCACGATTAGTTGCAGCTGTGACCTTTACTTCAGTCATATCTTCCTTCTGCAACTGTGCTGGTCTGTCTTTTGGAAGCTGTATCTCCTCATACCTGACTGCAGCTGTTCTCATGGAGCGAGCAAAGTGTGTGTTGGACCTGTGTGCTGCCACCTCAATCTCCTCAAACAGTTCTGGGTGTGCACCGCCTACTGTTTTTCCCAGTGGACTTTCCCACAAACCAAGGTCTCCAACCACCTTCACTCTTTGTGGAGCAAGTCTTCCTTCCCTGTGGCTTATGAGGAGCTCAACTTCTTCTGGCCTCTTTAATTCTTCGGGCTTGACCTCTGGGAAGAACTTCTGCAGTTTTTCAGGACTGATGACTTTATGCACTTTGGCGATCTCCTCTAGGCCATAGCAGACAAGTTCATGTGCCTTCTCTGTCCCTTTAGGAGTCTTGACTTCTTCTTGGCCTGTTTAATTTGTCGGGCTTGACCTCTGGGAAGAACCTCTGCAGTTTCTTCGCTGCAATCCTGCGTGCGGTAACAAATTCACCTTGCCTCATCTCAAGTCTATTTCTCATTACTTTGAGGTCCTTGACTCTGCCAGCTAGATCTGATTTCGCCATCATGGGTATCCAGCACTCCCAAGCTGCCATCACTCTGGTGGCCTCCTTCATCCGCTTCTCTAGAATGGTTAGGAGCACCCCATAGCCTTCCAGGTAGGTTCCTTGCACAGGCACATTCCCAACTTGTTCACTGGCTTCTTCTGCTTCCTCAATTGCAGTGATGAGCTCATACTGGCCATATCTGGACCACAGGTTATCTTGAATAAGGCCTCTCACCTCTTCCATTCTGGCTTCAGCCTCCTCTGCAGTCCTTTCACCATCGGCCTCTTCCCGCTTTGCAAGAACTTCTTCTTCCTTTCCTTCGGCCTTTTGAGCGTCTGCCTGTAACCCAGCCATGCAGTCATCATTTGCTTCAAGAACCTTTCTTAATCCCTCTTTCAGCTTGGTGAATTCCTCCCTTAGCTCTGCTTCGACCATTCTACCTGCCTCTCTGTTGAGGTAGTTGGCCTGCCTGGTGAAGTTGCTTTTTGCATTTGTTCTTGCTTTCTTGAGCTCTTTAACCGTCTTCCCCAGGATTTCTTCCGCCATTTTGAGCTAATGGAAATCCACAGTTTCCCCTTCTCTGCGTCAACAGCTTTCTCTGGACGTCTGGAGCCTTTTATCCTCTGGCCCAGGCTGCTCCGCTTGGTTTTCAACTGTCAAGTCCTTCAGGTTGTTGGCCTGTTTCAGTGATTTAGCCTGACTTGATAGGCTAAAGGGCAACAGAGGACGCTTTGGACAACTCGAATTTGTTCTTTTTGTCTTTATTTAATGAAGACAGCTCCAAGAATTCATCAGGTTGAAAACCTTCAAACACAAAGTACAAACAAAAGTTAGCTCACATGCTACACAAATTACAAACATTTTGCAGGTCTCACTGCATTCTCAATAATAGCACCACAAACTATGTTTTAATTAAAAAGGATAAATTGTTACTTTAAAACCACATCATTCACTTAAATGAATTAATAAGAGTGTTTATCTCCACTTGGAAACAAGCACCAGAGAAAACCTCATCTGACCACCTGCGCCGTCTAAATCACACAGAAATCACTGGAGCACAGGCAGACCGCGCTACGTAAAAAACACAGCTGATTGCGCAACAGCACTCTCGCAAAGTGCGACAACAGATCAAGTAAATAAACACAATACACATACCAACGGCGTCTCCGGAGCCTCACACACACTGTCGCCTGGTTCTCTCTCCGTGGCTTTGAGAACAAGAGACCGGCCATCTCAAACTACACCCCTTTTTGTAGCCGTGTTGCCGGAAGCGGCATTCATATCTTTCCTCGCTTCTGAAAAGTAGCCCACGCTATCAAAATAAACAAATACCCTCTCCTGGTATTGAACAATACTATAATAATAATAATAATAATACTCTAAATGAAGACACATCATTATTTATTAGTCCGTTTTTCACAGATATTATATATTATTGGCCTATTGACTTTCGTCTCGACAAGTATTAATGGATGGCCTAAATGAAAATAAAGCATGTATTATTTGTGGGGATTTTAAAATCGACCTTCTAAATGTATCCAAACACAAAACAACTTCTGATTTCCTGAATCAAACAGATCACCCATTCTAGCCATGCCTCATATCCCTCTATTACACTTCCTGTTTCAAAAGTGCTGATTTGGGGAATAAAGCTTTAACACAAAAAACTAAACAAATTGCTAACAAATAAAAGAGGAGGGGTCTGAGCTCATGCGGGACCCGGCAGCTACCGTCTAAACTAAATGCTGCCGTGATGAAACGCCATATCATGGATTATCAAGGATCTGAAACAGTCTGGAGCTCAAAGGCTTTCTCTCTTGCCGGTTATACCACAAGGTGAGTTCCTTTCTACTTCCTGCTTCTTCACACACATGCTCTCCAGCACAGGTTAGCTCTGAGTGTTAGCGATGCTAATGTAAACACCGACCATATTACGTCCAAAACAGTCGGGCATTGTTTCTGATAGCAACGTTTCTGATTGGCCCGTGGGTCCACATTTCAGATGTTATGTCATATCGGACGCAAATCTGGATCAGCTCCGTTGTTCCCCGTTTTTAGAGATTTGGGTACGTTCCCCGACACACCGGGGACACATGTTTAAGTATAAAAGACATCAAGAAGTGCATTTTGCATGATAGGTCCCCTTTAAATACTTTTTGTAGAACATAATCTGGACATAATCCATCCTCAAACTGCGACTTGGCACTTAAACGCCTCAGTTTTTGTACAAATGAACATGGTGAGTTCCTTTTTACTTCCTGCTTCTTCACACACATGCTCTCCAGTACAGGTTAGCTCTGAGTGTTAGCGATGCTAATGTAAACATGTGTCACGCGATAGTGTGAGGTTCCTTTTTATGTAGCAGCAACTCATTTCCACCGTCAAAGAATAGAGGACCCTAGGACAGATTTTAGGCAATTTATTATAATCAATAAATTACAGTTTAAATACTAGGGTAGATCTGTCCATACAATTGTTAAAACATCAAGGTAATAATAAAAAGTAATACAATACTAGTTAAAATAACACTCCCAGGTAAAACTGGTTGGAATCTAGACCAAGCAGAATTATTGTCTTCTTAAGAAAACTGTCAATGGCAGAGTCCAGTAATATTCCACACAGGGGGAGGAGCTTGTCACCGAGCCAATCCGTCAGGGCTCGCTGCCTCGTCCTCCTCATGTCTCTCCTAGGCTCCGCCTCACGCCACCTCCACTCTGCAACACTGATGCAGCACTCCGACCCCCTCATTGGTTAACACTTGACCAGCACCCGCCGTGTGTTACAGTTTGATTGACAGAAAACACAGCCCTGTGATGATAGCCTTCCCTGCTTTCTCAACAGCCATTGGATGAATCTGATTTTAGAAAAGCGTTTTAGCCAATCAAAATGAAATATGCAGGACATCGTCTCAATTTGCGGGACGCACCAAAAGTCGTGAAAATGCTGTGCAGTCCCGCACAATGCGGGACATCTGGTCACCCTAGTCTCCCCCGGTCCGATTGCTCCAAGCGTCTTCCCGTCTTTCCTCTGCTCTGCTTCCTGGTTTCTGCTTTTCCTTCGTTTCCTTGAACCTCTTATTTTCTTTTTCCTCCTGCTCAGCTGTGTCTGATTGCTTAAAAACTAAATACCGTTCACTATCGGCCAATCATGCGCCATGGGGGGTTTGTCCAGTCAGACGCAGCCAATTTCAATAATGCCAATCCCAAGAAATTAAGAAACAAGATTCACAAGTAAAATCATGCAATAATCCCTCCATTAATAAAAACCACACAGCACAAGTAAAAAAACCATGCAATGATCCTTATAAAATCACACCTTAGAAGTCAATAAACATACTTGAATAAATAATTAAAACATGCACATTTTGGGATTTCAGGCCATAGAACACTCTGACACATGCACATATTACGTCCAAAACAGTCGGGCATTGTTTCTGACAGCAACGTTTCTGATAGGGCCGTGGGTGTAAAGCCAGCCTAAATTACCGATATTACGTCATATCGGACGCAAATCTGGATCAGCTCCGTTACAGCCCCGTTTTTAGAGATTTGGGTACGGAGGAAAAGAGAGAGGGTTTTATTTTCTGACGCTGCGTGAGTTCCCTGACACACCGGGGACACATCTTTATGTATAAAAGACATCAAAAGTGCATTTTGCATGATAGGTCCCCTTTAAGTGAAATACAGGTTTGTATCTACTTCTGTTTCTAGCAAGTGACAATGTAGAGACAAACAAATTGCTCTATTGTAATACAAATATATAGTAAATTAGTGATGAGTTTTTTCTTTAACGTTAGCTTGTGTTAGCTTGTGACTGTCATTCAACATCCATTAGCTGATGTTAGTTTTTGACTTAACCTTACCTTGTGAGTATCACTTAACCAGGGCTGCCAAGTTTCAGTAAAAAGTAGGAGTGAGACTTTTGGGGTTGATGCGTTCGACGGCGATTTTTTTTGGCCTTTTTTAACGTCGATTTAGAGGAATATCTCAATTTAAATTAACATTAAGACTGTTGTGATGTCTTCACCCCCATGCCAGCTGCTCTCCCTGCACTGTCGGCCTTCTCATGCTTATATAGTGTTAATAATTGACCAGCACAAGTAGAAATGAAAACAATTCTAACAAGAAAAAGTTTAACAAATAAAATACATTTATTTATAAAATGTCAATATAATGAAACAATAGCAGCCTTTTAAGAACCAATAGCAGCCTTTTCCTTTAGTGCATTTTTTCTTTAAGTGTAACAACATTAGAACCTGAATAATATATATATAATATATATATTATAAAAAAATAAAGTGCATGTCTTTGTTTATGTGTTTTTCTTTTACATGACATGTCTCATGTTGTAGGTGTTTGTGGCTGATTTTGATGCCTTGATGACAGAGGGAGGGGGCTCCCATTTGAAACACTGTGGCTCAAGGTTTGCCATCTTCACAGTCATGATGGATGACAGAGTTCATCAAGAGCCAAACTGTTTCGGGTTTTGGTTTTGTTCAGTCCCACCACAGAGAACACTCGTTCAGCATCAGCATTTGAATGCGGAAGTACCAACACCAACTTGGCAATACGAGAGAGCCTCCCAAATCTGCTCATCCCGGTCACCTTTGAAAAATGTAGGAAGCCTAATTACTCTCAAGTATTTTTGTATAGAATTAAGTTGATTACGTCAATGGGTATTTCAAAGGGTGCAGAATAATACTTACCTTATTCTTCATTGATGCCATGTTCCCCCAAAAGTTCTCTGTCGAACGTGGCTGAGTCTTTGGGCATGACAATGTCCATGGATTGGTAGTCCAGAAACTCCTCACCCAGTTTTTCACGCTCGTCAGGTCCGTTGTATGGGAGAAGTTCAGGAAACCTAAAAAGAACACAATGTGCACTGATCTGGTATATCAAGAATCAAGAAAGATATTGGTTTAAATAAATGAAGTATTGACTTGAATACACTGATATACATTCCATTAAACAATACTAAATACCAGATCACCTACACATCAGTTAAGTTGAGGGTTTATTCCATGCAAAAAGTTATATTTAGATATTTAGCAATATTACTTTGTCAGCTTTCTAATGTAATGTATTGAAGGCAAAGATATTTAACACAGTGAGAACTGCTAGTATTTATCTCTCAATATTGTCTGTAAAAACGTGGTAAAAGTGATTCTTTCAGTGAGACAACAGAGCAAGCTTCTACAGTTGCACTACGTTTTGTAACAGTTAAATATTATTTTGATAATAACATATATTTCAATGTTGATGAACTTCATACTGTTCATTCATAATCTGATTGTCTTTGTAGCTCACTGTTAAAATAAAATAAAAACATTACAATTACAAAATAATTATATCTACAGCCCCTAAACACACAAACACACCGCTTTCATAAATAACACACTTGTTCTGCAATAATATGTTTTATGTTTCCTGACATTTTTGTTAGGAAAGGACATGCCTGAAAGACACGACATCTTCTCCTTCTCTGAGGGTCAAGAAGAACATCCAAGAGGATCATTAAAGGCTGATGTTATGAGATTTTAAGACCAGTACAGGACATTCACTAAGAAACTACTATTATTGTAAAAGTCAGCTGATCGAATGCAGCTATTTCCACATCTACACTCCATCAGCTGATTATTTCTATTTGCCTCACTTTATGAGCTTCACATCACTTGTGCCTTGTACCGCAGATTTTGCAACGTCACAAATAAATGGGGCCAATCTTCAGTCAGATGTGAATGTGTAATTAACATTTTCAGTAAGAATAATGGACGAAAGGAGAGCAAATACAAATACAATTTATTGAAATGTGAACCAAAAGTTAATCAAATGTTTTAAATAAAAAGCACATATGGACAGAAGGTGTAAACCTATTAAATGTATAAGTAAACACATTTAGTCAAATAAAGTGACAGACTAGGCCTGTGCAGTTGGTATCAGCTTTGCCCAGCATGGGCTCCTCCATCAGCCCTGGTCCTCCTCCATCAGGCCTGGTCCTCCTCGCAGAGGACAGACCCTCAGTCCTCTCCAAACCAACAGACAGGACGTCCATCACACAGAGGTTTCTCCCTGAAGTCTCTGCAGCCCTCTGGACACCACGCTGTCTCAATCCATCCACACTGAATATGAGAGGGGAAAAATGAAAATAATAAATGATTAGACAATAAGAAACATAAAGTTGACTGTTGAGTTGCTCAGTTTTTTTAGATTGTCAATACTATTACTGTATAACTAATATCTCAGGTTAAGAGTCACCTTCAAATAAAGATTGGTCTTTAAATACATTTTGTCTTTTGAATTGTTTGTCTAAAGTCAAGAATCTAGAACTGGTACTCAGTTTGAATAATACAGTAAATGGACTGTACTTATATAGCGCTTTATCCAGTCTTTAAGACCCCTCAAAGCGCTTTACATACTACATGTCATTCACCCATTCACACCCATTCATACAGAGCAGTGTATATCACTCTAGGAACTAACACGCATACACATTCACACACCGTTGGCCATGCCATCGGGAGCAACTCCGGGTTAAGTATCTTGCCCAAGGATACATCGACATGTTGACTGCATGGGCTGGGATCGAACCCACAACCTTCTGGTGGAAAGATGACCGCACTCCCTCGCAGCCACAGTCTGGTTATTATGCTGTTTGGAGGAGGCCTCACAGGTAAGAGCACTAACTAGCTACCATCACATGTACCTTAGCTTGACTTAAATGTATAGTTAAGTGATATCAAAATATAAATAACTAATGTCATGCAAAACATTAATATATGCTTGATTCCAGTGTTGAATTTAGCACAATTGCATACAAACGTTAAGGGGTTTTAAGATTCTGAAGTATTATGCTAAAAACTCAATAACTTAGATTATTATTTATAGTTTTGCTGAATAGTTTCATGTCAGCTTACCTTAGAAACGTAAAATGCGACGGCAGCGTGCAGATGGGGAGCATGTTAGCTTAGCTTGGTAGCTTCAGCTAGCTCTGGAACTTCCAGCTATGTGGCAGCAGGTCCCGCCTCGGCTCCGCCTCTTTGCCCTTATTTGGAGCAGGCTGGAGAAGGCGGGAGTTGAACTCTGACGTCAATGTTGAGCCGTTAGTGGCCGACTCCGCCTACTAAGGGCTTCACGGCAACTCTGCAGAATCCTATGGGTGACGTCACGGACCCTACGTCCATTTATATATACAGTCTATGGTTTGTATACGGTGCCTTTCTCGGTCAGCCAATCGGGGGCAGAATAGGGCGGGCTCACCCTATCCCTGACTCGAACTACGGCAAATCTCAAGCAACAAGTTATGGAAATATATCATTAAATAAAACAATTATTATAAAGTAGTGTGAGGGGGGGAAAAAGCGTGTGAAATGGCAAGTGTGGCATGAGGCGTGTGAAGAGGTTAAATTGCGTGACTCCCACTCTCAAAGGGTGAGACTTGGCAGCTCTGCACTTAACGTTCATTAGATACAGTTAGTTCTAGAACATTCTACTACAGACGGAGATCAAGCAGTTTTAATGTGATGTGGATTTCTCTGTATTAATACTTGAGGTTGGCCATCATGTATGGACAGCTTTATCACAGACACATTATCTTTATGGCAGCATTGTTTTTTACTGAGAGAAAGTCTTACTAGAAAGCCTCATAGTTTGGGGTTGGCGGACCAGGCCTTGATATTAGCACAAAATGCATTTGAGAAGGAAGTGTTTAAAACATTCTGTGCCAGCAGCAGAAGGGAAATACCCATATTTGGTTTTTGTATCTTTATTTACGTCCTCCTTCCTTCCTTGAGTTGTTTTTGTCATGGTCCTCTGCAGCAGCTCTGCAGGTATGCTGTTTAGCTAAACAAGGCCAACTGTCGTCTGAAGGAAGTGTTGAAACTATTCTGTGCCAGCAGCAAAAGAACAAGGTCCTTCTTTGTTTGCTGTAATGTAAAACATGTACGAAGGAACAGAGTTATTCACATCATGCTGTTGTCACAGAAAATATAAACTAAATATATAGCTTAACAAATAAATAAATACATTGAAATAACCTTAATAAAGAAATACTGTGAGATTACTAATATTTATGAAATGTGCTTTATCTGCTATTACAGTTGCAATATTGGGGTGGGATTACAAATGCTACATTCATTTTAGAATTAAGCTATTTATGTAAAATGCATGAATGCTGATCTGTAATATATCTTCTTTGATGATCTGCAGTTTGAGAAGTTGGAAAAAATGATTTAAAAAAAGAACTATGCATTTGTTTCACAGAAAGGGTCTGAATGTCTTTGTTCCAGCTGCATGTGTTTCTGCCTCCCTCTGCAGGTATGCTGCATTCCTAACAACGCACGCCTGGTGTAAATTACCTTGTGTCAGCTTCAGAAGGGAAAGGCCCTAATTTGTTTTCCGTCTTTGTTCACTTCCTCCTTCCTTGTTCCTTGAGTTTGTTTTTGACCTTTAATTTAATGTTTAGATAAAATGAGGGAACACGTAATCTAGTGCATTCACACATTGGTTGGTCAAGTGTAATAAAATTCTCCAACAAACATGAATTTATTCATCAGATTTGCATTATAAGACATTGCAGTGTGGATTTCGATTGCATGGCCTTGGCTCGGATCTGACATACCTGCTCTGCCCCGATCTACTACTAGCTGTTAACTAGCTAGCAACCATATCGTCTAACTTTTTGTGTTCTTATTGAAAGCACCATCCAAGTGCTTAAAGTGCATTGTGCGATACATAACATGGGGAAGCACTGATAAACAGCACCTAATTCTGATTCTTACCACTCATGGTATGTCTGAAAGGCCTGCCAGCTTCACAATCAGCCTCATTGGCTTGATTGTGTTGAAATGTAACTGTAATCCAGAAATAACCAGTCAACCAGTTTTTCTGCTATTTCAGGTTCAGGTGTAGAGTGAAGTGCCAGGGCCAGCATGACGTCCACTCATCTGTAGGGGGTTCACCGTGTCTAGAACCTCAGCGTTATTGAATTGGAGAACAATTGCGTGCTAATGTCGCCCACTGACATTCGCATGAATGTACAGTAAAGGTGATGCAGCAAGCAGTGGGGACAATTAAGGTGAAGCAGACCTTGCAATAAGTTGCATTAAATACAAAGATTGTTAGGGATTGAAAATATATAATGAAAACACTTCTTCTCCGAGACTCGAACCCGGCCCTCACAGATATTTGACCCACACTTGGATTGTTACTCTACAAGCAGGATATGAACGGATATAAGTTAGTTTAAATAATATATCTCTGGACTACTGACATATTCGAGAAGCCGTTGGTACTTCCTTGTGATGTGTTCAAAGGAGATGAAACGATTGTGGTTAAACAAGTGTAGATGCCACTGAGCTGTGTTCGAAACTGTTAAAAAGATTCCAGTTGAAATAAAATTCCTCATGTAGTATATTACAGAAGATACTCAAAGTTAGATTTTATTGGTCCTGTTTTATCCATAGAGGTACATGTGTAAATTAGCATTAGCTAGTAACAGCAAATATGCTCCATACAAGTTAACCGTTGTAATAATGTAACATTGAGTTGCATACTGTTGAGATCTTCATAGTATGAAGTGAATACTTAAAACGAAAGTTAGTTATAATCAAATATAATCAATTATATTCTTGTATAACCCACAATGAAAATGCTTCATATTTTAGGTTTTTCTATATTTACAGCATAAACAAAAGAAAGTGGTCTGTTAAGTTGAGTGTAAGACCTATAATGATATATGCCTTAAGGCCCTGACACACCAACCCGATTTTGGGAGTCAGAGGCCGTCAGAGGCTGTCGGGCATTCGCTGCGCCGTAGTCAGGTTGGTGTGTCCCGCACCGTCGACCATGACACGCCTTATTTGGACTGCCAGACCCGATGCATGGCCGATTCAACATGTTGAATCGGCCATGCATCGGGTCTGGCAGTCGGACCAAATAATCACTCTGATTGGCTGTTCAGCTAGCAAATCAGTGCATGAGAAGCGAAGCGGAAGTGAGGGACGTAAACAAACGATTTAAGAAGGCACACACAGACTGCTATTCATTTTCATCTCATCATGGCGATCTGGAATGATGCAAACGAAGACCTGCTCATCACCTTGATCCAGGAGAGGCCAGCTCTGTATGATATTACGGAGAAAAGATACTCTTCTTCTTCTCTGTCTTCCGGTTGTTGCCTCTTTTGAATGACGAATACACACTACCGCCGCCTGCTGGTAAGGAGAGTTATTGCCACTCACGCACTGAAGTCGGTGCGGTGTGTTCCCGTGCGACACATGGCCAAAACGCAGGAGAACACGGCCAGGCAACAGCCGACTTCAGCGTCGGCTACTCCTCTGGTGACTGCTTGGTGTGTCAGGGCCTTTACTCTCTGATAAGAGAGCAGGCAGTTTCTTTCCTCTCCTCTCACAGCAGGGTCCTGACTTAAGGAGAAACACATTGAGGCCTCAAAAGGGTGGTTATGTCATAGCCATAGAATATGTCTAGTCATGTTTTGTTTTACACAAACTTGGGAAGATGTGTCTTATGCCAGAGCCAATAGAATATGTTGGTTGGGTATAGAGGAGGTGTTTTTGGGGTTTTCTACCCGGTTTTTTGAGCATAAAAAGACTGGCTGTTTTGGATTTCGTCGGGGAAAGGGGGGGAAACCCCTGGTATACTCTCTCCTGGTAAGCTCTGTCCTTTCACAGCTGGGTTAATAGCTCTCGGTAAGGTTCTCTCAAACTTGGTAAATATCTCTTGATTTTCTTCATTGAAAGCTGAGTGAATTTCTTTGTTTGCTGAGTGGAATGATTTGATGGGAGATGTGTTTGTGAGTATTAGTACCCGCCACCTGTGAGGACCTTCCTCCGAATTCATGCGGATAGGAATGGGTTTTTGAATGTTAGTACCCGCCATCTGTGACGGAAAAAAGGTATGGAATCGATGTGAATTGATTTGGTGAATGAAAAGTTGAAAGTGCTTTTTATTATCACCGGTCTTTTTATGGGGAAATGCCTCTAAATTCTATCGGGAGATTTTAAATGTCACAACTGAATTGGGCAGTTGAAGTGAAACATTTTGTTAATAAATGTAAGAATGTATGAATTAAAGTTTCATATTTGAACATGATCACAGCATCATTTTGTTTAGTATGATTATAATGTTGTAAAGAGAGAAGGTAAACACCCTGTATTAGTTTGGACCTATTTTTCTTCAAATAAACTGATCCCACCTTTTGGATTGGGACACCTTAAAGGACATCTGTGCTCTCTTCTCCTGCTTCAAAGGTAAGACTGCACCCTGCCACACTCATGTTTAGGTAGGAACACACCTCATTCACTGATACCAAAATCCTTCGGGATCCCTTAAACAGATTAAAAAGAGTTGTCTGAATTAAAACAGCAGTTCATTGAACCTGGTTCTTCAGGAGTTAATAGAGGTGAGATCTTGCTGACGTTGGTGGATCTGAGCCAAGCAGTAAACTTACATAGACTCAATAACTTCGGTCAGGTCAATTAGTAGGTCAGAGTAATTTACCGGAATAAATTATCAGGACCTCACCTACTCTCAACAATACTGAGGGAGATGGAGCCATTTTGCATAAACATGAAACTCTTTGGAGTTGATGGAGGCATGATCGCTGGGAACTATTACGATTATATCCTTGTTCTTGAACCTTTGAGAACGAATTCCACACACAGAAAGCTACAAGGAAACATAACACTCTAAAATGCTGCAGGGTGAAATATGTTCTTTCCTTCATATCTATGTGACAGGTGCTTTATCTGTACTCACACATTTTTTAATGGTGAGCCATGTCGGTTATCAGCACACTATGAATGTCTTTCACTTTTTACTTTCTTCCTCATACTCAGGAACGACCATTACATAATAACCTGTATTGTGAAGGTTTGCATTCAGCTTCGTCCTAACATTGACAGTATTGCCTTTTTCTGACTCTCAAACACAGAGTTGATATTATCTATTAATCTTTAATGTTACAGTAAAAGTATTGGGTGTTATAAATATATAAAGTGGCCCAATCTGAGTGGAAGACGCTCACAGCTCTGGGAATAGCAGGTATGGAGTGCAAAACAGCTGCTCGTAGGTCGGGGGATGCAGCTGTAAGAGCCTCTTGTTGGCTCTGGAACAGGAAGCAAGTATTCTGCTGGAAACCAGGGAGGATGGGCAGTGACTGGCCATCACTGCCGACCCAATGGCAGTGCATTAAAGTGAACATGTGCATGAAACAAAAGCACTCCATACGGGAGAAATCGCTATAAAATATAACAGTAATGCTCACGTCAGGCATCCGCGACACTCGGACTATGTGTTAAGGAGTATACAGTTCTAAGTGTCCACCATGTTATAAAACAGGTCCACTCTGCATGAATGGAAGAACAAGCCAACGACCCGAATATTCAGACGCCTGCTGTAGTTTTCAGCCAAATCGAAGCTCTCCGTTAGAGCGCTGACCTTCTTCTCAAGTTCGCCAATCCCAGGTTCTTGCGCTGTGGCAGAGTTTTCTAACGCCTGATCCTGGTCTCTGCTTCATCTCGCCGGCTGCTAGCAGACTGGAGCTCCGCAGAATGCTTATTAATACACTCGACCAGAGATCTGAGTTTTCATCAATTACTTTTATAATATCAGCAGTCATCAAGTTTAGGGCTTTAGCGAGGGCTAGAGTTAGTATTTGTTTATTTGTCCAAAATCACTCGACCTGGCAAGAGTAGGTGAGGCTTCCAAACGTCCTAACGTCATCAGCATTGGGTTTTTCTAACTCTCAAACACATAGTTGATACTGTCTATTAATCCGTAATGTTTCAGTAAAAGCATTGGTTGTAATATATTACGGTGTTATAGTAATGTCATATACTATTGTAGGACATAGCAGCTCCCTTCGTTCCTGCAAGGTCTTAACCTACTTACCACATTCAAATACCTTGGACCACTTGCAAGAAGTTTTAGTTTTGGTTATGTGGTTTACTGGTTTTGAGTTCTTCTAAATCGTCTTTAAATGTAAATGATACAGTACCCTTAATGTAGAGGGTTACTCCCTCCAAAATACAATGGAAAAACAGACGTTTCTCCAGATAGCACAGCTTTCTTCTGACAGTTTCTTGTAATTCCTCCTGCAGCCTTCAATGGGGTTGAACCACCGTGTGGTCTTTCAATCTATGGAATGCAATGTTTCACTAAAATATAAGGTCGTAGAATGCAGAGTTCAAGACGTTTTTTATTGTGCCAACCTGTCACAGTTTCTGGAACATTTTCAATTCCCCTGCTTTGATTTATCACCTTGTGTACTGACATATTCCAGAAGCCGTTGGTACTTCCTTGTGATGTGTTCAAAGGAGATGAAACGATTGTGGTTAAACAAGTTTAGATGCCAATGAGCTGTGTTCGAAACTGTTAAAAAGATTCCAGTTGAATTAAATTCCTCATGTAGTATATTACAGAAGATACTCAAAGTTAGATTTTATTGGTCCTGTTTTATCCATAGAGGTCCATGTGTAAATTAGCGTTAGCTAGTAACAGCAAATATGCTCCATACAAGTTAACCGTTGTAATAATTTAACGTTGAGTTGCATACTGAGGGAGATGGAGCCATTTTGCATAAACATGAAACTCTTTGGAGTTGATGGAGGCATGATCGCTGGGAACTATTACTATTATATCCTTGTTCTTGAACCTTTGAGAACGAATTCCACACACAGAAAGCTACAAGGAAACATAACACTCTAAAATGCTGCAGGGTGAAATATGTTCTTTCCTTCATATCTATGTGACAGGTGCTTTATCTGTACTCACACATTTTTTAATGGTGAGCCATGTCGGTTATCAGCACACTATGAATGTCTTTCACTTTTTACTTTCTTCCTCATACTCAGGAACGACCATTACATAATAACCTGTATTGTGAAGGTTTGCATTCAGCTACGTCCTAACGTTGACAGTATTGCCTTTTTCTGACTCTCAAACACAGAGTTGATATTATCTATTAATCTTTAATGTTACAGTAAAAGTATTGGGTGTTATATAAATATATAAAGTGGCCCAATCTGAGTGGAAGACGCTCACAGCTTTGGGAATAGCAGGTATGGAGTGCAAAACAGCTGCTCGTAGGTCGGGGGATGCAGCTGTAAGAGCCTCTTGTTGGCTCTGGAACAGGAAGCAAGTATTCTGCTGGAAACCAGGGGAGGATGGGCAGTGACTGGCCATCACTGCCGACCCAATGGCAGTGCATTAAAGTGAACATGTGCATGAAACAAAAGCACTCCATATGGGAGAAATCGCTATAAAATATAACAGTCATGCTCACGTCAGGCATCCGCGACACTCGGACTATGTGTTAAGGCTAGATAAATCCATTTTGGCCTCTGACATTTACATAAATGGTTACAGTGTATATCGTACTGACCGGCCTAAAAAAGATGGTGGCGTTGCTATTTATGTGAAAAATAAGTTTTGTGTAACTAATATGGTTTCCAAATCTGTTAGTAAACAGCTAGAATTTTTAGCCGTGAATATTGAGGTAACAAAGGGTCAACAGGTCATGGTGGTGAGCTGCTACAGGGCCCCCTCGGTTGCCAAGGATTCTTTATCGTCATTGGCAAAACTGTTATCACAACTTTCCTACAGGGAAATAGTGCTGCTTGGTGATTTTTATTGGGACTGGTTAACTTCTGTGTCAGAGGATTTTAGAAACCTGTGTACCTCTTTGAATTTTACCCAGATTATAGACAGTCCTACTCGCCCAAATATTAAGTCCCCAAATAAATCCTCCTTAATTGATCTAATTTTAACAAATGTTCCACATAAATACTCATCTGTGGGAGTATTTGCTAATGATCTGAGAGATCACTGTGTTGTAGCCACAATTAGGGACACTAAGGTCCAAAAGGTTAAACCACGTGTCATCACAAAGAGAGACAAAAAACACTTTGTGGAGCAGGGCTTTTTACATGATCTGTTTGATTTTGATTGGGGTAAAATCAATTTGTGTGCTGATGTAGAAACTGCATGGTCTTATTTTTATCTTGGTTTTATGAAAATTATAGATAGACATGCACCTCTGCGTACATTTAGAGTGAAGGGACGAAACAATCCCTGGTTTTCTGCTGAGCTGTCCAGTCTCCTTCATGAGAGAAATAATGCTTGGGCTAAGGCTAGGAAATCAGGCTCAGAGGTAGAATGGCTACGTTTCAGGCAGCTAAGAAATAGCTTCACATCTCAAATAAAAAGTGCTAAATCAAAGTACTATTTGTCGGTTACCACAGAAAACCTGAATAATCCTAGGACATTTTGGAAAGCCATAAAATCGATTTCCACTGGTGATATCCTAAATGAGCTACCTCCATGCCTCACCACAGCATCTGGTACTATATCAGACAGGGCTACTATGCTCAATTGCTTTAATAAGCATTTTGTGTCTTGTGGCTCTCTGTTTGATTCTGTCACTGACTGTACAGGTACTTCTGCTTCTGTGAACGCTCCAATCCTTGACTCTGAACAAAGTGGTCTGGAAAACCCTTTCAGTTTTACTCCTTTAACTATTGGTATTTTTCATGAAGCATTATCAAAGTTAGATCCTAGGAAACCGGCTGGCCCGGACAACGTAGAACCTTTCTTTTTATAGATAGCTGCAGATTTTATTGCTCCACCTCTCACTTCTCTTTCTAACCTCTCCCTCAGCACAAACACAATTCCAAAAGTATGGAAGTCTGCTTATGTCTTGCCTTTACTGAAAGCTGCAGCTGATTCAAAACGCCGCTGCTCGAGTCCTCACTGACACTAAGGAAGTGGATCACATCACTCCTGCTCTGAAGTCTTTACACTGGCTTCCTGTGTGTCAAAGAATAGATTTCTAAATACTGCTGCTGGTTTATAAAGCACTGAATGGTTTAGGCCCAACATACATGTCTGACCTCCTGCTAAATGATGAACCATCCAGATCTCTCAGGTCTTCAGGGACTGGTCAGCTTCCTGTCCCCAGAGTCAGAACTAAACATGGAGAAGCAGCGTTCAGTTATTATGCTCCAAACATCTGGAACAAACTCCCAGAAACCTGCAGGTCCGCTGCAACTCTGACTACTTTCAAATCCAGCAAGAAGACTTTTCTCTTTGTCGCTGCTTTTAATTGTAATTGAAACTGAGCCATTGTGTTCATCAGTAAAGTGGAACTTCTGTGTGAACTATTCATATCTTAATGCACTGTAACCTTTTATTCATGTACTTTTTATTCATGTATTTTTTCATCTTATACATCCATGGGTAAAGTACGCAGCCGAAGAAATCTGCCTCTTCCTTCAGACTTCCTTACAGAGCCCCTCCTCCAACACACACATGACCAATGAGGGCACGAGATGAGTTTGTGCACAGATGGAAGGCTGACAGGCAGGTAGGAGTAGTACTCTATCACATCACTAGCAGGTAGGCCATCCAGTTATTTTAGCCGAGCCGGCTCAGATGATTGGTCGTGCTTTTTACAGCGCTACGGCTTCCACAGATGACATTAGCATTGAATGTATTCATTGCTATCATGTATTTTTACTTTTAATGTTTCTTTTATCTTTTACTGTTTTGAAATGCCTTTGTCTGAATGTCTTTCATTTTTGTAAAGCACCTTGAATTGCCTTGTGTTGAAAGGTGCTATATACATAAACTTGCCTTGCCTAACACTCGGAATTAAGTATTATTTTATTGTTAAAATAAAATCATCAGATTTCATATCACATAAACACCAAATCCCGACATGCATTGTGGCGATGTTTTAGCCTATCAAAACCTCTGAAAAAAGAAATGTGTCCCTCAGAATCGAAAGAGAAAAACCTATGGGAAAAACACAAAAGCATTGAACAGAATTTAAACCAATACATGTCGTATAATTAACAAGGATAAACTGATGTTTTTTAGTGGATGAGTACTGCAGATATCACTGTTAAATCATTTGATCATTGGTTTTATTATGAAAACCTTGAGACCGGAAATACTGTTTTCAACCCGGAACTTTACATGGAGGCTGCCGCATACCTCAAATCATCTTCGTAATATCTATCAAACTATAGATCCTACATATCGACTGGACGTGGATTCTAAAAGTACAATATGCACTTCTCGCTAGAAATCTAATCAAAAGGGTTTTAATGACTAAACTATCCTACAATTTAGGATTTTACAGAGAGGGTTATTTGTGAATAAACGACCATCTGAAACGTTTGCATTGTACGGGAGCACTAGAGGGTGAACACTTTCAAACGTAATTATAGGACGTATTTGGTCGTAATAATTTGGCCTGAACAATCGGTCTATTTGGTCGTATGAGTTGGAGGACCTGTTGTTCCAAACGTCCTAACGTTATCAGCATTGGGTTTTTCTAACTCTCAAACACAGAGTTGATACTGTCTATTAATCTGTAATGTTTCAGTAAAAGCATTGGTTACGGTGTTATACTAATGTCATATACTATTGTAGGACATATCAGCTCCCTTCATTCCTGCAAGGTCTTAACCTACTTACCACATTAAAATACCTTGAACCACTTGCAAGAAGTTTTAGTTTTGGTTATGTGGTTTACTGGTTTTGAGTTCTTCTAAATCATCTTTAAATGTAATGTAATTTCTCTAAACGCCTGCTGCTTCCACTCCTCTCTCCTCGGTTCGACTCCTCTGCTTGCATCTCTTGTGGGCGGGACACTAAGACACGAGGATAGGAGTCGAGGAGGGGATTAGAGAAACGAGAAACCTTCACAGTCTGGAGTTTAACAGACTGTCTCAGCCTATCATTTTCTGTCTGATGGAGACTTCATACTGACTTCAACATGTTCCACATATTTTATACATTATTATTATTTAACACAACATATTCGAGATGGTTTTAAATAACATCCGTATTTATTTATTTCTCCAAGTTATGTTTTGTGTGCACTGAGGAGTCTCAAACAGGCGTTTGTTTAATCATTTTAAGATTGGCTTTAATCCATTTTTGCAAATTAATTCTTCATATATGATAAATGAGAGGTAACATTTTATTTATGGTATTATTTTCACATGTTTCTCTCCATTCTTCCTTCTGCCAACGGTGTCGCAGTTTCTCATCTCACCCGTCTCTGTGCGTACGCATGGGTCAGAGTGTGCGTGGAGGACCGCACATTTTCCCGTCAAGTTTGTTTTTTTTATAAATCGCAAAGATTGCTTAGAAATTGGCGTACGCCATCTTTTGAGCGTACGCCAATTTTATAAAAAACTCACTGAACTAGCAGCCAGGAAAGAGCAAGAAAACGACAGTACGTACACTCTAAAAACGAATTCAGGCGACCTTTCACCTCCACTTAATTAAATGCATGGTTGCAAAAATGTGAGTTAATTGATTTAGATAAACATTCTAAGTTGCAAACATTAATTTATAAGTTGTGTTGACTTAATAATGTTGGTAATTACATCAACTTATTGAGTGTAATTTGAACTCTGATTTCTGCGTTAATTGACTTAAAACAAAATTCAAGTTGTAGTTAGTAATGGAATTGGCTTGATAACTTAATTGTTCTACACCTTGAGTTAAGGATTTCAAGTCCACTCCCACTTAACATGCCTGGACAAGTTCGCACAGTAAAGACAAATAGAAATATACAAAGGACATTTTAAGCTGAGTGTCATCTTTTGTCATTCAAATACAGTAGATAACCTTGTCGTTGCACTGTATAGGCAAATTGCTGTTTGACCAAAATGAGCCGCCTTTGAACTGTGAATAGTTCTGTGAGAGGATACAAAGTAGTAGAGGCTACTGTGAGAGTAAAAATACTTTGGTTACTATTGTGATATCGCTTTTTATTAAAAATGAATCTCATGAAGCAGATCAAGGATGCTTCTTGAGGTAGGATCCTTATTTAGAGTTGTCATTGAAATGCAAGTTGTTGACAGTTCAGAATATATTCATTTAGGTCATTTCTCTTTTTTTCCTTTTTCAAAAATAGCACAATACAATTGAAGTACGCCGAGAACTATAGCCATCCGCTGCCTTGTCGTGTACCTTGGAGAAAAGGAAGAGGACCTTTTCAAGGAGTTTAGCGGCGTAATTAAAAATCTTGAAATAAAATAAAATCCATGGACACAGTGTAAAAACACAGGACAAAAGCACTGCTCTCTGTCAGTTACATTTTGAAGCATATTGCACTTTTGGCCACACCCCAATCAATAATATCTTAGCAACGTTCAGCATGGATAGGTGTTAACAGCAATGGCATGGGAAAAGGATTGAGAAGGTACACTAAAACTTGCACGGTTGTGTTTAGAGTATAGGTGAGGTCCTGATAATTTATTCCGGTAAATTACTCTGACCTCACTAATTGACCTGACCGAAGTTACTGAGTCTATGTAAGTTTACTGCTTGGCTCAGATCCACCAACGTCAGCAAGATCTCACCTCTATTAACTCCCCGAAGAACCAGGTTCAATTATCTGCTGTTTCTATTCAGACAACTCTTTAATCTGTTTAAGCGATCCCGAAGGATTTTGGTATCAGTAAATGGGGTGTGTTCCTACCTAAACGTGTGTGTGGCAGGGTGCAGTCTTACCTTTGAAGCAGGAGAAGAGAGCACAGATGTCCTTTAAGTTGTCCCAATCCAAAAGGTGGGATCAGTTTATTTGAAGAAAAATAGGTCCAAACTAATACAGGGTTTTTACCTTCTCTCTTTACAACATTATAATCATACTAAACAAAAAATGATCCTGTGATCATGTTCAAATATGAAACTTTAATTCACGGTCTAACATTTATTACCAAAATGTTTCACTTCAACTGCCCAATTCAGTTGTGACGTTTAAAATCTCCCGATAGAATTTAGAGGCATTTCCTCATAAAAAGACCGGTGATAATAAAAAGCACATTCAACTTTTCATTCACCAAATCAATTCACATCGATTCCATACCTTTTTATTTTTCGTCACAGATGGCGGGTACGAACATTCAAAAACCCATACCTGTCCCGCATGATTTCGGAGGAAGTTCCTCACGGAGGCGGGTACTAATACTCACAAACGCTTCTTTCCGTCACAGATGGCGGGTACTAACATTCAAAAACCCATACCTGTCCTGCATGATTTCGGAGGAAGTTCCTCACGGAGGCGGGTACTAATACTCACAAACGCTTCTTCCATCAAATCATTCCATTCAACATTCAAAGAAATTCACTCATTCAAAGAAATTCCCTCATTCAAAGAAATTCACTCAGCATTCCAACCAAGAAATTCAAGAGATATTTACCAAGTTTGAGAGAACCTTACCGAGAGCTATTAACCCAGCTCTGAAAGGACAGAGCTTACCAGGAGAGAGTATACCAGGGGTTTCCCCCTCTCTCTCCCCCGAAAATCCAAAAAAGCCAGTCTTTATATGCTCAAAAAACCGGATAGAAAACCCACAAACACCTCCTCTACACCCAACCAACATATTCTAATGGCTCTGGCATAAGACACACCTTCCCAAGTTTGTGTAAAACTAAACATGACTAGACATATTCTATGGCTATGACATAACCACCCTTTTGAGGCCTCAATGTGTTTCTCCTTAAGTCTGGAGCCCCCCTCCCTGCTGTGAGAGGAGAGGAAAGAACCTGCCTACTCTCTTATCAGAGAGTAAGGCATAAATCATAGGCCTTACACTCAACTTAACAAACCACTTTGTTTTGTTTATGCTGTAAATATAGAAAAACCTAAAATATGAAGCATTTTCATTGTGGGTTATACAAGAATATAATTGATTATATTTGATTATAACTAACTTTCGTTTTAAGTATTCAACATACTATGAAGCTCTCAACACGCAAAGTTACAACTACAATTGTAAGCATACTCAAAAACCATCAAGAAGCATTCTCATTATGGGTTCATAAAAGAATATGATTGATCATATATGATTTATAATTAACTTTCGTTTTAAGTATTTACTTCATACTATGAAGCTCTCAACAGTTGGGATTGACTAAATCTGTCCACATGCATTTAAACACTAGGCAAAGTACTCAAAACCACCTCTGTGTGTCTTCAGGACCACGTTGCCATGACGACACACACATGCAGACTCAATAGGTGAAAACAACACCAGCGTTGCTTTAGCAGCTGGTAATAATGGCTCTGAATTAGCTATGAGTGACAGTTTAAAGAGCCTGTGACACGAGTTTCCCCCATCATCCAAACCCATCAATTTGAGTAAATATTGTCCCCTTGAAAACCGTTACTGAACTGATTTGAGATATTTGTACTTTGATAACCATTAGTCTGCCCTTCAATGTTGACCATTTTCTGGATCTTCTTGGGGATTCTTCAAGTCCCGCCAAATTATGTGTAATGTCATTGCGGGCACAGCGCTCCAGCTGCACCGTTCAAGATCCCAGCTTCTGCATGCAAACGCACGATGGTGCACACAGCAGCAAGCTCAGACAGCGATGACAGTTTAGTTTTGAACGTGTCTGAGAGCTCATATGAGGCTGAAGGATCGGTTTATGTTGAAACTGTTAGAAGTTTAGGAATGAGGTGCGTCAATATGGGCGATCATACGGTCATGGAGCCAGTGGTGGACTGGGACTAAAAATCATCCCGGCACTCTCGACCGGTCCACTTCGATACCGCTAGTAAATTGTCAACGGGGGGAGTGGGGGATGTGCTAGTGACTTATCCGACCGGCCCACTTCGGTACCGGCCCATTTAACATTCTGCGTTAAATGTGTTCATCCTGTTTGAAATAATGACTGTCGGCAGTGTAAACATCTTTGTTACATCTTTTGTCAAATGGATGTGTGTGATCTGCAGATTGGTGGCCATTGAGAGTTTGTTTTTCTGTAGTTTTAAAAACACGTTACAGATGTTTGGCACTGGTTTTAAATATGCAAAGGCCTCTAACTTCGAAGTGATGGCAGCATGTATTTGCTGTGTCCCCATTTCCCTTGGTAATATGGCTAATTGTTATATTTCGTAGAATCTGTTAAGTTAATTTTTAAAGTTCAGTCTTGTATCCTGTTGTATTTTGTAGTAACCTTTCCTTCTTGTTGCAGATTACCTCACTTCCTCCCTTTGTGTGTTTTCCCTCCACTGTGATTGTCGACTCCGCCCTAATTGTCTGCGCCTGTTCCCCCTTACCCCCAGTTTCCACCGGGTTCGTCTGCGCTGCGTTCGTAAGGATCGCGGCCACTCTAGTCAATGGGTGCTATTCCACCACACGTGCTGCGTCACTACCCAGGCGCGTCCAAGAAGCTTCCCAGAAGCGTCCCAGAAGCGTCCCAGAAGCGTCCCAGAAGCGTCCCAGAAGCGTCCCAGAAGCGTCCCAGAAGCGGCCCGGAAGCGTCCCGGAAGCGGCCCAGAAGCGGCCCAGAAGCGGCCCAGAAGCGGCCCAGAAGCGGCTCAGAAGCGGCCCAGAAGCGGCTCGGCGCAGCGCTTCTCTAAAATTAACGTAAGGTCTGGCAGGCAGCCCCCCATCGCAGGAAGTGGAAAGGTGAGCATCGGGCCAGGCCCATCCCCCAAATATACTAATTTAGCAGACCCCCCTCCTTCATCACAACACCTCCACTATGATACGCACAATGGACGACGACGTTTTCATCATTGAAGTGGAAAAATACCCCATTTGATATGATGTAACCAATGCTTACTACAAGGAGAACATCAGAAAGGACAAGGCCTGGTTTTTAGTCGCTGCAGTTTGTGGAGTGGAAGGTAACAACTACATATTAATGTTTTAAAGTTAATTAATACTTGTAGGTACAGTACAGCCAGTAATGCCAGCATTCTCCTCCGGTTTACAGGCACTGTATATTATTTATATAGAATAATTATGATGATGAATGCATTTGTTTACCACTAAAATACAGCAACACATATTTGATTCATGTAGTTTATAACGGGACTATTACAATTATTATTAACTGTGTCTGTAGACTACAGCAGAACAAAATAGGACATTTCTAACAACAATAAACACAATTTAAACAGACACAAAAATAAAACATAAAACATTTAAAACGTAGCCTACTTACTTACTTTCTTGTAGAAGTACAAATGTCCAGGATGCCCGAATCAATAACAAAACTGCGAGCCTGCACGCACGACACTATGCTTCTGAAACGCTTCTGTGACGCGTCCGGTGGGTTATGGCGCTAGAGGAGGTCGGACCAAAACCGCGGCGCAGCGCGGCGCAGACGGACCCAGTGGAAACTGGGGGTAACGTGACATGATAAGTCGTAACTAACTCGTACATTTCAACACTTGATACTGTCACCTTGATTCCAATTTCAGATACCTGCCTAACTGAATTGGTTTAAAGAGAGAAAACATTATGACTAAAAGTTGACTAAAATGTAATTTTTCATCGATTAAAACTGGACTAAAACTATGAAGGATAGAAATGACTAAAATGTGACTAAAACTAATAACCATTTTCGTCTAAAGACTAAGACTAACTCAAAAATAGCTGCCAAAATTAACACTGGTCCGCTGCAACTCTGACTACTTTTAAATCCAGGCTGAAGACTTTTATTTTTGCCGCTGCTTTTAATTGAACTATTCACATCTTACACGGCACTGTAACTTTAATTGATGAATTATTCAAGTGTTATTATTTAAATTATTGTTTTTAAATGCCATTTCATAATGTGTTTCTTAATGCTCTTAATGTCTTTCATTGTTTACAGCACTTTGAATTGCCTTGTGTTGAAAGGTGTTATATAAACAAATGTGCCTTGCCTTGTACCTTATTTTTGTAGATGTAAACTCACGTGGATTTAACCACATGTATTTCGTTAAATAGAAACTAAACACCATTTTTTTTAAATGATTAAATGTATCTTATTCAATGCAGAATATGATTATATCCGTGACAGTGGGAATACAAAATGATATGCTACAGTATAGTAATAAAAGATAAATCCCACTTGGACGAGGGTCCATTAAAAATAAACCTATTTTTAGTGAATTACTGAGTTTAGGCACATTAATAACGTTTTAATGAAGATGACAAATTAATATTTGTTTGTGCTTTCATGTAAATTCGGCGAACATATGAGACATTAAATGATCGTGAGGATGATGATTTAAAATCGTTTGTTTGTGCCGGGCTGCATTTCCTGATTAAAAAAACAAACCGAATGTTTTTGTAGCTCTAGTACGCCAACGTGAATTAAACAACATTATTTTGTTAAATAAAAACATGGTGATGTTTTGTAAATGATTACATGTCTCTTATTTAGCACAGAATATGATGCTATCCGTGATATATGGATCTTATAGATATCAGATATAGCTATCAGCTGTTTATTTCACATGAGTTCCAGTGTGTCAGCTTTGTAATCACTACTCCCCCTGGTGGATCCATGATCCATTGCAGCTGGTTTCATTATAATGTATCAAGGGGGCGTATCAAGTCATGCGGGGGTTTTTCCTTTCATCTGAAATGAGGTGCTACATCTGTATAAATCATCCGATCATACCTGGATTTCAGACTGTGATGTCAGCAGTGTGTGGGTGTGGTTTGCTGCATGCAGTCTGTATTTAAGGAGGTGTTGTTGCAGACTAACTTCACTTCCTCAGCTCAGCAGCAGACCAGCTCCTCCCTCCATCACCAACTATGGCCAGCAAACATGCCCAACATGGTAAGTGAATACACTTTATTGTTAATGATTGCAACTTATCTCAATAGATATGTATAGATGGATAGGTACCTTGATATATTTCCTAATAATGAAAAGATCAAAACAGTTAATACAAAATGAATATTTCTTAAATTCCAACCATTTTAAGAGCCTGGGTGATTTTGCGAATGCGAGACTGCTTTTACTTGCTTGCATTACATTCTTCACAAGACTACAAGAAACGTACTAAGAATAATAAGAATATTTAGGGGTAGCCAGTCAGAATTCAGTTTGGGCTCCTGATTATAACTAAAGGCAACGTATACCCTTACAAGTTTTTTTAGGCACAACATGGGGTAATTTGTAGAAGTATGAAAGATAGAAACTAAACATGTTGTAGTGACTATTTGTAAAAAAGGTTTTCTCATTCAAATAAATGTACAGCTAGAGGCCAAAAGCTTAACGACAGAAGATTACTGTTGTCATTTTAAAAAAATGCGTAAATTCAAGACTCAAGGCTTTATTGTCATTTGTAGCTTAGCTTCAGTGCAGATATGTCAATGAAAAACTGAAGTCACATGCTCCTCCAACAGTGCAACATATATATATATATATATATATAAAACATAGAACAAATAAAACAGACAAAATAGTGCAAGTAAATACAAATAAAATAAAATATAAATAGTGCAAGAACAGTCTATATGCAAGTAAATGGAATATGATTGCACTGCAAATTCCAAACTTCATTGCATCACAACAGAAGGTGTTCATCTGTGGAATAACTGTAATGATGAGCTGAAATACTGTGCAACTTTATCTAAACTAAAACTCTTATTTAGAAACCAAATCCTGAATGGTTCTAAGCAGGACCTGTGTTATTATTTGTATTAGTTATTTACGATGACCTCAACTTGTACTTTCATGAACAATAAATGCACGGGGGGGTGGGGGGGGGGTAGGACCAGAAAAGTGTTTAAGCTTCTTCTTGCCGCTTTTGATCATCAATCAATCAATGTTTATTTATATAGCCCAATATCACAAATGTTACATTTGTCTCAGTGGTCTTCACAGTGTGTACAGAATATCAGTATGACAATACGACACCCTCTGTCCTTAGACCCTCACATCGTACAAGGAAAAACTTCCAAAGAAAACCCAGTTTAAAGGGAAAAATGGGAGAAACCTCAGGGAGAGCAACAGAGGAGGGATCCCTCTCCCAGGACGGACAGACGTGCAATAGATGCCGTGTGTAAATTGAAAAGATAATACATTTGCAACATAGGTAGTCCAAATGTTTGGAAATGCATGTGTGTATAATAGGAAGATGAATCCACGAGGATATCCATCCAGGACATATGATCCAGGACCACAGCCACGACTCAAGATCCAGCGCTCGCGATCCAGGACACAGGACCGCAGGATCATCCATGACTTCCCGGCGTATATAGACACCAAAAAGAAAGACATTTGGGGAAGCTGGGTTAATGGGAACATGAGAGTACACGGGTATAGACAGAGAGAAGGAAGAAGTAAGATGTCCCCCGACAAACTAAGCCTATATCAGCAAAACTAGGGGCTGAATCTAATCAGCCCTAACTATAAGCTTTATCAAAAAGGAAGGTCTTAAGCGCACTCTTAAAAACGGATAGGGTGTCTGCCGCCCGAACACAAACTGGAAGCTGATTCCACAAATGTGGAGCTTGATAAGAAAAGGCTCTGGCTCCCATTGTACTTTTAGAGACTCGAGGTACAACCAACAACCCTGCATTCTTGGAACGCAATGCCCTAGTAGGACAGTAGGGTATAATGAGTTCTTTAAGGTAAGATGGCGCCTGCCCATTAAGGGCTTTGTAGGCGAGAAGAAGAATTTTAAATTCTATCCTGTGTTCTATAGGGAGCCAGTGTAAGGCAGCCAGAACAGGAGTAATGTGGTCCCTTTTCCTAACTCTGGTTAGTACACGAGCCGCAGCATTTTGAATCAGCTGAAGCGACTTGATTGACTTCTTGGTACTCCCTGATAGTAAAGAGTTACAATAATCCAGCCTAGAAGTAACAAATGCATGGACTAGTTTCTCTGCATCGTTTTGAGGCAAGATATGCCTGATTTTTGCAATGTTACGTAGATGGAAGTAGGCGGTCCTTGAAATTGATTTTATGTGGGCGTTAAAGGATAAATCCTGATCAAATATAACACCAAGATTCCTTACAGTCTCACTGGAGGCCAAATTAATGCCATCCATAGTTAGTATATCTTTAGATAATTTGTTTCGTGGATTCTTCGGGCCAAGTACAATAACTTCAGTTTTGGTCGTGTTTAACATCAAAAAGTTGTATCATGGTAGAAACTTTTTTTTTATACCTTGAAAGATTTTTTTATTAGGTTTTCCAGGTTCAAACCCCACTGCAGTCAGCATGTCGTTGTGTCGTGGGCAAGACACTTCACCCCAAATGTATCCACAGTATTGAGTTTGGATAAAAGCGCCTCACAAGTAGCAATGTAGGGTCCAGCTGTCAGGGGAGAACTCCCTTAAGGTACACAAGAAAGGAAAAAGTCACAAAAAAATTAGAAATCCCAAATATATTTGGTGCAGATTGTTTATATATTGTTTTACTGGTGATCATATGGCCAATTGTATTTTAGGAATTATCAGCTCCTGCAGCTTTCTTTGTGTGTTTCCTAATGTTAACAGTATATAAAATGTCACGTCATAAATGGATAGTTTGGGTGCTTGAAGTGGGGTTGTAAAAGGTACTTATCCATAGTCAGTGTATTACCTAGAGTAGATGATGTCGCTATGCCCCGAGCTTGGAGATGCAGACAGGAGCAACCACCTGGAAGCAAAGCAATGTGCTGCTCTGGACAGCACATTGCATAGCAATACCACATAGGACATGTGAGAGAATTGATAGAAACTTGTAATATGGCAAGAAATCTTACTTGAGGATCTCTGGCTGCTTTTTATTCCAACGTTGCAATTACTGGTACTGCAGCTAACAGAAGAGGCAAACAAAGAGACACAAGTTTGCACATGCTTGGGTAAAAATAACTTGTAATACCGCTTTAACTGAGATTGCATATATATATATACACAGACAGATTATCGGCTATAAAATGAGGAATAACAGATGATTTTAGCAGTCAGAAGAATATCAATAAAAAAAATATCAATACAAATAACTAAAGAAGCAGTGCTAATAATAATAACGCATTTATTTTAAATGTGAAGCAGTCAGTTTATAATTTTAGCAGCACTGTTGAGCATTTTGAAAATGTCCTTTCAAGCCTCTTTGCAAGGCTTTGTCTTTCTATCTTTATAGCCAGAGGTGTAAAGTAACTAAGTACATTTACTCAAGTACTGTACTTAGTTACACTTTTGAAGTATTTGTTCTGTACTTAGAGTTAGAGTACTAATAATCTTTTTCTACTTAGTACTTCTGCCCCACAAGTACTTCTGCACAATGACTACTTTTACTTTTGGTACTTTAAAGGTCCCATGTCATGGCCATTTCTACTGATCATAATTCCATTGTTGAGGTCTACTAAAATAGATTAATATTGTGCAATGTTCCAAACTCACATTGGGTTCTCATACAGCATCTCTGTATAGTATGTGTATTCACTCCCTGTCCTAAACGGCTTGTTGGAGCTCCTGACTCGCTGTGAGCCCAGTGTGCTCTGATTGGTCGCGACGTTGAGGCTCGTTACTGCCCGCAGCTGCAAGGAGCAGACAGGCTTCCGTGTCAGCGATACAACTAGAACAAGCGAAACTCATCCTGAGCACACAAACACTCGCAGCCGAAGTAAAAACAATAAGTGTGGCTTGATATTGAGTTGGAAAAAGGTTCATAGCGCTATGAGAATGGGTCTAAGGAGAGCATTTCTCCGCGATCCCAACGTAGCAGCCCGAAAAACGTTTACCCATTTAAACAGTCGTGGTAGATACCTTGTTTGTTTTAAACATCATAAATACACAAACAACAATAAATACTTACAGGTTGTGTTCCCGAATCTCCCGCTGGTCCAAACAAAGTAAAACATCGTTCTTCTGTGCCCTACGCTGTACATATCCGGCATGAATGCGGAAAGGTTTGGGAAGCTTTGTTTCGTGAATGGCTGGCAGAGGGTGCGGCCTCTGGGTATCCCCATGTCAGAGGAAGCAAATGAGAAATCTCCAACGAGGCGTTTTGGGGAGGTATTTTCTGTGTTAGAGTTTTACTCGCTACAGGGTGTACTTTGAGGGTTTCTGATTCTGCAGACCGTTTACATGCATGAAAATCTTCATAAAACAAGGGGACGGGTAATACACATAAAAGCATGACATGGGACCTTTAAGATATTCATTGCTATCGGGATCTTAAGAGCATTCCATGGAATATAACAAAAAGTGTATTAGAGTGGAGTAGAATTACAAAGTAACAATGAGCTGTCATGTGGGTATATATTAATGTTGCGCATTATGGACACAAGCGATTTTCAGCTATTAATTAATGATATGTTTTAAATGTGTACTCAGCCATTTGTTTCCTATCCCCTAAACCTCCAGGGCTGTACACAGTTTAATACTGTCAACTTCTACTTTTGGGAAAAATGAAAACGTCTTTTAAAATTAATTCCCAGTAGAGACGTAACATAGAACATGTTGAGAAACACAATAGGCTGCATGTGTAGTTCTGGGGGGGGCGTTCAAGTCCGGTTTTGGATAGTCTGCCGTGGTTTCATTCGATTTCAAAGAGCTGTTTGACGCTCGGAGTAACCATGGCGCACTTCCACTCCAACATCCAATCCCAGAGCTTGAAGATTAATCACGGGGACTGTAGTCCCAAACGATAGCTGGGGATTATGGGTAGTGTGTCTTCGGCCATCCTAAACTCCGAAATGTTTTTTCGGATTTCATATCGCATGAACCCCCAACGTTCATTGCGGCTAAAACATCCAATCACCGAGCTTAAACCATAGCTGAGGATCTTGGGTAATCAGTTGAGTGGCTGTGTATCGCAATGATGCTCGAAATGTCCCTTATAGGCCTACATCTGTTTCCGGTTATTTTTATTTTGTAATTCAGTTCCTGACGGACGCCAAAAAAGCCGGAGATTATGGAATCAAACAAATAAATAGAAACAAGGATAATTGTGTGTTATTGTTGGGTATATAACAGTGTGTTATTTAGAAAAGAATAACAAATTAGAAGGAAAGAAATATTGCAAAACATACAGATTTCAGTATCCTGAGGCTCTGAGCCCCATTTATTTTCCTCACAGACGACAAAAAAAGTCAGACATTATAAGATTTAAAAATAAAAACAATAATTGTGGCTTGATATTGAGTAAGAAGATGTTTCTATGAACCCCACAGCTTCCGGTCTACCATGACCCGACCGGACAAAAAGACGTGTTGCAGGCACGAAACATACTACCAATATAAATGCATTGCTTTTAAAATCGTTTTGTGTGAAAAAAAGGGGAAAATTGTGTTGGTGAACACGAATCAATAGATTCAATGTCGTGAATATAACACGAAATGCCGTGAGACTGGGTTGCAATGTATGCTAGTTAGCTAGCTAAACTATTTATTAAATAATATTGCAAAAAAGTAACTCACATTCACAGCACATCACGCTCAGCCACTCGAGCAGACATCTTGCGCACCATTACAAAAAAAAATAACACCTTACATGGCATATAACAGCTCACTTTCACAGCAGGGCAACTGCTACCATAGATAGCTAGCTGCTACCTAGCTAATATTACTTTGTTTTCGGTCATTAATCAAAATGTATACCATAGTTAGGACTTTGACGTTTGCAATGTTTTAAGTCTTGAGTGTTTTGAATCCGTTGATAAATAGTTGTTACCGTTACCTCTCAAAGTGCTGCTTCCTCTCCTCACGTGCCCTGCTCTTCCCCTCCTGCATGCTTACTGCGTGGTCTCTCTGTACATAGATATATATAAACACGCATGGGGGGGATGCGGGTGCTAGTGGAGCCTCGCTGATCGGGGTGCTGCAGCCCCCTCAGCACCCCCCCTTCCCACGTCCACTGCTCAGGCTGAGTTCAGGCTGAGTTTCGCAATGTTTCGCTGTCTCGCAGACCCCACGCAGCAACCAGGCAAACAACACCAGTAAGCCAGTTCACATTGTCCGCTCCTCGCAGCAGCGAGCCGCGCAATGTCCCGCTAACACGGCACCCAGACCCCACGCAGCATTCTCATCTGTTTGTCATTACTGGTGTCATTTTCTGTTTGTTAACACCATTGTAACACATAATCACTGACGTTCCGCTGTGACGGGGGTGGACTCATCAGAACAGAGTGGCTAAACAATGTGTGTAGGACAGAGAGTGAATACACATACTATACAGAGATGCTGTATGAGAAACCAATGGCATTTTGGAACATTGAACAATGTAAATCTATTGTAGTAGACCTCAATTATGGAATTATGATCAGTAGAAATGGCCATGACATTGGACCTTTAAAGTCACACATTTTAGTCCATTGATACATTTCTAAAAGCTACTTTCCTCCTTTTTTGTGTTGAAAAATATCAGGAGGTCAATGTTACTTGGGTTGTGAACGCACCAAACTCTGTCTGTTAGTGCTTGTATATCCTCCCTGCATGTGCAATGTGTTTAAACTAGGGCTGTCAAGTTAACGCGTTAATAACGCGCTAACGCAAACAAATGTTAACGCCACTAATTATTTTAACGCGATTAACGGATGTGTATTTTTTTTCCTCGGCCGCCCCGTAGTTACAGAGCGCATCGAGTTTAAAATACCATCTACAAGCTGATGCTGACAGCCCCGCTGATGCTGACAGCCCCGCGTTGTCTGGTGCTAGCTAGCTGCGCTAACGGATATAAGGAGCTGTTTAAATGAAAACAGAGGAGCGACATTTCGCCACAACTGCGCCGAGCACTTGACTTGATGCCGGAAGCCAGACAGTGGGACATTGTAGGAGAAGTCAGCACACTCAGCTCGGATAGTGCAACATGATTGCAGTGTCCAGGCAGCTCCCGTTCGAGCATATGCCTTGAGTTGCACATAGCTCCAACGATCCATCACACACACACACACACACACACACACACACACACACACACACACACACACACACACACACACACACACACACACACACAGAGTATTGTATTATTGAATGAGAGGTTCCAGGTTGAATTGAGGCGGATATTTGTAATATTCAGAGGTTGTTGTTTAATATTCATGAGAATATTTGTCATTGTTCAAATGATAATAAACATTAGCATAAAGCATATGTGTCCACTCATTTGTTGATAAGAGTATTAAAAACTTGAAAAATATTCCTCTAACGTACATTTAGAACAGATCAAAAATGTGCGATTAATTTGCGATTAATTTGCGATTAATCGCGATTAACTATTTTAATCGACTGACAGCCCTAGTTTAAACACAACAGAGTGGGGCAAGACGTTTCCCTCTGAGGGAATAATAAAGTATATATTCTTCTTCCTCTTCTACTTAGAAATCACAAGTGAATGGTCACATTAGGTTTGCCTGCAGTGAATGCTGACAGCTATTTTATTTAGCTAGTTTATAGATTTATGATGGCATAGAAAAAATTCTCCTATACAACCCACAGTCTGTTACTTGTGAGTTATAACATCATTTTATATCTGTATTGTGCTCTGGTAGGAATTCTCACCCAACATTCTGTTTTTTTGTGTCTTTAACTCTATGGTTTTACACAGTTTCTATAACCTGAAATTCACATATTCAACAATTCAATCCTCAAAGAAATACAAGTCAAAATGTGTTAAAATGTAGTTTTTGTTACTATAATAGGATAGTCAATACCTGTGTGTTTCCAGTTTATCAATGTAACGTAGTGGTTAAATTAAACAAAATTATAAAATATTTCTTTCTTTACTCATATATTTTCTTGCAATTATACATTTTTAAATGAGTATTAACAGTATTTTGTATGTATTTGACAGTAATATATAGCCATAAAAAAAGTATTTTTTAGTACAATTACAGAAAATGCAACTAATTTTGCCAACAGAAAATCATTTATTTTTACGATTAGTTTTGTTAAATTCGCATTTAAAAACTGCTATAAAACAGAGAAATAATGTATTCCATTTCTACAATTTTTTCTTGTTAAAATACATCACACATTTCAGTAAACCGTTTATTCTTGTAATTTTAATATGATTTCCTGTAATTATGAAATAAAATAAAAAACTGTTACATTTTTGAGGGAAAAAACTGTACATTGTACCTTTATCACCAAACCTGCCATTCACCTAATAAATGCTTTCTATATTGACAATAGCGTCTACAGGAATAAATGAAAAATATCAATTGAATGACATAGCTTCTAGAGATGTTTTAGATTATTAAACCACATTGAGCCCACCCCCCTCACTGTGTACATTGTTCATTTGGTAGTTGAACCATTTTATAAATACAGAGATTGCTAAATATTTCTTAATTGTTTTCAGGTCTCAGATCAGAATCAAACACATACAATAACGAGGAACTCCGGATTGTGTTGGTGGGGAAGACCGGAGTTGGGAAGAGCGCCACAGGAAACACCATTCTGGGGGGAAAATCACTTTAAATCAAAGTTCTCTTCTAAATCCATGACTGTAAACTGTTCTAATGCCTTTGGGGAAGTTGATGGACAAAGAGTTAAGGTTATTGACACTCCAGGTCTGTTTGACACCAAGATTGATGAAGAGAAGACCAGAGAGGACATTGGTCAGAGCATTAAATTTGCTTCTCCTGGACCCCATATCTTCCTGGTCGTCATCAGACTGGGCAGATTCACAGAGGAAGAAAAACAGACGGTGCAGAAGATTCAGGAACTCTTTGGAGGAGATGCAGACAGATACAGCATGGTTCTCTTTACCTACGGTGACCAGCTCGAAGGAACTATTGAAGAGTTCTTGAAGGAAAGCAAAGATCTGATGGAACTTGTGGCCAGATGTAACGACCAGTACCACGTCTTCAATAATAAGTTGGAGGATCGTTCTCAGGTCAGGGAGCTGCTCGACAAGATCAGAAACATAGCAGAGAAGAACGGAGGAAGCCATTACACCAATAACATGTTCCAGGAGGCAGAGAGGGCCATAGAAGAGGAAAAACAGAGAATCCTTAAAGAGAAAGAGGAGGAAATACGCAAAAAGGAAGAGGAAATGGAAAAGAGAATAGAGAAAAAGTATGAGGAACAATTTAAGAAAGTCAAAGAGGATGGTGAGAGGTTAGAAAAGATGATAGAAGCTAACAAAAGAGAAATGGAGGAGGAGAGGAGGAGAATGAGAGAAGAGGAGGAAAAGATGAACGCAGATCGCAAAATAGAAATGGAGGAGGAGAGGAGGAGAATGAGAGAAGAGCAGGAAAGGACAAACGCAGATCGCAAAAGAGAAATGGATGAGGACTGGAAGAGAATGAAAGAATATGAGGAAAAGCAGAGAGAATGTAACAAAAGAGAGAATGAGGAGGAGAGGAACAGAATGAGAGAAGATGAAAAGCTGAGAGAAGCTTACAGAAGAGAACATGAGGAGGAGAGGAGAAGAATAAGAGAAGACGATGACAAGCTGAGAGAAGCTAACAGAAGAGAAAATGAGGAGGAGAGGAGGAGCAAAAGAGAAGAGGAGGAAAAGCTGAGAGAAGCTAACAACAAAAAAATGGATGAGGAGAGGAGGAAAACGAGAGAAGAGGATAACAGGCTGAGAGAAGCTAGCAGAAGAGAAATGGAGAACGAGATTAGGAGAATAAGAGCAGAGGAGGAAAGGAGGGCCAGAGAGGAAGCTGAGAGAAATAGATCTGATTGTACAATTTCATAGATTCCTTTTTTAGATAATACCTAATGTGCAGCATGAGAGAGTCTGACCTTCTGACGCTGGACTGCAGCAGATTTACCGAACCCCCTTGCTCATCTTCAGTCCCCGTTCTGATGTATTGGTTTGGTGTGATTTATAGTTATATCAGTTATTTCAAGGATTGTGTGTTTTGACCAAAAATTGTCTTGAACCAACATCTCTGATTTGCTCTTTGATTGCTATTTCTTTGATCACAACAAATCGAAATGTTTAAATCTTTATTACACTACATCACATGTCGCTTGTTAGACGCTTTTCTCCAAAGCGACTCACACACTCAGTACTGTGGGCAATCCCCACAGGAGCTCTTTGGCGTGAAGTGTCTCAGGGACTCAACGACATGCTGACTGCATTGGGGTTTGAACCTGTGCTCCCTTGATCCCAACACCAACGTACTAGTCCACTGTCAACAGCCTCCCATGATCTCCGATTTGTTATTTTATTGCTATTGCTTTTATCACAAAAAATCGAAATGTTTTAATCTTTATATGTAATTAATTTTGAAATCAAATATGAAAAGGATGGAACACACCTTAATGTGTAAAGACAAACATCAGGTGATTAATAATGTGCCATAATAAAAGACTGTTGACTTCACATTGAGTGTGCTATGTGCTTTTGTTGTTTAACAAAGATTAAAAGAGGGTTTTAAGAGTCTATCTTATTAGAAAGCACAGTATTATTCACTACCGGATCTAAATAAAAATGTAATTGAAAAGAAGAAATAATGCCTGAACCCATTAAAAGCTAACTGGAAATGAACGTGTGCTAAATCGGAGCGTTTTAAATCGTGGTAACTTTAAGGATTTTCCTTTATTGATCTTTGAATTCAGAAAATAGCTCAAACTCATTAATTATCTCAATAATAGCTGAACTTTTTAATTGGTTTGAACAACCAATCACAGCTTTGGAGAGGTACTTTAGGGAACATCTGGTAAATACATGTGTTTGCATCAACACATGTATCTAAAGGGATAAGTTATCTACTGATTATCTTTGTTTTAAACATGATAAGGGTTCTTTGTAAACATATATTACCCAGTAGTATTCACGTGTTAAGAAATCCACTTTTTAAATACATTCAGTCAATTAAAACATGTTCAAACAAATCTTAGTTTAAAAATAACTTGAACAAGCTTGAAATAGACCCTTCATATTTCCCCTTATACTGTGAGTAATCTGAGGCTTCTGTTTTAAGGAATGAGCTGAAAACACTAAATAAAGTAAACCCTCTGGAGAGCTGAGATGAAGGCTGTTTGTGTCTTGAAGCATATTCTAGTATCAAAGAATAATTTACCTACTTTTGATTGATTTTGCGAACTTATAACGTAACTTTTGAGGCTGTATACCTCACCTCTAGCGAGAGGCTCAGCTCTTGGTAGGTTTTTCTTTATGGTGTTTGGACACCCCTGATCTAAATAATACACAATGTAATGAATACGCTACTGTACATTACTGTCTCACTAGGCTACAGGAATATGTAGAAATATACTCCAGACACAGAATGGCGGTGGATTTAATATTCATTATAATTATGCAAACTGTTCTGGGTTATAGAAGAGGTGCCACTTAATAAGCTCTGGAGTCCTCGACCAATCAGAGGGGAGGTGTTGATCAAAATATATTTATTTTGCACAAGATCACATTACAAACCATTAAAAACTCAATTCTGTAAATGGTGTTGATTTAGTTGAGATAAAATACATACTTACATTACGCATACATTATAAAATTAAATGAAGATTATGATAAAAAATAGACTTTTGCAGCTAATATTTTAATAAGTGTTAGTGCTGGTCAGAAGGAATGCTCAGATATTAAAAAATAAGAACATCTATTATTTTCTTGCATTGTAGTTCAAATATTTTGGGATGCTTTCCAGCGTTGGTTAACTTATAATGAACCAAACAGCCCAGTCTCAAGAAATGGCAATATAACATTCAGCCTTCAATTTGAAAACAAAAAAACAGAGTTTGGAATTAGCAATTTATTTCAAACTCAAAAGTCACTTTCTTTAAACATCCCCAGTATTAATTGGTTTTCTTAATGATGTGAAATTATACCAAAAGTTTTAAAAAACCCAACAATTTTACAACATTTCGAAAACACAGAAAAGACCCCTTGTGTTTCATTTTCAGTTGTTATATTCCTAACGCCATACTTTTTTTTATGTGCCTTTACCTGATGTATTGGAATACTAAAGAACTGGCAGGGGAAGGCTAATGTGAGAGTGCTAAGTTGCACTAACTCTCCTACTTCTTAATTCTATTTACTCCAGAGATGAGTAATGCAAACACATAATGAATGTAATGGTGTTGATTTAGAACAGATACAATATATGTTGCTCTCACAAAGAGTGAGGGTCCATTCCAGCAAAAGTAAATGAGTCCAGGATTATTAACAAACAACTTGACACGGTTGTTTGAGTTTGTCGGATAGCTCTGCCTTTGGTGTCTCCTTGCTCCTTTATTATGCTTCTATGGTATGTAAATATGATTTGGATATGATGTGTTTTATTGAACCTTTTTGTAGCACATTGTTCATATGACCACTACTGCGTGTGGAAAGTAAACAATGAAGTATTTATTTCCATTGTAAAAGCCTGTCCTGCAGCATGTGTGGTCTGCTGCTGCGGGGGGATTCCTCCACACAGCGTCTGCCTGATTGTACTGTCTCTCTCCTCAGATTTAAAAGCAGTTTTCAGGAAACCTAGAGCTGAAACTAGAGTCTGGGGAGCCGAGGAGGAACGGCCGAGAGGAGGAACGCCTGAGAGGAGGAACAGTAGACGAGTTCAGCAAGTGTGTGTCTGACCGATTTCAAAACCACCCACACACTCCCCTCCTCCATGACCTCCGTCTGCAGTCCCTCAGCTGAATGAAGATCCTAAATGCGCTGAGGGACAAACAAACCCCCCTCCTCTCTGGCAGAAACAGGAACTGTGTTTGGTGGTGCTTCCTTTTTAGTAAACCCTCTTATTGAAATCTGACTGCATTATTACTGACTCTTTTTTTAAACTTTCTTTATTGGGTATCAAAAGTAAGTAACGATTATTACTGACTCTAACCATCATATATCGTATACCTACATTATTAATAATGTAGGTATATCAACCCACTGATGGCTCTGTATGCCACACTCTCCCCCCCAATAATACATTTCTCCAGACATTTCAGATACCCAAAGTGTACCGTTTCACACATTGCATTTTCACACTGAAAACATGGTATTACTTATTTTAAAGTGGCACTTGACATTCAATTCAATTCGGGGACGGTGCCTGTGTCGCTGCGGATAGCTGGTCGCTGGCGGAGGGTCAGGATCATTCCTCTGATGACTCTTGTAGACTTTCCCCAGGCTCTGCCGTGCGGTTCTCACCATCTCCATCAGCTGTGATGCCTCTGTTGTCAGTCTCTGTCTCCTCTTGAGCAACCGTTGCATCTTCCAGATCTGGAGCTCCGTCTTGCATCGTCAGAGCTGGTGCAAATGGCTCTGCCTCTGGATTCAAATCTGCAGCTGGATTCAACTCTGCAGCTCTCTGACTTAGTTCTTGGTCGTAAGGGAAACGGCACACCAGCTCAACTTCATCACTGCTTTCGCGGTCAGAATCTTCCTCTGGTTTGCCGGTTTGGTGTTGTCTTGTCCTTGTCCGAGTCTGTATTTTCCTCTCTTGTTTGTCAGGGGCGGGTTCCGGTTTCCCCAAGGGCAGACTGTCACATGGGAGTAGGAGGTTCCTGTGCAATACGCGACTCTTACCTCCTCCCTCTGGTGCTACTTCATACACCGGGCTGTCACTGCTTCTTCTCTTCACCACCACATGCACTTTAGTTTCCCAGTAGGACCGCAGTTTACCAGGGCCGCTCTCTCTGACAGATTACGCACGAGCACCCGTCCACCAGGTTGCAGGTCGGCTCCATGTGCTCTTTTGTCATAGCCTTTCTTGCCCCGTAGAGCTTCCCGGGCCGCTGTTTTGGATGCGATCTCATAGGCTTGTCGCATTCGGTTTTGCCAGTTCTGTACATATTCAGTGTAAGTCTCTTTTGCCTCTCTGGGCTGTAGGTTGAAAAGCAGGTCTAGGGAGAGAATCCTGTGACCCCACTGCGGGTGCAGTTGTACGCGTGCACCAGTTTTGTCAATGAGCTCTTCCAATCAGCCTTCTGTTCACTTGTGAGGGCGCGGAGCATTGATAAGATAGTTCTATTGAACCGTTCACACTTCCCGTTGCCTTGGGGGTGGTAACATGTTGTGTGGGACCCCCGCACGTCACAGCTCTTCTGTAGTTGGTCCATCAACTGGTTGTCAAACTCTCTCCCCATGTCGTGGTGAATTCTCTCTGGAAATCCGACGCGGAGTGCAAACTCATTGAACAACTTGTCAACAACAGTTTTAGCAGATTTGTTTTTCGTGGCGTAGGCTTGGGCGAAACCAGTGAAATGATCGATCACAATGAGAATGTACTCGAACCCCTGTTTGCATGTCTCTAAGTGTAAAAAGTCAATGCATACTAGCTCACCTGGGCGTGTTGTGACAATGGTTGTCATGGGAGCCCTGGTTGCTTTGTGAGGTCGCTTTGCCTTGAGACACTCACACTCTTGGGTGACAAACTGTTCTATGTCAGAGTACATACGGGCCCAATAGAATCGATCTTGGATCAGGTTCCAAGTTCTCTCGACCCCGAGGTGTCCCATTTCTCTATGAAGCTCGTGGAATACTGTTTGATGATGCTCTTTTGGGAGGATAAGCTGTTGTTTATCTCCTACTTTCCTAAAGAGAATTCCCTCCTCATTGACATTCAACTTTGCCCACTGTCTCATTAATACTCTGACGTCCTCCGGTTCTGCTTTCAGAGCTCTCCGGGACGGGTGCTGATTGTCCCTCTTATAATGCAGAACTTGGCCTATGACAGGATCTCTCTCCTGACTGTCTCGTATCTGTTCTGGTGTCAGGGACTTGTATCGAGGGTGTGCACTCGCATCTCTCACTAAGTCTAGTGTCTCTATGGGGACTGTTGCTACCCAGACCGAGGGGGTGTCTCCCTGCACACTGACTCCCTGCACTGCTGCACTGAACACCTCCTGACCCACCTCCTCTGTACACTGTGTCGTGAATGCATTAATGTCTAATGGCATGCGGGATAGGCCATCCGCATCTGCGTTACTCTTTCCCGGCCTATACTTAATGGAAAAGTCAAACTCGGACATCTCGCCCACCCACCTATGACCTGTAGCATTAAGCTTAGCTGTTGAGAGGATATAGGTTAAGGGATTGCTATCTGTATATACTACAAAGTGTGGGGCATGATAAAGATAATCCCGAAACCGTTCACATATTGCCCATTTTAGTGCTAAAAACTCTAATTTCCCCGAGTTCTTTTCCGGTGGTGTTACAGTCCTGGAACCATAGCCTATAACTACCAGCTTACCATCCTGTCTCTGATACAGTACTGCTCCCAATCCCTCCTGGGATGCGTCTGTGTGGAGAACGAATGGTTGGGTCATCTCTGGGTACCCCAGAAGGGGAGGCTCTACCAGCTTGTCTATGAGAGAGTTCAATGTCCTTTGGTGGTTATCTGTCCATTGTATAGGAGTGTTAGGTGGGAGGTTCCCTTTCTTCCTGGTAGTGGCCCTGACCTTCTCTCTGTTCATTTGATCAGGTGTTGTTGAGAGCAGCTGGTAGAGAGGCTGGGTTATTCTGGAGAAGTTTGGGATGTATGTTCGGTAGTATGAGAGGAATCCCATTACTCTTCTCAGCTCTCTCACTGTTGTAGGCGCTTTCTCCTTTAAGGCTTGGACTGGAGCCACCTCAGCTGGGTCCATAGTGTAGCCCTGTCCAGATACCATCCGTCCCAGAAATCTCACCGTCCTCTTCAACACCTCACACTTGCGAGGACTGAGTTTAACCTCGTGCCCCTGATATCTCTGTAACACAGTTCTCAGGTGCTTAATGTGGTCCTCAAAGCTGGAGCTATGGACCAGATTGTCATCCAGATATGGTTGACACATTTCATCTCTCAAGCCACGCAAACAATCTTCCATGTTCCTCTGGAATTCCGCGGGCGCCGCACTCAACCCGAACGGGATTCGGACCCACTGGTACAGACCCCAGGGGGTTATGAAAGCTGTCAGGGGCTGGCTCTCCTTGTCCAGGGACCCCTGGTGATAGGCCTTCCCCTGGTCCAGTACAGAGAACCAAGAGCTGCCAGTGAGGGAGTCCAGCATGTCTTGGATTCTGGGTATGGGGTGGCGATCAGGGACTGACTTTTTGTTCAGTTCTCTGTAGTCACAACACAGTCTTAAAGTCCCATCCTTCTTCCGTACGCACACGACCGGTGAGCCGTACGGAGAGCGTGAAGGAGTAATCCAGCCCCAATTTAATAAATCCTGGATATACTCTTTCACCTCCTGGTGTAGTGGCTTTGGAACTGACATGTACGTTTTTCTTACTGGGGTAGTGTCGTGCAGCGTGATGTGGAGTTTCAGTGAGGGGATTGAGCCGATGTCGTCATCGTCGTATGCGAACGCGTGACACTCCTCTCTCAGCAGCTGTTTTGTGATCCTCTTTTGCTCCTCGCTTAAGTGACTAAGGTCGACCGGAGGGTCCCACCAGGCGGGTTTTTGTTTTTTTGAGTTGTCACCTAGGGCTGATGCGGTGTTAGTTGGTGATTTTAATCCCTCACCTCCGGTTATCTGCTCAACACTGGCCGCATAGGCGGTTTTGACTGTTTGCAGGTGACCAACAACAGTGCGCTGAGTCAGGGTTACACTGTATTTGTTTGTGTTGGCGATGGGGACTGGTACATAACCTGACCTTTTTCTGGGGACCCTGACTAGACCCTCCTCTATCACCACCCCCTCTGGCAATGTCGGCTCTTCACTTGGGACTAGAAGCAGGTCTTGGCCATGATACTGAGCCCCAGTGTTGACATTAACATACACTGTGGTGATCTGTTCAGCGCCCAGAGTGATTGTTCTTTTTCCTGTGTGTACTATTCCTACATCTTCCTCACTAATAGGGGCATGGATAAGCTGAAGCACTGCTTGTGATGTATTGACTGTTATCTGGAAGGCTTGACACACACTATGGATGGTCTCAGTCTTTGTTGTCTGACTACCCTCTCCTGTTATTTCCTCTATCACGTTGTAGCCAATTATGGGCTCCGCTGCTACGTGTGGGTCACTTGACACTAAAATAGGTACTAGAAGTGGCTTTGTCCTGGCGGATTCTTTCCCTAGTCTAAACTCTACCTCCACCCAGCCCATGAAAGGAATCTTAGTCTGGTTGGCTGCCACTCCCAACAAAATGTCTGAGCCTAACAATTCACTGAGAGGTCGCACCGTGCTGTGTGGTAAGTGCAGCTTTCTCCATTCTTCATTAACGATGGTCGCCTGCGCGCCTGAGTCCCATAATGCTACGACTGGAACCGTATCCAGTGTGCAGTGGACAATGTGTCTCTTCCCAATCAACTTGATGAGTTTTTCCTTGCGTCGTGGTGGGAGGTAGTTGACTGATGAGATTTGAGGCGGTGCGGGAGGGGGGACAGGTTGCTGCATGTGGAGACTGGATGATTCACGGGCTATCGAGGGTCCCAGCTCGGCAGCCCGGTCTCGTTTCCCTGCTGCTCTCTGATCCGTCGACATCCTCTGGAGAGATGCCCCTCTTGCCCACACTTAAAGCAATGTCTGCAGGAGTCACCTATCTGAGCTTCCTGACACGCCCTACAACCCCTGGGCCGACTACGGCTGGGTGTGAACCTTTTCTCTGTCGGTCTAGCTTGTGTGGCCTCCACTGTCTGTAACATCAACTTCTTAATTTCTAGAACCTCCGCCCTGAGCGCTCCTATTGGGTCTGTCTCTGTCTTGGGTCCCTGACTTTTCTTACTCTTCCCCCCTACTTCATTGTGAGTAACAGTGTCAACTGCTGCCGCTGAGGCGTCCGGTGGATACACCTCCGCCTGCACTTCACTGACTTTTGGGGGCTTGTTTATGACTGACTTTCTCAGTTTTATTTGTCTTTCTTGTTCTAAGTTTGCAGCCTCACTGATTCGCTCAATTAACACCTCATCTGTGACAGTACGGTCACTGAGATACGGCTTGAACTGGAACTTAACCGCATCACTGTAAAGACCAGTCTCTATGGAGCGGAGGAATTTTTTCTGAATTAGCGCTGGGCTAAACTGCTCACCTTCCTCACCTGCATCATCATCACTGGCTTTTCTCATTAGCTTCTCTTTCAGTTCTATTGCTCTGAATAAGAAATTCTGCGCTGACTCCTTTGGATCTTGCGTCATGTTCATCAGGCGATGCAGTAGGTCGGAGAAGGAGTCCACTTTGTAGTGACCCTTGAGTATGATCCTGAGGGTGTGCAGCGTCAGCTCTCGCTTTATTTCCAACATCTCCCGCAGATGAAGACCTGGGCTCACAGCACGTGTGACTGCTTCAATGATCTCCGCTCCTCCATGTCCTTTCCGCTGTCCAGACTCGATCTGGTTGACGAGGCTTGTGTAGGACAATTTGTCCTTTTGCCCCGCTTCACCAATCTGTCCAGTTATCCGGAACTCCCGCCTCAGCGTCACCTCGGGCAGTCTGATTGGTGCTGTGGTGGCAGTCCTTGTGTCCTCTTCCTTTGCGGTCACGCTGGCAGGCGCAGTGTCTCCTCCTGCTGCTTGTGTCTTCCGCTTGATCTTTTCCTCCAATGCCCCGATTTCCTCTTCCATCTGCTGCTGTAACTTCTGGTACTGCATTTTCAACTTCTCTAACTCACTTGTCTCCTGAATTACAATCTCAGCCTCACTTTCCCCTGGTGTCGGCTTCAGAGAGGCCAGGTAGGACAGCACATGCTGCAGATACTGCTGATACGACTCTGCGGACTCTTCATCCTCCTCGATTTCATCTAATGTCGTCTCCACCAACCTGTTGAGGGTTCGTCTTGTTTTACTGGCAAACCCCCCAACAGGTGCGTTACACTTTAGATGCTCACACAGGGACATGAGCTCCCTCTCCTCCAGCGTCAGTAGTATCCTGCTTACTTCGTCCCTTGCTTCCTCCATGGTCCTTCTCTGCTCGTCCATCTATGCTTCTATGCAGCTGGGCGTGGGGCTGGATCTAACCATCCTTTGCTACCAAAATATGTAGCGTGGTACAGAGTGAAGTAGCCCTCCACTACACATTTAATTTGAAAGTCTTTTATTTTGTTCTGCAAAGAGCAAAATATATATATTATTATCACAGTTCGCCACACACACAAACACCGTGACTTCAATCAAGTGTGTGTTTACGTTCTCTGAACGTATTCACGTGAGACTTCTCTTTGTCCCCAACACCGTGTAGCGAACGCGCCCTCTGCTGGTCGGAGTTAGACACTTCATACTGCTAGATAACACTACATTTTTCCAACAATAAACCAACCATTCCTTATCAGAAAACACACAGACAATTCTCACCACACTCTTAACATGAGCTGTATTAATTGCAAATCATGTTAACCATGTAATTATTAATAATGTAGGTATATTAACCCACTGATGGCTCTGTATGCCACATATGCTACTGTGTACTTCTACCAATTTGGGGTAAAATAAAGTATACAAACAAATAGACCAGTGCAGTTCCACAGACTGACCAGCCGGTGTCAGGCTGTGGCCACTAGAGAGGAAAACTAATGCAGGAAACACGAGTCAGAGTAACAAATCAATATGTATTTATCCTCGCTATGCATGTGTGTAATGTTGATCAGTAATATAACGTGCAGTTAAAGCCTTCTACTTGTACTCAAGTACAAGATCTGAGTACTTCTACTTGTACTCAAATTCAAGATCTGAGTACTTCTGCTAAAGTATACACAACACATTACATTACATGTTGCTTGTTAGACGCTTTTATCCAAAGCAACTTACATACTCAGTACTGTGGACAATCCCCACAGGAACACTTTGGGGTGAAGTGTCTCAGGGACACAACGACATGCTGACTGCAGTGGGGTTTGAACCTATGCTCTCCTGATCCCAAGACCAACGCACTTGAGGGGTTTTGACTCTGCAGACCGCTTACACTCATGAACACCTTCATAACACACAAGGGGATGGGTAATAACCAGAAAAGCATGTCATGGGACCTTTAAAATCAGTTTGTGTACCTGTATTAGGTATGTTGTGGGGCCCATGATTATATAGTCACTTGCGGGGACTTGCCTTTTGTTTGGGGGGGAAATTAAAATCTTAACAATGTAAATCCTCGGCAGCATTACAATGCTATTTATACTACTAGCACACAATAAAAACAAAAAAACCATAATATACCACTCAAACAGGGTCATTATGTCACCTAATGGGCGTTTTTGGTACTTCTAGTACATTTAGCTAATAATGCTATTTTAATATTTTCTTGAATACAAATGATAAATGTAGGCCTGACAGTCATATTTTCTCCTTTTTCCACCACTGTTTATCAGCCACATGAGGGTGCTGTATCTCAAGGTTTGAAATCATAGTTGACCTTTCTCTGTTTCACAGCATCTGAGCTTAATTAGGTCATACAGTGATTTTTTGCCAAACATTTATACAGTAACTTTAGCATTTAATAACTGCTAAGGTTGATGTCAATAATGGTGGACCCCAACGTTGCTGTATTTAAAGCTAGACCAATAGAATGATACAAAAAAAGGTATGACTGGTTTGTGATTCCAAGGCGCTCCCTGGCCAGCGTAGAAATCCCCCCACCTAGTCTTGGCCTCCTCCGAGCTGGATGTGCCTGAAACACCTCTCTAGGAAAGTGGTCAGGTGGCATATTTACCAGTGTCCAAAACCAACTAAACTGGCTCCTTTCTACATAAAGAAACAGCGGCTCTGAGTCCCTCCCGGATGACTGAAGCTCTCACATTATCACTAAGGGAGATGGCAGACAGCAGACTAGTTCGCTTGTATCCGCAATCTCATTATTTTGGTCATGAAGAAGTGGAAATTACTTGTTTCTGGGGTTATTATTTCGCTACACACACATAGCTGATTTGATCACATGCACGAACAAGACCACATGCAGTTGTGGAGAGGTGGCAGAGCGACGGGACTGCCTGTCATCCAGGAGTAGATGGGGCACCATCAAGGGCCCCTCGGAAGTGCCAATAAGTGAGTGAGGGAATTGGCACTCCAGCTACCAGTACACACTCGGTATTCTGGTCCGACAGGGACGTGAACCAGTGATCCATGATCAGCCCCCCCTCACTCGAGAACAAGACCCATAGATACTTGAACTCCTTCACTTGGGGTGATGACTCACTCGGAGTATCAGGGCCTCAGATAAAGAGATGCTGATCAACAGAGACTACGAGCTGCAATTCAAAGGCCTGGCGTGCAGAGGCACGTGCAGTTTCTTTGTGCCATTTAGAAGAACAGAGGGCATTTCTTGTAAATGCTGGAGGGAGGGGGGAGCAGGGTTTACTGGGGGCAGTTATCTAAATGCAATACATTAAATGATATGGGACTTTCAAGGGTTTCAATCATGTCAGTCTATCATTGAATAAGATGTGCAATACAATCATATCACAGGAATGTGAAAACCTAGCGGGGAAAGAGGTGGCAGTAAAATAAAAAAGATGGTCCATTTCATCACTTTGTTTCTTTTTGAACACGTTGACAAAGATCAGGCTGTTGTCATAGTGTGGATCAGTGCAACACTTGTACAACAGCATGCAGATTGCCGAAGGAGCAGTCAAACTGCATTGGTTGGAGCAGAACTTTCCCCGAAGAGATGCTCAGTATAAGACAATAATAAGTGAACAGTATATTAGTTCTATAATACTCAGTTTAACACAGTATATTTATATAGTGCAGGGGGTCCAAACTACGGCCTGCGGACCTCTGTAAGTGAGCCCCATGTCAAATAAATTCTGTCATTTAAAGTTGAAGACTTTTTTTTAACAAATCTAAGTTAATAAAAAAAGCCCAATAACTTATTTACTACACGCTTGAAATAGACCCTTCCTCTTTCCCCTTATTATAAACAATCTGAGGCTTCTGTTTTAAGCAATGAGCTGCTAACTAAATAATTGAAACCCTATGTAGGCTGTTCTTTCTAAAGCTCAAGTATCAAGCATAATTCACTTACATTGTTGACTTATAACTGAACTTATGAGGCAATAAACCTCACCTCTAGTGAGTGGTCCAGCCCTTCGTAAGTGTTTCTGTATGTGGCCCTCAGTGAAAGAAGTTTGGAGACCCCTGATATAGTGCAATGTCCCCCTCCTCTCCCCGCTGCAGCCCAGCAGCTGATCTCAGAGCACGCTCCCCTCTCCTGCAGGGGGGCGTGGTCAGCTGCAGCTCACAGAATCAGCCCCCTACAAAAGCAGCGCTGGAAAGAGCAAATAGAGCGAAATGAGGCATGGCTAAAATGCAGGATCTGTTTGGTATTTTGAAAAAAATATATATTTATATACTTTATATAGGTTGATAAGGTATAATGATATATTGTTCAAATATAGTATGATAGGTCACCTTTAAATGAAGAAAAAACCGTACATATTAAATTAAAAACGTTCAAAAATGAAAATAGAACATGGAAGTCGAGTAAAACCGAGTGGTGTCATCATTTATTAAAAGCTTTAATGAAAAGGTGAGTTTTAAGAAGTGATTCAAAAGATTTACTGATTTTGCCAGAAAAATCTCACCCTTTGTTTTTAGCCTGGATTTCTGAAACTAGTACTACAAAATCATCTTTGAATATTTGAGTAAATGTACTTTCAATATAATATAACTTCTAAGACTAAGTGTGTTGTGCCAGAGACATAACACAAACATACACACACACTTGTTTTCTTAATGGGACATTGTGTTGACTAATGTATTCCCGTTCCAAAGCCTAATCTTTACCTTAGTGGCAGTGGCTCAGTCTCTTGGCATTGGGACAGAAGGGTTGCCAGTTTACTTCCTGCACAAGTGCCCATGAGCACTAAATGAGTTACAACACTTACTTTATATTCTTGAGTTTAATTACATAAAGTTTTGTTAATACATTTTGGTTCTGACATGTTTCTGAAATACAAATAAATAAATAAATGAAAATACTTTTCACCTTGAGATAAATGCTCTTCTCTGAAAGGTAAACCAAAATTCCTCAAACTAAATAGTTCCAGGATAACTTATCTCTTTCGATACATGTGTTGATGCAAACTGCTTGGCTGTGTTTTCAGAAGAAGTGTCATGCTACAAACAAATGCATTTACCAGATTGTCCTTAAAGTTCCTCACCAAAGCTGTGATTGGTTGTCCAAACCAATTAAAAAGTTCAGCTATTGTTGAGATAATTAATGAGTTTAAGGTATTTTCTGGAGACAAAGGTCAACAATGGAAAATCCTTAAAGTTACCACGATTTAAAACGCTCAGATTTAGCACACGTTCATGTTTGCTTTTAATGTGTTCGGGCTTTATTTCTTCTTTTCTATGACATGAAACGTTTTTATTTAGATCCAGTTGTGAATAATACTGTGATTTATATTAAGATAGACCCTTACAACTCACTTTTAAAACGTTTATTAAACAACCGAATTACATAACACACTCAATGTGAACTCAACATTATTTTATTATGAGACATTATTGATAGCTAGATGTTTGTCTTTTCACATTCATTTCAGTTCCAACCTTTTCATATTGAATTACACAATTCATTACATATGTAGATTTGAACCTTTCGTTTTTACAAAACCCAACATTCACATTACGCCTTCAGTTACAGGAAAGCCAAAGAAAACGCATCCGTATACAATTTTAAAAGCATTAATTCATGATGTATATATATTTTTTCTTGTAAATGCAATCAAAGAACAAATTAGTTTACAGTACATTACTATAGTTTAGAATGTTAACATCTTGGTTGTTGACAATATGTCACCCTGTTAGTATTTCATTAAAACTCACCACTGAAATAACTGATATTACTGTAAATCACATCAAACAACAAAATCAAAAAGGGGGCTGTGAAGATTAACAAGGAGGTATTCCAGAGGGTCAGCCTGTATCAGGAAACCTGCAGCTGTTACTTTATTTATTATTATTATTTGAAGACCTTCTGAATTGTTGTACAAAAGTGCGTCAATTTGCCACCTTTCGAAGCTTTGTCCTCAGCATCCCTCCTGGCCCTCATATCCTGCTCTTCTCTCATTCTAATAATGTCCTCCTCCTTTTCTCTTTCACGAGCTGCTTTTAGCCTCTCCTTCTCTTCTCTCATTCTCGTACTCTCCTCCTCCATTTCTCTTTTGCTAGCTTCTCTCCTCCTCTCGTCCTCTTCTCTCATTCTCCTCCTCACCTCCTCCATTTCTCTTTTGCTAGCTTCTCTCCTCCTTTCATCCTCTTCTCTCATTCTCGTCCTCTCCTCCTCCATTTCTCTTTTGCTAGCTTCTCTCCTCCTCTCCTCCTCCTTTTCTCTTTCACGAGCTGCTTTTAGCCTCTCCTTCTCTTCTCTCATTCTAATAATGTCCTCCTCCTCCATTTCTCTTTTGCTAGCTTCTCTCCTCCTCTCGTCCTCTTCTCTCATTCTCGTCCTCTCCTCCTCCATTTCTCTTTTGCTAGCTTCTCTCCTCCTTTCATCCTCTTCTCTCATTCTCGTCCTCTCCTCCTCCATTTCTCTTTTGCTAGCTTCTCTCCTCCTTTCCTCCTCTTCTCTCATTCTCCCCCTATCCTCCTCCATTTCTCTTTTGCTAGCTTCTCTCCTCCTTTCATCCTCTTCTCTCATTCTCCTCTTCCCCTCCATATCTCTTTCATCAGCTGCTTTTAGCCTTTCCTCCTCTTCTCTCATTCTCCTCTCCTCCATTTCTATTTCATCAGCTGCTTTTAGCCTTTCCTCCTCTTCTCTTATTCTCCTCCTCACCTCCTCCATTTCTCTTTCATGAGCTTCTATCTGCCTTTCCTCCTCTTCTCTCATTCTCCTCCTCTCCTCCTCCATTTCTCTTTCATGAGCTTCTATCTGCCTTTCCTCCTCTTCTCTCATTCTCCTCCTCTCCTCCTCCATTTCTCTTTCATGAGCTTCTATCTGCCTTTCCTCCTCTTCTCTCATTCTCCTCCTCTCCTCCTCCATTTCTATTTCATGAGCTTCTATCTGCCTGTCTGACCTCTCACTATCCTCTTCGATTTTCTTCAATTGTTCCTCATACTTTTGATCTAATCTCATTTTAATTTCCTCTTCCTGTTTGCGTATTTCCTCTTCTCTCTCTTCAAGGATCCGTCGTTTTGATGGGAGATCTGAAACAAATGGAGAAATATTTAGCAATCTGTATTTATTAAATGGTTCACCTACCACATGAACAATGTTGACAGAGAGGGCGGTGGGCTCAAGATGGTTTAAATAATTTAGAACATGTCTAGAAGTCATTCAATTGTTATTTTTCATTTATTCCTGTAGACGCTATTCTCACCATAGAAAGCGTTTATTAGGTGAATGGCAGGTTTGGTGATAAAGGTAGATGGTCTGTCAAAGTCAAGTGATGCACCTTGAAGGGACCTTGTTTTTCCTTTTCCAGAGAAAGAGAGAGGCACCATGATGGACACAAATACTGGAAATTAAAATAAAATAAATGGTAATCTTGCCTGGATGTTTCACTTCTTAACTGCCTGTGTCCAACCTGAACTGACATGGTGCAGCAGTGGCCTCTAGCTGTACGTTTATTTTAATGACAAGACCTTTTTGACAGATAGTCACTCCAGCATGTTTAGTTTTTATCTTTCGTACTTCCACAAATTACCCCATTTTGGGCCTAAAAAATGTTATAAGGGTATAAGTTGCCTTTAGTTATAATCAGGAGCCCAAACAGACTTCTGACTGGCTTCTCAATCCGTGTATCTTCCGTCCAATTGTTTTTCTTTATTAAACACGTAAACGGAAGAGCGTCTGAGAAGCGTTTTTGCTTTTTGCTTTTTACCTTACTAAATGGTCAAATGGTCATTGGAGCGAGGGGCGGGGCCAAACTCAAGGAAGTGATTTCAAAACAAAAGCACTCGTTTGCTAAAATCACACTTTGAATCACTACAGTATCCTGCTGAAGGAACATTATTATAAACAAGGGGAATTTAGCGATCACAACGAAAACGGCCAAGACACATATTGAGCCCAGAAAATGGATGTTCTCATTCATAACACTCCGTTTGATGTCTCACTATGGGATGCGCCTCATCGCGGAGCAAACAGAAGCATCAATCTCATTACGCCAATCCTGATTGGCTGGTGATCTTGACGTCAGCGTCAGGGAAATCACCCCCTATAAGTAGCCTGCGCCACGACGCATGCGTCATTCAAACACCTCTTCTCGCTTCAGAGCACATCTCTATAGGAGCCGGACAAGCTTAACGGTCCACAGACTGAACCCAAATATAACCATTTCGGTCGACGGGCGCTCGCCGGCTACTCCTTCTGCTTTGCAGGAAGACGGTAATACTAACGCCAGTTAGTATTGAAATCGACCTCGCCCTTCTCTTCCCCGGAAAGTAAGGTAGCACACCTGTTGCTAGCTAGCTTCCCCTCACTACCGTCACCACGGTAGTGAGGACGCTTTTCTTTTTCTCTCTCACGGAGGACAAAAGGATTAGAAGTATATTGACACACCAGTCAATATACTTGGAGAACAAAGGACCCACACTGTCCCTTTTCTCCGGATTAAGGACGGGTTGGTAACACTTTTCTCTCAACGACGTACCTGTTACGAGCGGGTCCTCTCCACGCCACGAGAAAGTCGACCTGAAAGATGCGTATTTTCACATCCCAGTATATTACCCACACAGGAAATATTTGAGATTTGCATTTCAGGGGATCTGTTATGAATACAGAGTACTCCCCTTCGGTCTGTCTCTCAGTCCAAGGGTGTTTGTACGGTGTACGGAAGCCGCGACCTACCTGCCACACACTTATTCTGATAGCTCCACACTGGCCAGCTATGTACTGGCTAGCGGAGATATATCAGCTGCTGTGCGGGCAGCCATGGCAGCTCCCACTACGCAGGGACATACTGTCGCAAGCGGGGGGGGACGATCTTTCACCCACACCCAGAGCGCTTGGCTCTATGGGCCTGGCCCGTGAGTGGTACAATCTGAATACAGTGTGACATGAAGCTGACTCTGGCGGCTGCAAAGCGAGCCAGTGGCACTCATGCGTTATCTGTACAGTCTTCAGGCACTCGGTTCGCCCCAGGGCAAACAGAGTGTGGTTGAAGCCCAACCCTGCCTTTATCTTAAGGCGGTTGGTTCAGGTACCATATTTGACATTGAGGCATCCTCACCGCCACTGTATTCCTCCGGGGAACAGCGGCCGGATTTGCCGTATCCAGCCCGTGCTTTACGCACTTACAGGGACAGATCAGGGGTGCTTCGTCATAATGACCAAGCCCCCTGTGTCCTGGGCTATCCCTTATAAGGGCAAGCCTGTTACTAAGCAACGGCTCTCCCACTGTTTGTGGAAGCAATTGCTGTGGGGCCCATACGAGTCAGAGTTCGCAGGACCCCTCGGGTCGAGCTCTTTCGACTCAGGGTCTGGCTGCATCCTGGGCTCTGTCCAGGATGTCTCCCATCCAAGACATTGGTGCAAGCGGCGAGCTGGTCCTCGCCGCTCACTTTTGTCCACCTTTTTAACAGTCTGGACGTTCTACTCCCAGTTTGACTCAAGCAGTGCTGGGCACCTGGTTGAGTCGGAGCCCTACCTGTTAAAGTTCTGGTCGGTTTGGTGATTTTCGAGATAAGCTCGTCTGGCAATACGGGAGCTACAATTTCCCATAGTGAGACATCGAACGGAGTGTTATGAATGAGAACTATAGGTTACTTACGTAACCCCAGTCTCAGAGTGACATGAAGTGAGATGTCTCACCAGACGGCCCTCCTTGCTATGGTGAAGCGAGAAGAGGTGCTTATTTTGAATGACGCATGCGTCGTGGCGCAGGCTACTTATAGGGGGTGATTTCCCCTGACGTTGACGTCAAGATCACCAGCCAATCAGGATTGGCGTAATGAGATTGATGCTTCTGTTTGCTCCGCGATGATGCACATCCCATAGTGAGACATCTCACTTCATGTTACTCTGACATTGTGGTTACGTAAGTAACCTATAGTTATTAAGGGCTGTAAATATAATAAGCCTGTGTCTAAAATGGTTGTTGTTAGGAGATTGTCAGCCGTCTCTCGAGTTTGTTTTCTCAAATCAGCTGCTCTTCATTTTTCATTTTTTTGACGAGTGATACAAATATGTTTTACCTCAAGTTCTTAAGGAAACTGACAATGTTGGACTCGGTTCTAGTTTGACTTCTACCAGAAATAAAATGAAGTACTTTTACTGTGTACTTTGTGAGTAATCCTCGGTCAGAGTCCCCTCCATAATGCATGTTTTTCTGCTATCTTTGATGAATGATAAAAATACAATTTTACCATTAGTTCTTGATGAAATTGATACTGTTTGACTTTGTATTAGTTAGCGTACTACTAACAATACATTGAAGTACTTTTACTGTGTATTGTTTGAGAAATTCTCTGTCAAAGTCCCCTGCTGAGAACAAAATCAAGCCTCTTCTGCTAAGTTTGATGAAGGAATCATTTTTTGTTGCCATTAGTTCTTCGTGAGATTGATCCTGTTGGACTCAGTACTACTGAAACTACCCCCACAAGTACTATGAAGTACTTACTGTGTACTTTTCCAGTAATCCTCTGTCATGAGACTTATATTGTGGGACAGATTAGGCTATTTTAAGAGGATATGGTGGACATGATATCAGCAATACTTCCAGTCAGTACTCCAGCAGCAGCGTTTTTTCCCCTTTGAAAGTCTTTAGAGTCTGGCCTGGATAGCTGCTTTATCCTTCAGCAAAGTGACACACTCTGTCACTCTTGTTGGCCTCTTATGAATCTGCTGTCTTTTAATATATGATTATTTCCCAGCCGCTAGTTCGTTCCTCGCCGATTCTTCAGCCCCATCCTTCCATCAGTTCCAGTCTACGCAGTAAAAAAATACACAGTAAAAGTACTTCAATGTATTGTAAGTATTAGGCTAACTAATACAAAGTCAAACAGTATCAATTTCATTAAGAACTAATGGTAACATTATATTTGTATCATTCATCAAAGATAGCAGAAAAACATGCACTATGGAGGGGACTCTGACAGAGGATTACTCACAAAGTACACAGTAAAAGTACTTCATTTTATTTCTGGTAGATGTCAAACTAGAACCGAGTCCAACAGAGTCAGTTTTCTTAAGAACTTGTGGTAAACATATTTGTATCACTCGTCAAATATAGCAGGAAAAATGAAGAGCAGCTGATTTGAAAAAACAAACGCGAGAGGCGGCGGAGTGACCGCAGAGCAGAACCGCTGTATAGTTTACATCTCCTAACAACAACAACCATTTTAGACACAGGCTTATTATATTTACAGCCCTTAATAACATCCATTTGTGGGCTCAAAGTGTGTCTTGGCCGTTTTCATTGTGATCGCTAAATTCCCCTTGTGTCCTTTGTTTATAATATTATCACCGCTTTTGTTTTGAAATCTCTTCCGTGAGTTTGGCCCCGCCCCTCGCTCCAAGGACCATTAGACCATTTAGTAAGGTAACAAGAAAAAAGAAAAAAGGCCTCTCAAACGCTCTTCCGTTTTCGTGTTTAATAAATAAAAACAATTGGACGGTAGATACACGGATTTTTTTTGTTTCAGTTTTCTAGTGATTTTATTTTTCGTTTTGAGAAGTAGAAAATGAAAATCATCCCGTTTTTTAAGTTTAGTAAATCCCTTTTAGACCATGATAAAGAAAAACGCCTTGTATTTCAATTTTAAAAACGAAAATTAAATATCCAGTCGTTTTTTGTTTTTGATTATCAATTTGTGAAAAGAAAATCCAATGGCCAAAACATACACTGACCCATATCCAATCTATAAATATGTACTTAGATACATTGAAATCATCATTAACAATACAGTTTATTCACTTACCATTTTGAGCATGTTTGCTGGCCATAGTTGGTTCTGGAGGGAGCAGCTGGTCTGCTGCTGAGCTGAGGAAGTGAAGTTAGTCTGCAGCATCACCTCCTTAAATACAGACTGCATGCAGCAAACCACACCCACACACTGCTGACATCACAGTCTGAAGTCCAGCTCCAGTGGGAGGATTCATAGATTAAAAATGTTTAACATCTCACCCTGGTTTAAGAAACAGAACAAGGGGAAATATAGCCTAACCCAGGGGCGGACTGGCCATTGGGAATACCGGGAGTTTCCCCGGTGGGCCGGTGCTGTGTGTGGGCCGGAGGGCCAAAAAAAAATAATAATCCTACCGGCCCACATTTGTAAGTGTTCCGGCCCAGCCCAGTGGGGTGTGGCCAGGGTTGGGTTGTAACGGAATACATGTAACGGTGTTACGTAATCAGAATACAAAAATCAAGTAACTGTATTCAGCTCGCGTTACATTTGAAAAACGAGTAATCTGATTACAGTTACTTTCGTAAACCTGAAGTGAATACATTTTGGATTACTTATTGGAAATATTGGTGGAAAGATTTCCTCACAACATTTAATATTCATTACTAAAAGGTACAGCCGAATCATCACTGCGCACAAAACCGTGCAGATGGACCAAAAAGGGGAGCGTTTGAAAAAAATGTGCGGGTCCGCTCAGTGAAACAATAATAATAATAATAATCATAACAATAATAACAACGTAACATGGAGGAACAAAAGTCTGCGTTTAAATCGTGTGTGTGTGTGTGTGTGTGTGTATGTAGAGGTGTGTGTGGTTAAAACACATCAGCCACACCGCTCTTTAGCCTTTCTATTGATTCTGAAGGTAAACACAGTGAAGGCGGTGCGTGAAAGGCGGTGCGTGAAAGGCGGTGCGTGAAAGGCGGTGCGTGAAAGGCACTGCGCGCTCCTCTTCTCAGAGGCTGAGTTAACCCTCCCGCTGCCTCCTGGTGCTGCAGAGATTTCATGAAGTGAAGGAGGTGTTCCTTCTATAAAACAGCTGTGGGCAGCAGATACTGTGAGAGTCACAGACATGAATACATAGATCAAGGCAGACTGGTGCACACACTCTCCTGTTTTGCCAATCAGGTGCTTGAACAAATATAGCTCTACACCCCTGGTCGAAATGTCCTTAAAATGAAGTCCGAATTCGACATTTTAATTAATGTCCTGCCGATACTGGCAGGACAGAAGGTGACACGCCCTTTCTAAGACATGTCCTCACATCCCAAGCTGCATCCCCGAAAAGTTTATTTTGTTTTTACAACAGAGTTCAGGGGGAGTGGCATACCTGTAGGATAGAAAAGGGGGAGGTGACGTCTGACTCAGAGGTCGTGCGGCTGTGGAGAATTAAGAACGTGTTGCCCACATTCTGTTACTGAGTTTAGGCTAGTTACAGTAGCTATCAGGTTTATTGTTTTGGGTGCAGTCACTTTTGCCTCCACTTGCTGTTCAAATAAATGTTGAAAGAAAAAAGTTAATCTGTTTACAGTTCTGTTTTAGAAGAAGAAGAAGAAGAAGAAGAAGAAGAAGAAGAAGAAGAAGAAGAAGAAGAAGAAGAAGAAGAATTGGGAGGGATGAAACCCTCTTTAATGGTCTCACATGCAGAGCACACAGTGAAATGTGTTCTCTGCTTTTAACCCATCCTAGTACCAGGAGTGTAGTACCAGGAGCAGTGGGCAGCTATTGTACATCGCCCGCGGAGCAATGGGAGTGAGGGGGGAAGGGGGATGTATGGTGCCTTGCTCAAGGGCACCACTGCAGGGCAGGAGGTGAACTGGGACCTCTCCAAGTAGAAGTCCACACTCCAAATAGGTCTGGTCGGGACCTGAACCGGCGACCCTACGGCTCACAGTCTAAGCCCCTACTGACTGCCATAGATTTAATCCCTAATTTTGCTCTCAAAATGGACCAGATTGATGCATTTAACTTCAACATTTAAAAAAAAATCTTCCCGGACCCCCCTAGAGGAAGTGAGGTCCACCACCTGCCCACACCCCCTGTTAAATTGTCTCACCCACATTGAGGATGCTTCCTACGCCCATGTTTTATTCCATGTGTCAAGTCAGGCAAATTGGGTCCAAATGTTATTGCATCAATGATCTGTTACCATTAAAATCACTAAATATATGTTATTACTTTATGAATAATGGTCCAAAATAACATTAAAGACATAGGGTTTTTTGTTAAGTAACATACTTTCGTCGCCGGCCGGCCGTTACATTCCGCGCATTAAGTGGGCCTGTCTGTCAATTAATCCCTGGCCTAACCTATACTATCTACATACATACGAGTATAATTAATGTGTATAGTATCAGTTAAAATAAGTGCTTCAACACAGTTAACATTGCAGGACAGCAATATATTAGACGTTAAGTACTTTGTCAGGCTTAATATTTATCTGTAGATAGATACCCCCAAAGCTTTTTCTTATTTGAAAGAAGACCTTAACCTAAAGTATTCTATAATGTGTTAATAAAGGTTAATTAAAACTGCGGTCGCAGATGTGCCCGTTAGGCAATATTATAAGGAATAATTCTGTAAACTTTCATTGTTATGCGGATGATACTCAACTATATTTTTCAATCAAGCCTGATGAAATTAATTATCTAAATTTAATTCAAGACTGCCTTAAGGACTTAAAAACGTAGATGACCTTAAACTTTTTGATGTTAAACACAACCAAAACTGAAGTTATGGTACTTGGCCCGAAGAATCTACGAAACAAATTATATAAAGATATACTAACTATGGATGGCATTAATTTGGCCTCCAGTGAGACTGTAAGGAATCTTGGTGTTATATTGGATCAGGATTTATTCTTTAACGCCCACATAAAATCAATTTCAAGGACCGCCTACTTCCATCTACGAAACATTGCAAAGATCAGGCATATCTTGCCTCAAAGCGATGCAGAGAAACTAGTCCATGCATTTGTTACTTCGAGGCTGGATTATTGTAACTCTTTATTATCAGGGAGTACCAAGAAGTCAGTCAAGTGGCTTCAGCTGATTCAAAATGCTGCAGCTCGTGTACTAACCAGAGTTAGGAAAAGGGACCACATTACTCCTGTTCTGGCTGCCTTACACTGGCTCCCTATAGAACACAGGATAGAATTTAAAAATCTTCGTCTCACCTACAAAGCCCTTAATGGGCAGGCGCCATCTTACCTTAAAGAACTCATTATACCCTACTGTCCTACTAGGGCATTGCATTCCAAGAATGCATGGTTGTTGGTTGTTCCTAGAGTCTCTAAAAGTACAATGGGAGATAATTAGAATGGTTTTGAATAATAGATGAGAGTAAAATCTACGTCACTTTTTTTGTATGAATTTAAGTTTCATCCAATCACAGAGCTTGTTGACTTATCACGAGGTTTGTCAAAGCGGACAGGCGTCATCACAACAATATCTCAGGATTTTGGTTAGTGTAGTATTGTACACCGCAAATACATAATTCCTTCCGTCTACTTGGGTTCCGAATGCGTCGTCCTGTTCAAATGAAATTGCCGCCAATCACATTTCCTCGCTCGCGCCAGGGCCGGGGTTACAAGGCTCGCGTCTTGTGCTGCATTCACTTGCACTCGGACATTCAGGATTTTCTCTCATAAATGTCCAATGAGCCACAACTTTTATTTCAAAACAAATCTGACGCTTTCTGCCAGACGCTGTCTCCTTTTTCACTTTAGGTAACCTCACAAAAAATCGATCCATGTTGCCGCTCGCATACATTTAGCTGAAGTTAACTAAATTTCACTGTTTCTCGTTTTTTTTTCTTCTCACGCTGCGCCTCCCCTGAAGCTCTCTAGCGCCCCCCCAGTATCAGAGAGGAATGGGAGACATCCCTTAAATAAAAACGAATAAATGAACAGGGTGAAGACCAAGACGCAGAAATGCAAATGTGTTCCACTGTCATTCCTCCGTGCAACGCCGTAGACGTTGATATTCTCCTGGTGCTGTGCGCTTTAATGTTTTCCGGGGGATCCAACCCAGAGGAAACATACGCTTGTGACAGAGCCTCACACAGCCAGTGTGACAGGCGCTGTGCAGATAGAGACTGCCCTAATGAGCGCTCTCTATAATGCACAAACATTACATTACATTACATTTAGCTGACGCTTTTATCCAAAGCGACTTACAGTGCTACTCAACTGGCTTTAGGTAAGCCAGTCCTTTATTAGTATATAAGTGCTTTGTTAATAGTTCTATTGCTCGAAGTGGAGTCGAACGAGATGAGATTTCAGTCTGCGCCGGAAGGTGTGTAAGCTTTCTGCTGTCCTGATGTCAATGGGGAGCTCATTCCACCATTTTGGAGCCAGGATAGCAAACCCACATGTTTTTGCTGATGGGAACTTGAGTCCCCTCGCAGTGCGGCTGCAGCGAGTCCTTTGGCTGATGCAGAGCGGAGTGCACGTGCTGGGGTGTACTGTTTAACCATGTCCTGGATGTAGGAAGGGCCAGATCCATTCGCAGCATGGTACGCAAGTACCAGTGTCTTGAAGTGGATTCTAGCAGTTACCGGAAGCCAGTGGAGGGAGCGGAGGAGCGGAGTGGTGTGGGAACATTTAGGAAGGTTGAAGACCAGACGAGCCGCTGCATTCTGGATGAGCTGCAGAGGTCGGATGGCACATGCAGGTAGACCAGCCAGGAGGGAGTTGCAGTAGTCTAGGCGTGAGGTGACGAGAGCCTGGACCAGAACCTGCGTGGCTTTCTGGGTCAGCTGGGGACGTATCCTCCTGATGTTGTAGAGCGTGTATCTGCAGCAACGGGTTGTAGCAGCGATGTTTGCAGTGAAGGACAGGTTGTTATCTAGGATCACACCCAGATTCCTTGCAGTCTGAGTCGGGGAAACAACAGAGGGGCCGATGTTGATTGTCAGGTCAAGAGTGGGACAATCTTTTCCCGGAAGGAAAAGCAGTTCAGTCTTGTCAAGGTTGAGCTTGAGGTGGTGAGCAGACATCCACTGAGAGGTGTCAGCTAGACAAGCAGAGATGCATGCGACGACCTGGGTCTCTGAGCAGGGAAAGGACAGAATTAATTGGGTGTCTTCAGCGTAGCAGTGGTATGAAAAACCATGCGGGCTAATGACAGATCCGAGCGAGTTTGTGTACAAGGAGAAGAGGAGGGGACCAAGAACAGAGCCTAAACAAACAGACGCTGGGATTTGCGTAAAGCAGCCGTGCGTGCAACATAGCATGCCAGCGCGCGCGGGACGGAGGAGATGAAATGTGGCTTCCTCCTCTGATGTGTGAGGAGGAGGAAAGAAGCCCTCCAAGTGATCCCTCTCGATCTAAAAGAGCTTGGGATCACCTTTGGCATAAAAACCGGGTTAGGGCGCAAAACAGCTGAGCTGCCATCTCCTTGGATCTGGAGACATGACGGAGCCACAGAGAGAGCAGACACATCACTCACCCTTTAGCTGATGTGTGAGCCAAGAGCAGAGCTACTTTGGCTGACAAGAACTTCAGGGGAACCTGATCTAAAGGTTCAAATGGAGCTTTACTCAGTGCGCGTAACACTAAAGCTAAAAACCCATGGAGGCGCCAAAGCGCGTGACACATGTCTGAGTCTCTGTGCTCCCCGTAGAAAACGTTTTGTCAGAGGGTGACTAAACAACGTGCTGACCCAAATCTACGTGGCAAGATGAAATGGCAGCAGCATATGTTTCGACCATGCTCTAGGTCAAATTCCTGTCCAGCAACAGCTGGATGAACGACAGCACGAGGCAGGGGGGCCAACGGGGTCCAGGCTTTTCCCTACACACCACACGGAGCGCTGTCCATTTGGCTGTGTAGGATGTGTGTTCAGCAGCTGCGCTGATCGAACACCTCCCTGGCGATTTATACAGGCCGCCGCTGCTTTGTTGTCTGTTCGAATCAACACATGTTGATTGTACAGCAACGGGATGAAGTGCTGGATTACTTTCCATATAGTAATTTCAGCACGTTTATATGGAGAGACATGTGACCCGGCCACTGTCCCCCCAACTGCCTGCGACATGCACGTTCCTCAGCCTGCGAGAGATGCGTCTGTGAACACTGTGGTGTGTGACGTCTCTGACGTGGAGATTTTTCCATGGGTTCAATCCCAACCCACGGAAGGAGGAATGTACACCATGCGTCTCCTCTGACGCACGGGGTCGATACGCAGGCAAATAAACCACGTGACCAGCTGATATCCTGCCTAACAGCTGCATTACGGAGAGGGCTGTCACCGCTCCGCGGGGTGTGACGCGCCGGAGGAGAGCTGTCCGAGCTGCTTAACAACCTATAGGTTTTTAAAGACAGCCGGTTTATGCAGCGAGCCATGATGTCTATAACGACAGGTCAGGGGCAGCCGGCTTAACGCGTCGCCACTCTGAGTAATACTCTGAGAGCGTGCGACCTGCTCTGGATGTGCTGTGGTTGTTATGGTGACGACGTCAGAGCCCTAGCCGCTGTTGCCCGTGAAGCGACCCAAGAGGGGCCCGGTCCGAAAAGGCTGCGAGGGGGCCTCCACACACTGCATCTCACACCGGCTCTCATCCTGTCTCTGTTTAGGAGAAGGCTCGTAAACTGGACCTTGAGGCGCGTTCACGCTCAAACCTGCTGAGGAATGAGCGGAGGTGTGTGCAGTGCTCTTCACACAGTGCGTAATAACAGCCCTGGGCTCATTATGCCCGTGTGTAGTAGGCACATCTGGGACAGAGGAAAAACTGTGCTGCCTGCTAACCGACAGGTTAACAGCTGTACCGGAGGAGAGCTGTCACTTTCTCCATTCTCTGCTGTGAGAGTCGCGCTCTCATGTGGGCTGAGTTCAATTCCACTCCCAGTTAAATGTATGGGAGGGAAGAGGACAGCTCTTCTTCCAGTTGATCATGAAAACCCAGGCTTGACAGATGAGATACGAGCTGTATCGTCTGAAAAACCGCTTCCTCCCTGGAGCGAGCCAGCCATAGCTGGTCGTCCAGGCAAAATAACCCTCATCCCCATTCTGAGTAGTAACTGTCTCCACCCACTTTGAAAAAAGTGTGTGGAGCCAGGAATGAGAAACGCAGGAATTTGCTATGTTTTGGGATGATGGTTACGTGGAGGTAAGCATCCTTTAGGACTATGGATGTGAACCAGTCTCCTTGGTGAACACACTCCAGCACCTGTTTGATCGTCAGCATGGGAAAGGGCCATTCCCTTGTTGGACACTGACATATCGAGGATGGGTCTCATTCCCCCCGCCCCGTCTCCTTCGGGACCAGAAAATAGCGGGAGTAAAAACCCCTGATTTTCTTCCCCATGAGGAACCCTGGAAAAAAGCTTTCTTTTAACCAGAGTTCCTGCCGCTCTGCACGGAGCACGAGACACTGTTCTTGGGATGACAGGGTTCCCTGTATCCCGTAGAACTGCGGGGGGAGAGGCGAACTGCAGAGACTATCCTCTGCCCATCCGCCTGCTCATCCATCTGTCCATCAGACACACTCGCCGCCACCCTGAGTACCATACAGTACTCTGATAGTGCCGGGTGTACATTGTCTGGATGTGCTGTGGTTGGTAACAAACAATGCCAGAGCCCTCTACACGCTGCATTCCACACCGGCTCTCAATATTTCGTCGTTTAGGAGAATACTCGTAAACTGCACGTTCACGCTCAACACCACTAAGGGATGAGCGGAGGTGTGTGCAGTGCTGTCCACACGAGGCGTAATAATGGCCTCCGTGGGCTTATTACGACCGTGGGTAGGAGGTGTCTGAGACAGAGGAAAAATCCATGCTGCCTAAACTCAAAAAGTTTACGGTCGACGGATTTGAATAGCAAGCCCAGCTGTTTTATTAACCGATAAGTTAAAAAACCCAGCCGGCTTAGGCAGCAAGCCATGCTGCCAAGTAACCAATAGGCTATTGGCAGCTGGCTTAACCGGGGAGCCTTGCTGCATATTAACTTCCCTCTGTCCATCTAACCCACGCGCCGTCTTCCAGGCGCGAACCTGCTCTGGATGTGCTGTGTTTGTCATGGTGAAGAGCCACGCTAGAGCAGACGTTGCATTTCACACAGGCTCTCCTTATGTCGCATTTAGGAGAAGGCTCGTAAACCGGACATTTAAGGTGCGTTCACGCTCAACACCCCTAAGGGATGAGCGGAGCTGTGTGCAGTGCTGTCCACACTGTAATAATGGCACTCGTGGCTCATTACGACCGTGTGTAGGAGGTAGGTTTGGGACAGAGGAAAACAATCCGAGCTGCCTAAAAACCAATAGGTTTAAAAGACAGCCGGTTATGCAGTGAGCCATGCTGCCTATAACCGACAGGTTAGGGGCAGCCGGCTTACCCGGTGGGCCTTGCTTCTGCAACGGAGTGCTGAAGAAAAGTAGGAGTGGATTGTAGGGCCTACTTCCTATTTATACAGAACTGAGCCTGGAGGTGGGGCCCGCGTTATAGGTGGGCGTGGAATAAGTCTGTCAGTGCTGCACACGTGCAGTGGGGATTACCCAATAGCGAGTAACTTCTCAAACTGCAGATGATCATTACATTACCTTACATTACATGTCACTTGTTAGACGCTTTTATCCAAAGCGGCTAACATACATGCAGTACTGTGGATAATCCCCACAGGAGCAATTTGGGGTGAAGTGTCTCAGGGATACACAATCCCACTGAGCCACAGCCTCCCTGATCAAAGAAGATATATTACAGATCAGCATTCATACATTTTACACAAATAGCTTAACTCTAAAATGAATGTAGCATTTGTAATCACACCCCAATATTGCAACTGTAATAGTAGATAAAGCATATTTAATAAATATTAGTAATCTCACAGTATTTCTTTATTAAGGTTATTTCAATGTATATATTTATTTGTTAAGCTATATATTTAGTTTATATTTTCTGTGACAACAGCATGATGTGAATAACTCTGTTCCTTCGTACATGTTTTACATTACAGCAAACAAAGAAGGACCTTGTTCTTTTGCTGCTGGCACAGAATAGTTTAAACACTTCCTTCAGACGACAGTTGGCCTTGTTTAGCTAAACAGCATACCTGCAAAGCTGCTGCAGAGGACCATGACAAAAACAACTCAAGGAAGGAAGGAGGACGTAAATAAAGATACAAAAACCAAATATGGGTATTTCCCTTCTGCTGCTGGCACAGAATGTTTTAAACACTTCCTTCTCAAATGCATTTTGTGCTAATATCAAGGCCTGGTCCGCCAAGCCCAAACTATGAGGCTTTCTAGTAAGACTTTCTCTCAGTAAAAAACAATGCTGCCATAAAGATAATGTGTCTGTGATAAAGCTGTCCATACATGATGGCCAACCTCAAGTATTAATACAGAGAAATCCACATCACATTAAAACTGCTTTATCTCCGTCTGTAGTAGAATGTTCTAGAACTAACTGTATATAATGAACGTTAAGTGATACTCACATGCTGACTGTTAGGTTAAGTCAAAAACTAACATCAGCTAATGCAGGGGTTCCCCAACTTTTTCTGTCAGGCCCCCCCTTTGGAGAAAAAAATAAGTCGGGCCCCCCAACACAAAAAGTCAGACTCAGTGGCGGTGCCAGATATTTATTTTGGGGTGCTGCGGGGTAGCTTGACGTTTCATAGAGGGTGGTCGAACATTTAGGGTTTCCTTTTAATGTACCTTGCGCTACAGTTGAATGTTCTCCTGCAACACTCGCCACACATATACACAGTGTGACAATGAAGGCTCGAGGCATATAGGTGTAAGCAGGGGTAAAGTGCTATTTTTATAGGTGGTGTGTGGACCTCACATAGGGGGGTCCGGGGGCAAGCTCCCCCGGGAAGATTTATTTTTAAATATTGAAGTTAAAAGCATCAATCTGGTGCACTTTGAGAGCAAAATGAAGAGATCTATGGATACATCTCTCAACACCCATATGAAACAGAACTGTAAACAGATTTACAAAGCACCCTTTTAAACTTTATTATTATGACTAATGTCATATAGTATTTCATACCTGTTTTTCATTGATTCTCTTATTTTTTTATAACTATAATGATCATATAAACGTGTGCCTCGGAAATAATTGTTTACATTAATGGTGACCAAAACGTTTGAGACCCACTGAGATAACACTGAGAGAGTCCTTTAGCTCACTGAGTCTCTCAGTCTGACAGGAGAGGACTCTCCTCCACTTTGTTGTTGAAAAAACTCTTTATATCCGTTACCATAGCTCGCTAGCACCAGAAGCTAACAACTACGAGCTCCGGTACCGGTGCGCTCTCTCTCTCTCTCTCTCGCTCGCGCACACACACAAAATGGCTCGTTCTACACACACACACAGCCGAGCTTTAATGAAACACAGAGACCCCGACGTAATAGTACTGTATCATATTATTTTCGAGTCAATACTTTTTCAAATTATGATTTTTCTTTTAAAAACTTCTTTTTTTTTAAAAGCGCCCCCCCCTGTCATGCTTCTGCGCCCCCCAGGGGCACCCACGTGACACTGGCTATATCAGCTGGTGTCGTCAGAGGATCTGTTCCCTTTCATCTTCTCGCTGCGCGAGAGTACCGTGGATACATTTTTGTAGCCGACAGCATTCGTTCGATTGGAACATTTGTCAAGGATTCTCTGCAAACAGCTGGCTGCGTGCAGCTTCGCGACTTATCCAGTCGGGGCCGCGGGCTTACCCGTCCTCCAGGAGCTGTGGCTGGCGAAGCTGCAGAGACTTCGTTCGGACAGGTTGGTTTCGGCTTGGTTGGTGATGACAGTGTTTTCGCTCCCTCTCCCAGCCTGGTTGTCCTGATTACTGTCTGTTTGCTTTGGGCCGACATTATCAGTTCCGGGTGCTTCCCTTTGGTCTCTCCCTCTCTCCAAGGGTGTTCACCAGGGTCATTGCGGCAGCGCTCGCTCCCCTGCAGGCACAGGGCATGAAGGCCCTGCCGTATCTAGATGACTGGCTGGTTTGCGCGCCGTCACGGCACCAACTGGCCCAGGATACGGCGTGCCTCTTATCCCACGTAGCCCGGTTGGGCCTAATAGTGAACACCGGGAAGAGTTGCCTGGACCCTTCCCAACAGGTTACTTACCTGGGGATGGTTCTAGATTTGGTCGCCATTAGGGCCTACCTGACACCTCGTCGTGTGGACGACATTTCCCACCATCTTCGCATCTTCAGACTAGGCAAGAGGTTGCCTTACCTCCAGTTCCTCCGGCTCTTAGGCAGACTGACAGCTGCCTCAGCCGTTGTGCCCTTGGACCTGCTGTCACTGCGCCCCATGCAGATGTGGCTGAACAACTTTCACTTGGACGCCAAGTGACACAGGCACAAGAGAGTCAGGGTGTCTCAGCGGTGCCTCCACTCTCTGTCCTGATGGAGGGACAGGGCCTATCTTCTGATGGGTGTGTCCATGGGCACAATCCCATCCCGCCGGGAGACTGTCACTGTATATGCGTGTCTCTCGGGGTGGGGTGTGGCAGGGCAGCACTGTTCAGGGTCAGTGGTCTGCCAAGGAAGGTGCATACCATATCAATGTGCTGGAGCTTCGGGCGGTGTTGCTCGCACTCATGCACTTTTTACCCCAACTGGCGGGCAGGCATGTGCTGGTTCGTTCGGACAACATGTCCGCCGTTGCCCAAATCAACCACAAGGGGGGCACCAGGTCCACACAGCTGCTCCACGTTTCACAGAGCCTCTTGCCTTGGGCGCTCCCCCACCTCGCCAGTCTGCGGGCAGTCTTTCTGCCAGGAGACATGAATCAGGTCGCAGATTTCCTCTCACGGCGCAAGCCTCCACCGGGGGAGTGGAGGCTTAACCCAGAGGTGGTGGAGACAATTTTGGAGCCTTTTCGGCAGAGCCAAGGTGGACCTCTTTGCCTCGGAAGAGTCGAGGCACTGCCCCCTCTGGTTCTCCTGGACAGAGGTGACCAGCCCGATGGGTCAGGACGCCCTGGCGCACGACTGGCCGGATACTCTCCTGTATGCCTTGCCGCCGCTGCCTCTGATACTGCAGACGCTTCAGAGGGTCCTTACTCGGGGGCACAGGCTCCTTCTGGTCCCGGGGAGAGTCTGGTTCCCACTGCTGCGCAGTCTCTGCTGCAGCCCACCATGGTGTCTCACCGACAGGAAGGACCTTCTGTCACAGCTCACGGGTGAGATTTGGCATCCCGACCCTCACCGCCTCCAGCTCTGGGTTTGGCCTCTGCAGGGCCCGACCCACTGTTGAGCGGCTTCACGGTAGGGAAACTATCCTGAATGCCAGGGCTCCGTCCACTCGAGCTCAGTATAAGTGAAAATGGAAGCTCTTGAAGCTCCCTGATGTTTGAGTAAGGCTGAGAACCCGGGACATTGCTCCGTGGCCACCATTTTAGAGTTCCTGCAGTCCCTTCTGGATAGTGGACGTTCTCACTCCACTTTGAAGGTGTATATGGCTGCTATCTCTGCCCGACATGTCGGAGTCCATGGCGCCACAGTGGGGCGCCACATGTTGGTGTCCCTCTTTCTAAGAGGGGCTCTACGGCAGCGTCCCCCTAGCACCCCAAGGGCCCCGACTTGGGACCTGCCCCTAGTGCTGGACGCCCTATCATCTCCTCCCTTCGAGCCCCTGGCCCAGGTTGGGCTTAAGTGGCTGTCCCTGAAAGCAGCATTTCTGCTTGGCATAACCTTCTGGTCCTAGCACTTGCCTGTCGGTAAACGGCGCCCCTGTATACACACAGATATTCAATACATACATACATACAGTATCATGGCTTGAACTAGTGGGAGAAATGGCAGTGTTTGTCTGTAGCCAATGCCTTGAACCTCGGCAAAAATGGCAATAGAAGCATTAGAAAGTCAAGGTAAACTTGTGGTTAACTTAAATGCGTGTGACACTCGCGCACACAAGTAAATATATGCACGTTCATTCTCAGAACGCGTCAGACACAAGACAATATACATTAAAGGGGACCTATCATGCAAAATGCACTTGTGATGTCTTTTATACATAAATATGTGTCCCCGGTGCGTCGGGGAACTCACGCAGCGTCAGAAAATACAACCCGCTCTCTTTTCCTCCGTACCCAAATCTTTTAAAAACAGGGGTACAACGAGAGGATACAGATTTGCTGCCAATCTGACGTCAAATCGGCAGCGGACCCACAGAAAGTTGCTATCAGAAACACTGCCTGACGCGTTTTGAACGTGTTTTGGACATAATCTCGTCTTTGTTTACATTAGTAAGCCTCGCTAACACTCAGAGCTAACCTGTACTGGAGAGCACATGTGTTTAAAAAGCAGGAAATCAAAAAAGGAACTCACCTTGTGATAAACCCGCAAGAGAAAAAACATTTGAGATCCAATGATAACATATACAGCAGTCATTTAGATGGAGCGCTTCTACTTACCGTAATTTTCAGACTGTAAGCCGCGCCTTTTTTCCCATTTTTCGACCCTGCTGCTTATATAACGGTGCGGCTAATCTATGGATTTGTACAGCTAACGGCCACTAGGGGACCTCCTAAATCTATGGATTTTACAGGTTACAGTCCACCACCTTTAACTCCATGGGCTCTATGACCGGTCCGCGCCCGCCACCTTTAAGCGGCGGGCTCCAGCAGGAAAAGCTGGAGGCCGGAAAAGAGCGAGACAGTACTGTTTCAGAAATAATCCTTGATGTCGATAAGAACAGGATGGCGTTTTATTACAACATAATTTAACTTTATCTCCGGTAGAATTCTGATCAGGCATTAGCTCCGCCTCCTCTTTTTTTTCAAGCTAAAAATCTGCGTTTCTCTAACAGGGCTGCACAAGAGGGGTATGAGCAGTATGAGGCATGTCTACAATGGGGGATCTGTTTGGTATTTTAAGCAAAAAACTTCACAGACCTATATTTGTATAGGTATGGCCCTACAATATATTGTTTCCAATATAGCATGATAGGTCCACTTAAATTGATATCAGAATCAGATAAAAAAAAATTAGTAATGGGACACAGGGTTCGGTCCGGATTGATTTGCAGTTCAGTCCGGAGTTTGAGAGGCCTCTGGAGGTCAGTAGGGACGAAATAGAACAATAGTTAAGGCTGTAACTACGGTTCTATGAGTCCCGGATGACCGCCAGAGTATCCTGTCACTCAGAATTATTGTGTGCTCGCAAGAAGATTCTGGGAACATATATAGCCGGTGTTACGTGGGTCACAGGTGACTTTGTTGGTATTGGTACTCGAGCCGCGCATGCGCGCAATGGACATATCCAGTGCTAAAGCATCGCCTCTGGCGGTCATCCGGGACTCATATATCAGTAGTTACAGCCATAACTATCGATTTAACCCAGCAAAATAACCCAACATTCTCAAGGCAGTGTTTGAGAATATAAAATAACCCAGCAAAAAATGTAATAAGACCAGGAACAATTAATATTACATATTTCCAACTTATCAACGGTCTGGTAGTCTTTTTCTTATATAGGCTCTGTGCACAAGATGGCGTCTATCAACTTCCGGCAGCTGGGTGTGCGGTTTGAGTACAGAGTTTTGACAGCTTGACAGTTAGACAGTCACACCGAGAGCAAGAATGAGCGGATTTCGGGGTAAAGAAAAGCGATTGGCCTTCCAGCATGTAAGAAAGTCGGCACTACATTGCTGTGTGCCCCTTTGGACAAATTAGTCCTGTTATCAGAATCAGAATACCTTTAGTCCCACAGAGAGGAAATGTGCAGCGTTACAGCAGGAAAGACCCACAGACAGCTTAGTGCTGAATATCTTACGTTAAAAAGTACTAAGTTATAATATAATAAACAATATGCTAAAAAAGTACTAAGTTATAATATCATAAACAATATGCTAAAAAAGTACTAAGTTATAATATAATAAACAATATGCTAAAAAAAAGATAAAAAGTTACATCATTTTCAAAAATACAGATAAAAAACAAATCAAATCTACAAATCAAATCCTGTAGCAGTTCTTAGGATTTAGCAGCCTGGTATATATATTACAGTTATTAAAGATGGCATATGTATATAAAGTATATATTGCACATAAAGCACATAGGCCTATTGCACATAGTTTGACGGTATTTAACAGCAGCAAGTTACACAATGTTATAATCGGGAGATAAGTTTCCATTCATTTCGGCAAGCCTGGGCAACAACGATTAAAAGATTTCTTGCTCCCAAACCAATTGTGTATTTCATTACAAAAAGCAGTTATACCATACTATGTTTAGGTACTAATGAATTATATCCTCAAAACAAACACACACACAAATAACAAAGGAAAATACATAATTTAATAAATCCACAATATGATAACATTTTACAGATTAATTTAATAAACTTTTACAAAACATAGGTTGATGTTATATCGGGGGGGGGGAGGAATACATATTTAAACATTTCAATTAGTCTCTGCATATTTAAGTAATGCTAGTTTATATAACAGATGAACAGATGTACAATATCCAGAAAGTAGATGCAAAAAATATATATAATGTGTGCATTTCCAACATTTCCTCTGAAAGAGTGTTAGTCGTTGAGTTGAGTAGTGAGCCATTCGTTTTTTTTTCATGGTGCGATGTCTGCTGAGAAGTCCTTGTATGCCTCGCTGACTTTGAGGACATCTGGGTATGGCAGCTCCCCCCGCACGGCCTTGTAACGTGTACTCCTTTGAACATATTTATATGATAATTCGGATATTAACAACAATTTTACACTCAGACAACAATCACAAAGTTGTAGCAGGCTACATACAATTACTTAGGTAGATATTACCTTACACCGTCAGCAACTGTAAACTGCTTTGGCTAAGTGGAAGTGAACACCATGTCACTCACTCTGCCTGGTTTCACACCCTATTAATTACACAAAATAATTGACAAATTGATTGAAAAGGTCGTTGATGCAACATACTAGATCAGCTCTTGGCACAAAGGAAATACTCATTAAACCGTTGATTGGTTGTGAACACATACTGTACTTACCATGGTTCTTGGCTTGTGCCATCGCTGCTCTGTTTCAGTGCAGCTGAGGACAGGGGGGACAGCAGCCAGGTTGAGTGTGGAGTAGTGTGCGGTCTGGAACAGCAGGAACACTTTGCCACTGCAATCTCCAAAGGTGAACAGTTCTTAAAACAACATGTTAGTCATTTTACATTTAGGACACTGCTTCAATACAACACAGACAAATGAGAAAACTGAGAGCAGGCTGATCAGGCAAGTAGTAGGTGTGGGAAAAAGCTGAATGGACAAAGCACATATTTTCCTCTTAATTATAGAGAGGTTTTTTATATATTCCTGACACAATGTCCCCTTTTTAGTAAAAGTGGATTAGCGGAATAGTCTTTTCTTCCACTTTTGTGTATCATCAAAAGGGTGGTTTTTTGGCTATTTGTGAGTAGGTAAGATACAGTATAACCTGTGATTTCTGCCTTGAGTGAAAAGATTACCCGTTAAGTATTTTTCAGAAAGTCTTGTTGCAGTTTCCAGATATCAGAAGAGGCACATGAGTCTCTTTGTTAATCATCAATGGTCTTTGCAATTAACAGGGGAACTCCAAGAGAGATCTTCCTCAGATATAATGCAGTTAAAGTCTTGTTAGTTAATGATTCATTTCCTGCAAGGCTCATAAAGAGGCTTGGAGACAATAGTCAGCCTGAATCATCAATAAATGTATTCATTCCAAGTAAGCTGACTTCGAGGTGAGAGGGAGTTCAAAGAAGGCCTGAGGGTATTAGGAACAGTTAACCTTTGTTAGTTAGCTAATCCTATGGATGTCATAAGACAAGGACGTTTAAAACCTATACAAGCATAGCTTTCAACATGTGACATTTGTGTGGGGGGCTGGATGATGAAATTAGTGTGCGTTAAAACCTGCTGCAAAGTTCTACTATTTGGAAAACATGGCTATAATTACTGCTCAACTATACCTGTGTTTGTGTTTTATTCTTTCATGTGTGGGTACTAAATTGCTGCAACATTGTGGAGTGGTTTGCTTAAACATGCTTAATTACTCTGTATGAAGGAGGAGCAGTTTTGCATGAGAGGAGACATTCTTATTTAAACACGGCATGTCAAGTATCAGGGAAGTCTACATGTCTTAAATGTATGTGTGTGTGCGTTTAATTACTTTGTATCAATAATGGCAGTCTGTGTAACAAGAAGCTGGAAATATGAGAAGTGAAACCTTTGTATTTGGAAGTAAGATGTGAGCAAGGGGATGTCTTTATTTAGACAGCTCTGATCTCTGGAATGCTGCATGGTAAACATGAGTGTGCGTTACTATTTCAGAAGGATTTCTAGAGGACTGCTTGAGAGCAGAGGTAATGTTTTCCTCGTTATTATTGATATTAAGGTAATTTACATGTATTACTTGTATTTAGCCAACTATAAACAACTGTATCTTAGACATATCTTTAAAATGCCAAGGGTGTGTGGAGCTGTGTGTATTGAACTGATGGGGGAGGGGGCCGGTGTCACAAACGAGCTGAGGACCAAAATGCAGAACACGGGAAACCAGGGATAGTCAGTAACCAGCTTTATTGATGGCAATAGGCTGGTAGAAGACAACACGGCAGATAGTAGGCAAAGGGCTGGTCGGGGACAGACGAGGGTTCCAGGAGAAAGCAGGACGGGAGTCGCAGGTACAGAACTGGTCAGGGAGCAGGCGAGGCAGGCTGGTCAGGGACAGGCAGGGTCGAAACCGGGAGAGCAATCTGAAGGGTAATGCGGGAAAGACTGGCATGCTGCAAAGTACGATCTGGCACTGAGGTGAAAGTGAAGTGGGCCTAAATACTAATGGAGCTGATGGGTGCAACAGAGTGAGAGAGAGACAGGGTGTGACTACCAGGTGACAAAGGAAAGTTAATGCAGAAAATAGGTGAGTGAGAAAGCAACTGTGACAGAACCCCCCCCTTAATGGACGGCTCCTGACGTCTAAGAAAATTCTAGGAGAGAAAAAAAAATATATATATATATAAGAAGAATAGACAAAAACCCTACAGACAAAGGGTGGAAGGTGGAGGTATGGGGAAAGGCTAATACTCATCTGAGAATGCTCTCTCAGTTTCTCCCTCCTGGAAATCCTCGTCCTCCTCGACTGATGACGCTTCCCCCTCCTCCTCGACGAAGCCTCTGGTCTGTAGCGGACGAGTGCCCCCTGGCTTAACGCCTGGTTGAGCGTGGGTCCTAGAAGGCTGCTCCGGGTAACGCAGGTGGAAGTCTCGGATGAGTTGAGGGTTGAGGATATGACGAGCAGGAATCCACTGCCTTTCCTCGGGACCATAGCCCTCCCAGTCCACCAAATATTGAACCCCTCTTCCTCTGCGACGGGAACGGAGTAGACGACAAAGGGTGTAGGTAGGGCCCCCATCGATCATCCTAGGGGGTGGTGGTGGAGGGGCGGCGGGAATCATAGGACTCTCCCGGACAGGTTTAATCCTAGAAACGTGGAAGGTGGGATGGATCTTCATGTTCCGTGGCAAACTCAGTCGAACTGCTGCAGGGTTAATGACCTTGACAATCTCGAAGGGTCCAATAAACCTGGGTGCTAACTTCTTAGATTCCACCCGAAGGGGAATGTTCTGAGTGGAAAGCCACACCCTCTGGCCTACCTGGTACACAGGTGCCTTGGTGCGTCGGCGGTTCGCTGCTGTGGCGTACCGGTTAGTAGACTGAAGCAGAGTTGTTCGAGCCTGCCTCCAAGTCCTCCGACAACGTCTGATGAAAGCCTGGACAGACGGGCAGGTAACCTCCTTCTCCAATGCAGAGAACAATGGGGGTTGAAAACCGTATGCACACTGAAAAGGGGAAAGACCAGTAGCGGAACTTGTGGGCATACTCCACCCACAGGAGTTGTTTTGACCAGGTTGTGGGATGATCGGAAGCCATGCAGCGGAGAGTGGTCTCCATCTCCTGATTCTTCCGTTCGGTCTGGCCATTGACCTGTGGGTGGAACCCGGAGGTGAGACTGACCGTCGCCCCGATCAGTTCACAAAACTCCCTCCAAAACACAGAGGTGAACTGGGGCCCCCGGTCGGAAACCACATCAGTCGCCAGTCCGTGAATGCGAAAAACGTGGATAAGAATCAGTTCTGCCGTCTCCTTAGCTGACGGGATCTTAGGCAGGGGTATGAAATGAGCCATCTTACTAAACCGATCTACCACCGTCAAGATGGCAGTATGTCCGTGGGACGGTGGTAGACCAGTCACAAAGTCCAATGAAATATGTGACCAAGGGCGACGTGGGACCGGTAATGGATGAAGGAGTCCCGCTGGTGCTTGGTGAGATGGTTTGTGCCGATTGCACACAGGACAGGCGTTCACAAACTCCCGGGTGTCAGCCTCCAGCGTGGCCCACCAGAACCGTTCTAGAACCCTCCCCTTGGTACGTTGAATTCCAGTGTGGCAGGAAAGTCTGGAGCTGTAAGCCCACTGAAGCACCTCAGCCCTCAAAACCTGAGGCACAAACAAACGGTTGAGAGGACAAGAACTCAGACCGGGTTGGTCCACCAAAGCGGTCTTAACCCTCTCCTCAATCTCCCAAGTGAGGACGCCGATCACCCGAGGAGCAGGAAGAATAGTGTCCGGAATACCCCAGTTGTCTCCCCCCCTCTCGAACTGCCGGGACAAAGCGTTGGCCTTAACGTTGCGGGAGCCCGGGTGGTAGGAGAGGAAAAAATTAAACCGGGTAAAAAATAACGACCACCTGGCTTGCCGGGAATTCAGTCTTTGGGCCGACCTGATGTATTCCAGGTTCTTATGGTCGGTCCAAACCTGAAATGGTTGTTCTGTCCCCTCAAGCCAGTGTCGCCACTCCTCCAACGCCAACTTGACTGCTAAAAGCTCCCGATTCCCCACGTCATAGTTCCTCTCCGCCGGACTCAATCTCCTCAAAAAGAAAGCACAGGGGTGGAGCTTCTGGTTCTCACCAGAACGTTGCGACAGGATGGCCCCCACCCCAACGTCAGAAGCATCCACCTCCACCACCAACTGACCAGCAGGATCTGGTACCTGCAGGATAGGAGCCGATGTAAACCGGCCCTTGAGGTCCTGAAAAGCCTCCTCGGCTGCAGGGGACCATCGGAACGTCACCTTGGACGAGGTCAGGGCGGTGAGCGGGGCAGCCACGGTGCTGTAGCCACGGATGAACCGTCTGTAAAAGTTGGCGAATCCCAGGAAACGCTGCAGCTCCTTCCGGGATTCAGGGACCCGCCACGAAGTAACCGCTGAAACCTTAGAAGGATCCATCTCCACACTTCCTTGACCCACGATGTAACCGTGAAAGGCGACCGAAAAAGTGTGAAACTTGCACTTCTCCGTCTTGACGAACAGCGAGTTCTCCAGAAGTCTCTGGAGGACTGTCTGGACATGATGGACGTGTTCCTTGAGGTTCCTTGAAAAGATCAAAATGTCATCCAGATAAACAAAAACATAACGATCCAACATATCCCGGAGTACGTCGTTCACCAATACTTGGAAAACTGCAGGGGCATTGGTAAGTCCAAATGGCATCACCAGGTACTCGTAATGTCCTGAAGAGGTGTTGAAGGCGGTCTTCCATTCGTCCTCCTCACGAATTCGTACCAGGTGATAAGCGTTTCATAGATCCAGCTTAGTGAAGATTGTAGCCCCCTGTAGTAACTCGAATGCTGACGAGATGAGTGGCAAGGGATAACGATTCTTCACCGTGACGTCGTTCAGGCCCCGATAGTCAATGCAGGGTCTCAGGGTCTTGTCCTTCTTCGCCACAAAAAAAAACATGCTCCTGCGAGTGATGTGGAAGGACGAATAATTCCTGCAGCCAGAGAGTCATTGATGTAAGTCTCCATGGACTTCCTCTCTGGTGCCGAAAGCGAGTACAACCGGGCCTTGGGTGGAACTGCTCCTGGATGTAGCTCAATGGCGCACTCATAGGGCCGATGAGGTGGGAGAGATGTCGCCTTAGCCTTGCTAAAAACCTCCTTAAAGTTCAAATATTCTGCCGGAACCCCTGTGACATCCGGAACCAGGTTCATATCCACAGATAGTTGAGGTGCGGAAGCCTGCTTGAGGCAAACCTGATGACAGGAGGAACTCCAACCTAGGATAGACCCAGTTGCCCAGTCAATGTTTGGGTTGTGTTGCGGCGGAGCCACGGATAGCCCAAAATCAGAGGGATTTGGGGGGACCGTATCTCATGGTGGTTCCCCGACATGAGCATATGTACCGGCGTCGTCTGGTGTGTCACCGTTCCCAGTAGGTGACCATCCAAAGCATTAGCCGGTACCGGCTGGAGCAACCGAACCTGTTGGATGCCCAGCTGTAGTGTGAGCTCCTCGTCAATGATGCTAACATCTGATCCGGAGTCGATAAAAACAGCCAGAGCCTGAGATTTGCCTGTCAGGAGGAGTTGAGCATGGCACAAGGGTCTTAGATTGGGGATCAGCTCAGAGGTTTGGCCCACCAGTATACTCCCCATTACTGATGAGCTCTGCCTTTTACCGGACAACGGGAAACCCTATGTCCAGCCTGACCACAGTAAAGGCAAAGATTACCTCTTCGACGTAACTCCCTCTCCTCAGAGGTAAGACTGGTACGACCCACTTGCATGGGGTCGGCCTCCCCGTACCGTGAGTCAGAGTAGTTATGGGAATTCTCCGCCGAAACCGGAAGTCGAAATCTCCCAGAAACCGGAAGCTGTTGTCGCCAGCAGCGGCCCGCCGCTCGCGTCTGTTGCTCTCCTCTCCGGGTCTGGATTCATCTGTCAATCCGAGAGGTGAGTTCAATCAACCCATCCAAGGAAGCAGGGAGATCATAGGAAACCAGCTCATCTCTCATATAATCCGCTAATCCTCTCAGAAATGCGTCACACTGCTGCTGGTGCGGAAGTCAATAGAGTAATCCACCACCGTGCCGGAACCCTGGCTCAAACTCAGCAGACCCCCGGCAGCGTCGGGACCCAGACGAACGGAACCGAACACCTTCCGCATCTCCGTGGAAAATGCAGCAAAAGAGGCGCAGGCTGGAGTCTGCTGCTCCCACTCTGCAGTTCCCCATAAACGGGCTCTTCCCGTCAGATGATTAACGGTGAAAGCTACCCGAGCCGCCTCGGAGGCGAAGGTGTGTGGCTGCAGTGAAAACAATATGGAACAGTTTGTGAGAAAAGGACTGCATCCCTCCGGCTCACCAGCGTAGCGTTCCGGCGTTCCCACACGAGGCTCCGGAGCGTATCCCGTCGGGCCAGGGGCTGGAGCGAGCATCGGAGCTGCGGGCGGATGGACGGTAGCAGCCATGGTAGCAGCTAGCTGTTGTACCGTGGCGACCATCTGTTGCATCTGGGAGGTAAGGTAATCCAGCATTTGTCCCTGGGTTGAGGTTGCCTGGTGAGTCTCGGTAGCTAAGGTAGCTATCGTGACCTCCTGTCTTTGGATGGCATCCTCAACCCTTTCAAAGCGGTCTCTAGGAGACCCGGTGTTTGCTTGGTCCATTTCTGGCCAGATCGTTCTGTCACAAACGAGCTGAGGACCAAAATGCACAACACGGGAAACCAGGGATAGTCGGTAACCAGCTTTATTGATGGCAATAGGCTGGTAGAAGACAACACGGCAGATAGTAGGCAAAGGGCTGGTCGGGGACAGACGAGGGTTCCAGGAGAAAGCAGGACGGAAGTCGCAGGTACAGAACTGGTCAGGGAGCAGGCGAGGCAGGCTGGTCAGGGACAGGCAGGGTCGAAACCGGGAGAGCAATCTGAAGGGTAATGCGGGAAAGACTGGCATGCTGCAAAGTACGATCTGGCACTGAGGTGAAAGTGAAGTGGGCCTAAATACTAATGGAGCTGATGGGTGCAACAGAGTGAGAGAGAGACAGGGTGTGACTACCAGGTGACTAAGGAAAGTTAATGCAGAAAATAGGTGAGTGAGAGAGCAACTGTGACAGCCGGAGAGAGGGAGTGTGAAAGCGGCAGTAATGCGGAACCACGGACACCAGAGGTGTTTGTTTTGCCTCAAACTGAAGAGACTCTTTTGTGGCATTTTATTGTGGCCAGCCTAAGGCACACCTGTGCAATAATCATGCTGTCTAATCAGCATCTTGATATGCCACGCCTGTGAGGTGGGATGGATTATCTCGGCAAAGGAGAAGTGCTCACTATCACAGATTTTTTCAGATTTGTGAACAATATTTGAGAGAAATGGTTATTTTGTGTATATAGAAAATGTTTTAGATCTTTGAGTTCATTTCATGAAAAATGGGAGCAAAAACAAAAGTGTTGCGTTTATATTTTTGTTCAGTGTATAATAAAAAATAACCTACAGTAAAGACACTTTACAGCAAATACAACAACACAGTTTGTGCAAAATATCAGTATGAGAAAACGACACCCTCTGTCCTTATATGTTTCTGTTTTGGTGGTCGTGCCACAACCGTGCATGTATGCACAAGTCATAGGTGCGCTATAAAATAGCTCTGTCTACACCCCTGTAACATAGTGCCTATATAATATCTATACGCTATCTATATGCTATCTATTGCTATCTATCGCTCTTCCCTCTGCCGCTCTACCGTAGACCGGAAGTTTACAACCGCACACCCAGCCGACGGAAGTTGATAGACGCCATCTTGTGCAACTAGCCCATTGGGACAACGTCAAGGGTTGTGCCAATATATCTAGTTGAATTCGGATAAGTTAAAATATATATATTTAATTAATCCCCCTCCCCAGGGTCTAGCAGAGTCCTGCATCGGGTCGGGTACCCGACGGGTAAAAGGTGATTCGCGGGTGGTATTTTAACGCTTTTTTCCGGGTTCGGTTCTGGGTAAAACAAAGATGATGCAGGTCGGGTCGCGGGTATTGCATAATAAATATATTAAAATAATAATAATTTAGTTTAATGTTTAAATCCTCAGACTTCTCCCCCGCGGGACCGCGCATAATCATAACCTCAGCAGCGCATCAGTCTGCTGCTGAGCACGTCACATTCAAAATGGCTGAGGTGAAGCTCTCCAGCGGAGAATACAGCATTTTCAATAACACTTCCTCAAGAGCGAAATCCACCGTCTGGGAGGCTTTTGGTTCCTAGATGCAGAAAATAACCAACATCCCACGCTTTTTGAGACAAATATGCATGTGTTAATAATTGCACGTTTTCACTGCTCATATATAGGCTATGCGGTTTCGGGTCGGGTTGCGGATCTTGTGCCGACGGGTCGGGTCGGGTTACGGAACTAATTGGCAATATGTGCGGGTAGCGGGGCGGGTTCGGTATTGCACGTCACGGGTGCGCGGCGGGAGCGGGTCTTGAAAATCAGACCCGTGCAGGACTCTGGGGTCTAGGCACTGGTGGTGGTGAAGGCATGAAGGGATTGATGGAGGTCAGTCTGAAGAGGAGTGGTTTAGACGTTAACCCTGGTTTCGGAGAAATGTGAGGTGGACGGGGTGGAGGAGGGCTGCGTCCTGTCTCCTGAAACCACAGCTGCGGGAGGGGAGAAAGCAGATTTAAAGGTTTGACGATGTTCTATGATTGGCACTATCATCACAGCCCTGTGATGATAGCCTTCCCTGCTTTCTCAACAGCCATTGGATGAATCTGATTTTAGAAAAGCGTTTTAGCCAATCAAAATGAAATATGCGGGACATCCTCTCAATTTGCGGGACGCACCAAAAGTCGTGAAAATGCTGTGCAGTCCCGCACAAAGCGGGACATCTGGTCACCCTAGTCTCCCCCGGTCCGATTGCTCCAAGCGTCTCCCCGTCTTTCCTCTGCTCCTCTTTTGACGGACCACTATTGCTGTTACGATTATTGTTTTGTCACGTTTTCTATGTCTTGGTTTGGGTGTTTTGCTGTTCTCCCCGTCATGTTTTCCGCTTGGTATATTGTCTGGTCCTTTTCCCTGTGTTTTTCCTCCTGTCGTTAGTTTCCCTGGTGCGTCTAATTTCCTGATTGTTCCCACCTGTGTCTAGTTACCCTGTGTTTAAATTCCCCTGTCTCCCAGTGTTGAGTGTTGGTTCGTCTTGTGATTTGGCTTGTCCTCGGTGAGTGTTCTGTTCTGCCTGTATATATATATATATAGCCTTGAAATAAAGGAATTCTTTTCACTTTAATCTGCATTTGGGTCCTACCTGCTTCCTTCGCTCTACACCGTAACAATTGCGGTAAGCATGTTGTAACTTCCGGTTGTTGTTGTCATCTCCGGGTATCCCGTGTGCCTGTTCTGTTGCTGATAGCTTATTAACTTAACTTAATCGATAGTTTTAAAACTCTTGATCACCTGCCTGACGTTGTAATCACACATTACTACAGCTTAAGCACTCACAACTCTCCTTCTCTTAGCAACTGTAACTCCACAGTTGCCTACACTCTTTTCGGGTTTGCTAACGGTAGCTACTTTAGCTTGATAGCTAGCCATGGCTCTTTCCCCACCCTCTGGTGTTATTTCCTGCTCTTCCTGTCTCATGTTTGGTTACTTCCCGGCCTCCCTTACTGGTAAGGATACATGTGTTAATGTAGTATAGTTGTTAGGTTGGAGGCGGGAATCATAGCCATAGAAGCCCGGCTCCGCATCTTAGAAAGTAACTCAGCTACAGTAAAGCCCATGTTAGCCAGTGCGGACCGGCCAACGGTAGCTCCTCTTAGCCGTCCCCTGGCAACTCCCGAGCAGCAGGAAGACTGGGTGACTGTTCAGAAGGGGCATAACACGAAACCCGCAGGTCCCCACCAACCCGTTCACGTATCCAACAGATATTCCCCACTCAGCGAGACACCCGCTGAGAAGCCAACTCTGGTTATTGATAGCTCTATTATGAGACACGTGAATTTAGAGACCGAAGCCTCCACAGTCACATGCATTCCGGGGGCCAGAGCGGTCGACGTTGAGGCGCATCTTAAACTGCTGGCTAAAAAGAAACGTAAATACAGTAGGATTGTTATTCACGTCGGTGGTAATGATGTTCCAAGACCAAATTTAATGTGGAGTCAGTGTGTAGTTATACTAAAACAATGTCGGACACCGTAATCTTCTCTGGTCCCCTCCCCAATCTGATCAATGATGACATGTATAGCCGCATGTCATCATTTCAGCACTGGTTGTCTTGGTGGTGCCCAGCAAACAATGTGGGCTTCGTAAATAATTGGACAGCCTTCTGGGGAAAACCTGGTCTGATTAAGAGAGACGGCATTCATCCTACTTTGGAAGGTGCAGATCTCATTTCTGCAAACATTTCAGGGCTTTGTGGACGTAATCCATGACAAACTGGAGTTGAGACCAGGAGGCGGAGTCGCAGTCTTACACGCTCCTCTGCGCTCTCTCCTAGGCAGTCATCCATAGGAATCCCGAACCCAATAAAATACCCAATATTAGCGGTGTGTGTGTCTGCCCAAGGACAATTTAAGGTAACACCTAATAGAGGTGTCATACATAATAACCTAATACAAGTAAATGTAACAACTACTACAGTGCAACAAAACAGGAAGATTAAATGTGGTCTCTTAAACATAAGATCTCTAGCATCTAAAGCAATATTGGTAAATTATTTAATATCAGATTATAATATTGATATATGCTGTCTCACTGAAACTTGGTTGAGACATGAAGAATATGTCAGCATAAATGAGGCCACTCCACCCAGCCATATCAATACTCGTATTGCTCGAGGCACGGGCCGAGGAGGTGGAGTTGCAGCAATCTTTGACTCAAGTTTACTTATCAATACTAAACCAAAATTAAATTATACCTCCTTTTGAAAGCCTCGTTTTTAGTCGTACGCATCCGACCGGGAAAACTTTGCAGCCAATCTTATTTGTTACAGTGTACCGTGCACCAGGTCCTTATTCAGAATTCTTATCAGAATTCTCTGAGTTTTTATCAACTTTGGTTCTTAAAACAGATAAAGTAATTATCGTAGGTGACTTTAATATTCATGTTGACGATGATAAAAATAGCCTTACTGTTGTATTTAACTCTATATTAGATTATGTTGGTTTCTGTCAGAGTGTAAATAAACCAACCCACTGCTATCATCACACTCTCGACCTTGTTCTGACTTATGGTATTGAAATTGAGCAACTATTGGTCGAACCGCATAATCCTGCTTTATCCGACCATTTCTTAGTAACTTTTGAAGTACTATTACGAGACTACAAAGCATTAGTCAAAAGCTCCTGCAGCAGAAACCTATCTGTTAGTGCTATAGCCAAATGTAAGGAAGAGATTCCACCAATACTTAACTCGATAGCATGTCTGCATGTAGGGGAGGAATCTTATACAAAATGTACACCACCCTCAAATCGATCATGTTGTTGATAGTGCTCCAGATGTGCTGTGAATAAAATTAGACTCTGTTGCTCCTTTGAAAAAGAAGAAAATAAAGCAACATAGATTAGCTCCATGGCATAATGCCGAAACCCGCAAAAATCGAGACAACTTGAAAGGATATGGTGTTCCACTAAACTTGAAGAATCTCGTTTAATTTGGCATATTACTCTCAATGACTATAAGAAAGCACTGCGTAAAGCGAGAGCAGCCTACTACTCTTCATTAATAGATGAGAATAAGAATAATGCAAGATTTCTTTTCAGCACTGTAGCCAGGCTGACAGAGAGCCACAGCTCCATTGAGCCTTCTATTCCCATAGCACTCAGTAGTAATGATTGTATGTGCTTTTTTAACGATAAAATTGTTGCTCTTAGAAACACAAATTAATGACCTCTTGCCTTTGACCAGTATAGTGTTATCAACATCTCCCGGAAACATAAGTTCAAATATTACACTAGATAGTAAACTAGAATGCTTTTCAGCCATAAACCTTGAACAATTAAATTCAATGATTCTCTCTTCTAAACCATCAACGTGCATGTTAGACCCAATTCCAACTAAGCTGTTGAAGGAAGTTTTTCCATTAATTAGCACTTCTTTATTAAATATTATGAATATGTCTTTATTATCAGGCTATGTTCCACAATCATTCAAAGTAGCAGTGATAAAACCGCTTCTTAAAAAGCACAACCTCGATCCAGAAGTTTTAGCCAACTATAGACCTATTTCTAATCTTCCGTTCCTCTCAAATATTCTTAAGAAAGCGGTCGCAAAATAGCTGTGTGATTACTTAAAAACAATGATTTATTTGAAGATTTTCAGTCTGGCTTTAGAACACATCATAGCACAGAGACAGCTCTGGTTAAAGTCACAAATGACATTCTAATAGCCTCAGACAAGGGGCAATATCCTATTGCAAAGACTAGAGCACTTAGTTGGCATACAGGGAACTGCTTTAGGCTGGTTTAGGTCCTATCTATCTGAACGCTCTCAGTTTGTACATGTCAACGATGAATCTTCCACGCAAACCAAAGTTAGCCATGGAGTGCCACTGGGCTCAGTGCTCGGACCTATTTTGTTCACATTATATATGCTTCCGTTAGGCAATATTATAAGGAATCATTCTGTAAACTTTCATTGTTATGTGGATGATACTCAACTATATTTATCAATCAAGCCTGATGAAATTATTCATCTAAATAAAATTCAAGACTGCCTCAAGGACTTCAAAACGTGGATGACCTTAAACTTTTTGATGTTAAACAACCAAAACTGAAGTTATTGTACTTGGCCCGAAGAATCTACAAAACAAATTATCTAAAGATATACTAACTATGGATGGCATTCATTTGGCCTCCAGTGAGACTGTAAGGAATCTTGGTGTTATATTTGATCAGGATTTATCCTTTAACGCCCACATAAAATCAATTTCAAGGACCGCCTACTTCCATCTACGTAACATTGCAAAAATCAGGCATATCTTGCCTCAAAACGATGCAGAGAAACTAGTCCATGCATTTGTTACTTCTCGGCTGGATTATTGTAACTCTTTATTATCAAGGAGTACCAAGAAGTCAGTCAAGTGGCTTCAGCTGATTCAAAATGCTGCAGCTCATGTACTAACCAGAGTTAGGAAAAGGGACCACATTACTCCTGTTCTGGCTGCCTTACACTGGCTCCCTCTAGAACACAGGATAGAATTTAAAATTCTTCTTCTCGCCTACAAAGCCCTTAATGGGCAGGCGCCATTTCACCTTAAATAACTCATTATACCCTACTGTCCTACTAGGGCATTGCGTTCCAAGAATGCAGGGTTGTTGGTTGTTCCTAGAGTCTCTAAAAGTACAATGGGAGCCAGAGCCTTTTCTTATCAAGCTCCACATTTGTGGAATCAGCTTCCAGTTTGTGTTCGGGCGGCAGACACCCTATCCGTTTTTAAGAGTGCGCTTAAGACCTTCCTTTTTGATAAAGCTTATAGTTAGGGCTGATTAGATTCAGGCCCTAGTTTTGCTGATATAGGCTTAGTTTGTCAGGGGGACACCTTACTTCTTCCTTCTCTCTGTCTGTACCCGTGTACTCTCATGTTCCCATTAACCCAGCTTCCCCAAATGTCTTTCTTTTTGGTGTCTATATACGCCGGGATCCGGAGTCATGGATGATCCTGCGGTCCTGTGTCCTGGATCGCGAGCCCTGGATGGATATCCTTGTGGATTCATCTTCCTATTATACACAAATGCATTTCCAAACATTTGGACTACCTATGTTGCAAATGTATTATCTTTTCAATTTACACACGGCATCTATTGCATGTATGTCCGTCCTGGGAGAGGGATCCCTCCTCTGTTGCTCTCCCTGAGGTTTCTCCCATTTTTCCCTTTAAACTGTGGGTTTTCTTCAGAAGTTTTTCCTTGTACGATGTGAGGGTCTAAGGACAGAGGGTGTCGTATTGTCATACTGATATTCTGTACACACTGTGAAGACCACTGAGACAAATGTAACATTTGTGATATTGGGCTACTGTATATAAATAAACATTGATTGATTGATTGATTGCTCTGCTTCCTGGTTTCTGCTTTTCCTTCGTTTCCTTCAACCTCTTTTATTTTTCCTCCTGCTCAGCTGTGTCTGAACTAAATACCGTTCACTATCGGCCAATCATGCGCCATGGGGGGTTTGTCCAATCAGACGCAGCCAGTTTCAATAATGCCAATCCCAAGAAATAAACAATCAAGATTCACAGGTAAAACCATGCAATAATCCCTCCATTAATAAAAACCACACAGCACAAGTAAAAAAACCATGCAATGATCCTTATAAAATCACACCTTAGAAATCAATAAACATACTTGAATAAATAATGAAAACATCCACATTTTGGGATTTCAGGCCAATAGAACACTCTGACACATGCACATATTACGTCCAAAACAGTCGGGCATTGTTTCTGACGGCAACGTTTCTGATAGGGCTGTGGGTGTAAAGCCAGCCTAAATTTCCGATATCATATCGGACACAAATCTGTATCAGCTCCGTTGCAGTCCCGTTTTTAGAGATTTGGGTATGGAGGAAAAGAGAGAGGGTTATATTTTCTGACGCTGCGTGAGTTCCCTGACACACCGGGGACACATATTTATGTATAAAATACATCAAAAGTGCATTTTGCATGATAGGTCCCCTTTAAATTAAATAAAGGTGTGTACCTACTTCTGTTTCTAGCAAGTGACAATGTAGAGACAGAAATATTGCTCTTTTGTAATACAAATATGTAGTAAATTAGTGATGAGTTTTTTCTTTAACGTTTGCTTGTGTTAGCTTGTGACTGTCATTCAACATCCATTAGCTGATGTTAGTTGTTGACTTAACCTGACTTAACAGTCAGCTTGTGAGTATCACTTAACGTTCATTAGATACAATTAGTTCTAGAACAAGCTCTTCGAGATTTGTCTTGGCAGGTGAGATGCAATATATAAATTAAATGTATTATTATTCACATTCTACTACAGACGGAGATAAAGCAGTTTTAATGTGATGTGGATTTCTCTGTATTAATACTTGAGGTTGGCCATCATGTATGGACAGCTATATCACAGACACATTATCTTTATGGCAGCATTGTTTTTTACTTAGAGAAAGTCTTACTAGAAAGCCTGATAGTTTGGGCTTGGCGGACCAGGCCTTGATATTAGCACAAAATGCATTTGAGAAGGAATTGTTTAAAACATTCTGTGCCAGCAGCAGAAGGGAAAGACCCATATTTGGTTTTTGTATCTTTATTTACGTCTTCCTTCCTTCCTTGAGTTGTTTTTGTCATGGTCCTCTGCAGCAGCTCTGCAGGTATGCTGTTTAGCTAAACAAGGCCAACTGTCGTCTGAAGGAAGTGTTTAAACTATTCTGTGCCAGCAGCAAAAGAACAAGGTCCTTCTTTGTTTGCTGTAATGTAAAACATGTACGAAGGAACAGAGTTATTCACATCATGCTGTTGTCACAGAAAATATAAACTAAATATATAGCTGAACAAATAAATAAATACATTGAAATAACCTTAATAAAGAAATACTGTGAGATTACTAATATTTATTAAATATGCTTTATCTGCTATTACAGTTGCAATATTGGGGTGTGATTACAAATGCTCCATTCATTTTAGAGTTAAGCTATTTATGTAAAATGTATGAATGCTGATCTGTAATATATCTTCTTTGATGATCTGCAGTTTGAGAAGTTGGAAAAAATGATTTAAAAAAAGAACTATGCATTTTTTTCACAAAAAGGGTCTGAATGTCTTTGTTCCAGCTGCATGTGTTTCTGCCTCCCTCTGCAGGTATGCTGCATTTCTAACAACGCACGCCTGGTGTAAATTACCTTGTGTCAGCATCAGAAGGGAAAGGCCCTTCTTTGTTTTCTGTCCTTGTTCACTTCCTCCTTCCTTGTTCCTTGAGTTTGTTTTTGACCTTTAATTTAATGTTTAGATAAAATGAGGGAACACGTAATCTAGTGCATTCACACATTGGTTGGTCAAGTGTAATAAAATTCTCCAACAAACATGAATTTATTCATCAGATTTGCATTATAAGACATTGCAGTGTGGATTTCGATTGCATGGCCTTGGCTCGGATCTGACATACCTGCTCTGCCCCGATCTACTACTAGCTGTTAACTAGCTAGCAACCATATCGTCTAACTTTTTGTGTTCTTATTGAAAGCACCATCCAAGTGCTTAAAGTGCATTGTGCGATACATAACATGGGGAAGCACTGATAAACAGCACCTAATTCTGATTCTTACCACCCATGGTATGTCTGGAAGGCCTGCCAGCTTCACAATCAGCCTCATTGGCTTGATTGTGTTGAAATGTAACTGTAATCCAGAAATAACCAGTCAACCAGTTTTCTGCTATTTCAGGTTCAGGTGGAGAGTGAAGTGCCAGGGCCAGCATGACGTCCACTCATCTGTAGGGGGTTCACCGTGTCTAGAACCTCAGCGTTATTGAATTGGAGAACAATTGCGTGCTAATGTCGCCCACTGACATTCGCATGAATGTACAGTAAAAGTGATGCAGCAAGCAGTGGGGACAATTAAGGTGAAGCAGACCTTGCAATAAGTTGCATTAAATACAAAGATTGTTAGGGATTGAAAATATATAATGAAAACACTTCCTCTCCGAGACTCGAACCCGGCCCTCACAGATATTTGACCCACACTTGGATTGTTACTCTACAAGCAGGATATGAACGGATATAAGTTAGTTTAAATAATATATCTCTGGACTACTGACATATTCGAGAAGCCGTTGGTACTTCCTTGTGATGTGTTCAAAGGAGATGAAACGATTGTGGTTAAACAAGTGTAGATGCCACTGAGCTGTGTTCGAAACTGTTAAAAAGATTCCAGTTGAAATAAAATTCCTCATGTAGTATATTACAGAAGATACTCAAAGTTAGATTTTATTGGTCCTGTTTTATCCATAGAGGTACATGTGTAAATTAGCATTAGCTAGTAACAGCAAATATGCTCCATACAAGTTAACCGTTGTAATAATGTAACATTGAGTTGCATACTGTTGAGATCTTCATAGTATGAAGTGAATACTTAAAACGAAAGTTAGTTATAATCAAATATAATCAATTATATTCTTGTATAACCCACAATGAAAATGCTTCATATTTTAGGTTTTTCTATATTTACAGCATAAACAAAAGAAAGTGGTCTGTTAAGTTGAGTGTAAGACCTATAATGATATATGCCTTAAGGCCCTGACACACCAACCCGATTTTGGGAGTCAGAGGCCGTCAGAGGCTGTCGGGCATTCGCTGCGCCGTAGTCAGGTTGGTGTGTCCCGCACCGTCGACCGTGACACGCCTTATTTGGACTGCCAGACCAAATAATCACTCTGATTGGCTGTTCAGCTAGCAAATCAGTGCATGAGAAGCGAAGCGGAAGTGAGGGACGTAAACAAACGATTTAAGAAGGCACACACAGACTGCTATTCATTTTCATCTCATCATGGCGATCTGGAATGATGCAAACGAAGACCTGCTCATCACCTTGATCCAGGAGAGGCCAGCTCTGTATGATATTACGGAGAAAAGATACTCTTCTTCTTCTCTGTCTTCCGGTTGTTGCCTCTTTTGAATGACGAATACACACTACCGCCGCCTGCTGGTAAGGAGAGTTATTGCCACTCACGCACTGAAGTCGGTGCGGTGTGTTCCCGTGCGACACATGGCCAAAACACAGGAGAACACGGCCAGGCAACAGCCGACTTCAGCGTCGGCTACTCCTCTGGTGACTGCTTGGTGTGTCAGGGCCTTTACTCTCTGATAAGAGAGCAGGCAGTTTCTTTCCTCTCCTCTCACAGCAGGGTCCTGACTTAAGGAGAAACACATTGAGGCCTCAAAAGGGTGGTTATGTCATAGCCATAGAATATGTCTAGTCATGTTTTGTTTTACACAAACTTGGGAAGATGTGTCTTATGCCAGAGCCAATAGAATATGTTGGTTGGGTATAGAGGAGGTGTTTTTGGGGTTTTCTATCCGGTTTTTTGAGCATAAAAAGGCTGGCTGTTTTGGATTTCGTCGGGGAGAGAGGGGGAAACCCCTGGTATACTCTCTCCTGGTAAGCTCTGTCCTTCAGAGCTGGGTTAATAGCTCTCGGTAAGGTTCTCTCAAACTTGGTAAATATCTCTTGATTTTCTTCATTGAAAGCTGAGTGAATTTCTTGGTTGAAATGCTGAGTGAATTTCTTGGATGAAATGCTGAGTGAATTACTTTGTTTGCTGAGTGGAATGATTTGATGGGAGATGTGTTTGTGAGTATTAGTACCCGCCACCTGTGAGGACCTTCCTCCGAATTCATGCGGATAGGAATGGGTTTTTGAATGTTAGTACCCGCCATCTGTGACGGAAAAAAGGTATGGAATCGATGTGAATTGATTTTGTGAATGAAAAGTTGAAAGTGCTTTTTATTATCACCGGTCTTTTTATGGGGAAATGCCTCTAATTTCTATCGGGAGATTTTAAATGTCACAACTGAATTGGGCAGTTGAAGTGAAACATTTTGTTAATAAATGTAAGAATGTATGAATTAAAGTTTCATATTTGAACATGATCACAGCATCATTTTGTTTAGTATGATTATAATGTTGTAAAGAGAGAAGGTAAAAACCCTGTATTAGTTTGGACCTATTTTTCTTCAAATAAACTGATCCCACCTTTTGGATTGGGACACCTTAAAGGACATCTGTGCTCTCTTCTCCTGCTTCAAAGGTAAGACTGCACCCTGCCACACTCATGTTTAGGTAGGAACACACCTCATTCACTGATACCAAAATCCTTCGGGATCCCTTAAACAGATTAAAAAGAGTTGTCTGAATTAAAACAGCAGTTCATTGAACCTGGTTCTTCAGGAGTTAATAGAGGTGAGATCTTGCTGACGTTGGTGGATCTGAGCCAAGCAGTAAACTTACATAGACTCAATAACTTCGGTCAGGTCAATTAGTAGGTCAGAGTAATTTACCGGAATAAATTATCAGGACCTCACCTACTCTCAACAATACTGAGGGAGATGGAGCCATTTTGCATAAACATGAAACTCTTTGGAGTTGATGGAGGCATGATCACTTGGAACTATTACGATTATATCCTTGTTCTTGAACCTTTGAGAACGAATTCCACACACAGAAAGCTACAAGGAAACATAACACTCTAAAATGCTGCAGGGTGAAATATGTTATTTCCTTCATATATATGTGACAGGTGCTTTATCTGAACTCACACATTTTTTAATGGTGAGCCATGTCGGTTATCAGCACACTATGAATGTCTTTCACTTTTTACTTTCTTCCTCATACTCAGGAACGACCATTACATAATAACCTGTATTGTGAAGGTTTGCATTCAGCTACGTCCTAACGTTGACAGTATTGCCTTTTTCTGACTCTCAAACACAGAGTTGATATTATCTATTAATCTTTAATGTTACAGTAAAAGTATTGGGTGTTATATAAATATATAAAGTGGCCCAATCTGAGTGGAAGACGCTCACAGCTCTGGGAATAGCAGGTATGGAGTGCAAAACAGCTGCTCGTAGGTCGGGGGATGCAGCTGTAAGAGCCTCTTGTTGGCTCTGGAACAGGAAGCAAGTATTCTGCTGGAAACCAGGGGAGGATGGGCAGTGACTGGCCATCACTGCCGACCCAATGGCAGTGCATTAAAGTGAACATGTGCATGAAACAAAAGCACTCCATACGGGAGAAATCGCTATAAAATATAACAGTAATGCTCACGTCAGGCATCCGCGACACTCGGACTATGTGTTAAGGAGTATACAGTTCTAAGTGTCCACCATGTTATAAAACAGGTCCACTCTGCATGAATGGAAGAACAAGCCAACGACCCGAATATTCAGACGCCTGCTGTAGTTTTCAGCCAAATCGAAGCTCTCCGTTAGAGCGCTGACCTTCTTCTCAAGTTCGCCAATCCCAGGTTCTTGCGCTGTGGCAGAGTTTTCTACCGCCTGATCCTGGTCTCTGCTTCATCTCGCCGGCTGCTAGCAGACTGGAGCTCCGCAGAATGCTTATTAATACACTCGACCAGAGATCTGAGTTTTCATCAATTACTTTTATAATATCAGCAGTCATCAAGTTTAGGGCTTTAGCGAGGGCTAGAGTTAGTATTTGTTTATTTGTCCAAAATCACTCGACCTGGCAAGAGTAGGTGAGGCTTCCAAACGTCCTAACGTCATCAGCATTGGGTTTTTCTAACTCTCAAACACATAGTTGATACTGTCTATTAATCCGTAATGTTTCAGTAAAAGCATTGGTTGTAATATATTACGGTGTTATAGTAATGTCATATACTATTGTAGGACATAGCAGCTCCCTTCGTTCCTGCAAGGTCTTAACCTACTTACCACATTCAAATACCTTGGACCACTTGCAAGAAGTTTGAGTTTTGGTTATGTGGTTTACTGGTTTTGAGTTCTTCTAAATCGTCTTTAAATGTAAATGATACAGTACCCTTAATGTAGAGGGTTACTCCCTCCAAAATACAATGGAAAAACAGACGTTTCTCCAGATAGCACAGCTTTCTTCTGACAGTTTCTTGTAATTCCTCCTGCAGCCTTCAATGGGGTTGAACCACCGTGTGGTCTTTCAATCTATGGAATGCAATGTTTCACTAAAATATAAGGTCGTAGAATGCAGAGTTCAAGACGTTTTTTATCGTGCCAACCTGTCACAGTTTCTGGAACATTTTCAATTCCCCTGCTTTGATTTATCACCTTGTGTACTGACATATTCCAGAAGCCGTTGGTACTTCCTTGTGATGTGTTCAAAGGAGATGAAACGATTGTGGTTAAACAAGTTTAGATGCCACTGAGCTGTGTTCGAAACTGTTAAAAAGATTCCAGTTGAAATAAAATTCCTCATGTATTATATTGCAGAAGATACTCAAAGTTAGATTGTATTGGTCCTGTTTTATCCATAGAGGTCCATGTGTAAATTAGCGTTAGCTAGTAACAGCAAATATGCTCCATACAAGTTAACCGTTGTAATAATTTAACGTTGAGTTGCATACTGAGGGAGATGGAGCCATTTTGCATAAACATGAAACTCTTTGGAGTTGATGGAGGCATGATCACTTGGAACTATTACTATTATATCCTTGTTCTTGAACCTTTGAGAACGAATTCCACACACAGAAAGCTACAAGGAAACATAACACTCTAAAATGCTGCAGGGTGAAATATGTTATTTCCTTCATATCTATGTGACAGGTGCTTTATCTGTACTCACACATTTTTTAATGGTGAGCCATGTCGGTTATCAGCACACTATGAATGTCTTTCACTTTTTACTTTCTTCCTCATACTCAGGAACGACCATTACATAATAACCTGTATTGTGAAGGTTTGCATTCAGCTACGTCCTAACGTTGACAGTATTGCCTTTTTCTGACTCTCAAACACAGAGTTGATATTATCTATTAATCTTTAATGTTACAGTAAAAGTATTGGGTGTTATATAAATATATAAAGTGGCCCAATCTGAGTGGAAGACGCTCACAGCTTTGGGAATAGCAGGTATGGAGTGCAAAACAGCTGCTCGTAGGTCGGGGGATGCAGCTGTAAGAGCCTCTTGTTGGCTCTTGAACAGGAAGCAAGTATTCTGCTGGAAACCAGGGGAGGATGGGCAGTGACTGGCCATCACTGCCGACCCAATGGCAGTGCATTAAAGTGAACATGTGCATGAAACAAAAGCACTCCATACGGGAGAAATCGCTATAAAATATAACAGTAATGCTCACGTCAGGCATCTGCGACACTCTGACTATGTGTTAAGGCTAGATAAATCCATTTTGGCCTCTGACATTTACATAAATGGTTACAGTGTATATCGTACTGACCGGCCTAAAAAAGATGGTGGCGTTGCCATTTATGTGAAAAATAAGTTTTGTGTAACTAATATGGTTTCCAAATCTGTTAGTAAACAGCTAGAATTTTTAGCCGTGAATATTGAGGTAACAAAGGGTCAACAGGTCATGGTGGTGGGCTGCTACAGGGCCCCCTCGGTTGCCAAGGATTCTTTATCGTCATTGGCAAAACTGTTATCACAACTTTCCTACAGGGAAATAGTGCTGCTTGGTGATTTTTATTGGGACTGGTTAACTTCTGTGTCAGAGGATTTTAGAAACCTGTGTACATCTTTGAATTTTACCCAGATTATAGACAGTCCTACTCGCCCAAATATTAAGTCCCCAAATAAATCCTCCTTAATTGATCTAATTTTAACAAATGTTCCACATAAATACTCATCTGTGGGAGTATTTGCTAATGATGTGAGTGACCACTGTGTTGTAGCCACAATTAGGAACACTAAGGTCCAAAAGGTTAAACCACGTGTCATCACAAAAAACACTTTGTGGAGCAGGGCTTTTTACATGATCTGTTTGATTTTGATTGGGGTAAAATCAATCTGTGTGCTGATGTAGAAACTGCATGGTCTTATTTTTATCTTGGTTTTATGAAAATTATAGATAGACATGCACCTCTGCGTACATTTAGAGTGAAGGGACGAAACAATCCCTGGTTTTCTGCTGAGCTGTCCAGTCTCCTTCATGAGAGAAATAATGCTTGGGCTAAGGCTAGGAAATCAGGCTCAGAGGTAGAATGGCTACGTTTTAGGCAGCTAAGAAATAGCTTCACATCTGTTATGGAAATCTCAGGACCCAAATCACGGCTAAAGAGTATAAGTCAGAGTAAAAAAGAAATAAATGGTGAATCGAGAAAGCTGTCTTTTGGTTATTTATTTGAAGCTTCAAATACACGATACAATAAGGTAAAAATGTCACAGGTCTGGCAGAGTCTGAAAAGTCTACCAGAGAGTGAGAAGAACAAATGCAAGAGCAGAGATTATATAGGGAACAGAGGGGGAAATGATAAATCTGGATTCACACGGTTAGAACTGTTTATGAGACACCATCTGGCCTTATGGCCTTCAGAAGGAGATAGCATAACAGTTCTCGGAGCAGGGATGTATGATGTGTCTGTGTGAGAATCCCAGCAGTCAAAGCAGTTCTGGCCTTGACTGAGGAGGGGAAGGAGAGGAGGAAGAGGAACAATAATGGGGAAAGCACAACAAGAGGAAATAACATTCATTTGGTTTAAGCATATGAAGGATATTATAAGGTAGCACATGAAATATTTCCACTACATTCTCCCCTTTTGATCATACTTGATCAATAAAAAACAAAAAAAAACAAATGAAAGAATAGACTGATATAACACATCCATGAATACACTCCATCGCTGGTTTAAGTAAACACATCACAAATATATCATAGAAAACTGGCTGTTTTTGTGGAGGA
>CM070481.1:38786167-38806969 GCA_036324585.1 Champsocephalus esox
GTGGTGTTTTGTGTTTGTGTGGTTGTGTTGTGTGGGTGTGTTGTGTGTGGTGTTTGTGGTTTTTGGTTTTTGTTGTGTTGTGGTTTGTTGTGTTGGTTGTTTGTTTGTTGTGGTGTTGTTTGTTGTTTGTGTTGTGTTTGTTGTTTTGTGTGTTTGTTGTGGTGTTGGTGTGGTTTTGTGTTTGTGTGTTGTTGGTGTTGTGTTTGTTGTTTGTGGTTGTGTGTGTTTGTGTGTGGTTTTGTGTTTTGTTGTGTGTTTGTTGTTGTTTGTGTGGTTTGTGGTGTGGTTGTGTTTGTGTGGTTGTTTGTGTTGGTTGTGTTGTGTGGTTTGTGTTTGTTGGTGTTGGTGTGTGTTGTTGTGGGTGGTTGTTGGTTGTTGTGGTGGTTTGGTGTTTGGTTTGTGTTTGTTTGGGTGTGTTTGGTGTTGTGTTGTGGTGGTTGTGTTTGTGGTGTGGTGTGTGTGTTGTGTTGTTTTTGGGTGGTGTTGTGTGGTTGTTGTTTGTGTGTTGGTGTTGTTGGTGTGTTTGTTGTTTGGTGTTTTGTGGTGTGTTGTTGTGTGTTGTGTTGTTGTTTGTGTGGTTTGTGTTGTTTGGTGTTGTGTGTGTTTGGTGTTGTGTTGGTGTTGTTTGTGGTTGTTTGTGGGTTGTTGTGTTGGTTGTGTGTTTGGTGTTGTGGTTGGTGTGTTGGTGTGTTGTGTTGGTGTTGTGTGTTGTTGGTGTTGTGTTTTTGGTTTTGTGGTTGTGTGTTGTTTGTGTGTTGTTGTGTGTGTGGTGTTGTTTGTGTGGTTGTTTGTGTTGTTTGGTTGTGTGGTGTGTTTTGTTGGTTGTGTGTGTGTTGTTGTTGGTGTGTGTTTTGTGTGTTTGTGTTGTTTGTGGGTTGTTGTGTTGTGTTGTTGGTGTTGGTTGGTTTTTGTTGTGTTGTTGGTGTTTGTGTGTTGGTGTGGTGTGTGTTTGTGTTGTTGTTTGGTTGTTGGTTTGTGGTGTTGTTGTTTGTGGTTGTGTTTTGTTGTTGTTGTTTGTTGTTGTTGTGGTTTGTGTTGTGTTGTGTTTTTTGGTGTTGGTGTTTTGTGTTGTGTGTTTGTTGTGTTGTGTTTTTGTGGTTGGTGTTGTGTTGGGTGTTGTTTGTTGTTGTGGTGTGTTTTTGTGTTTGTGTTTTGTGGTTGTTGTGTTGTTGTTTTGTGGTTTGTGTTGTTGTGTTGTGTTTTGTGGTGTGTTTGTGTTTTGGTGGTTGTGTTTGTGTTTGTTTTGTTGGTGTGTTGTTTGTTGTGGTTGTTGTTTGTGTTGTGGTTGTTTGTGTTTTTGTTGTTGGTTTGTTTGTGTTTGGTTTGTGTTTGTGTGTTGTGGTGTGTTTGTTGTGTTTGTTGGTGTGTGTTTGTGTGGTTGTTTGTGTTGTGTTGTGTTGGTTTGTTTGTGTGGTGTTGTTGGTTGTTTTGTGTTGTTGTTTGTGTGGTTGTGTTGTTTGTTGTTTTGTTGTTTGTGTGTTGTGTGGGTTGTTTGTTGTGTGTGTGTTGTTTGTTGGTGTGTTTGTTGTGTTTGTTTGTGTTGTTGTGTTGGGTTTGTGTGTTGTGGTTTGTTTTGGTTGTTTGTGGTTTGTTGTTTGTGTGTTTTGTGTTTGGTGTTTGTTGTGTTGTGTGTTGGTGTTTGTGTTGTTGTGTTTGTGTGTTGTTGTGGTTGTTTTGTTTTGTTGTGTTTGGTTTGTTGTTGGTTTTGTTGTTGTTTTGTGTTGTGTTGTGTGTTGTTTTTTGGTTGTTGTTGTGTTTGTGGTGTGTTGTTGGTTTGTGTTGTTGTTGTGTTTTTTGTTTGTGTGGTGTTTTGTGTTGTTGGTTTGTGTTGTTTGTGTTGTTGTTTGTGTGTGTTTGTGTTTTTGTTGTGTGTTGTGTTGTTGTTTTGTGTTTTGTTGTGTTGTGTTGTTTTTGGTGTGTGGTTTGTTGTGTTTTGGTGTTTGTGTGTTGTTGTTTTGTGGTGTTGTGTTTTGTTTGTTTGTTGTTGTGTTTTGGTTTGTTTTTGTGTTGTGTTGTTTGTTGTGTTGTTGTTTGTTGTTGTGTGTTTTGTTTGTTGTTTGTGGTTTTTTGTTTTGTGTGTGTTTGTTGTGTTTGTTGTTTGTTTTGGTGTGTTTGTTGTTTTGGTTGTTTGTTTGTTTTGTGTTGTGTTTGGTGTTGTTGTGTGTTTGTGTTTGTTTTTGTTGGTTGTTTGTTTTGTGGTTGTGTTGGTTTTGTTTTTGTGGTTGTGTTGTTTTGTTTTGTGTTTGTTGTGTTTGTTGTTTGTTTGTGTTGTGTTTTGTTTTGTTGTGTTGGTGTTGTGTTTGTTGTGGTTTTGTTTTGTTGTGTTGTGTTGTTGGTTGTTTGTTGTGTTGTGTTTTGTTTGGTTTTGTGTGTTGTGTGTTGTTGTTTGTTGGTGTTGTGTGTTGTTTGTGTTGTTGTGGTTGTTTGTGTGTTTGTTTGTTTTTTGTTTTGTTGTTTGTGTGTTGTTTTGTGGTTTTTGTTTGTGTGTTTTTGTTGTTTTGTTTGTTTTTGTGTTGTTTGTTTGTTGTTTGTGGTGTTGTGTTGTTTGTTTTTGTTGTTGTGGTTTGTTTTTGTGTTTGTTTGTTTTGTGTTGTGTTGGTTTTGTTTTGTGTTTGTTTTGTGTTTTTGTGTGTTTGTTTTGTGTTTGTTGTTTTGTTTTTTTGGTTGTTTGTTGTTTGTGTGGTTTTGTGTTTGTGTGGTTTTGTTGTTGTTGTTTTTTGTGGTTTGTGTGTTGTTTTGTTGTGGTGTTTGTGTTGTTTTGTGTTTGTGTTTGTGGTTTGTTGTTGTTGTTTGGGTTTTGTGTTGTTGTGTTGTGTGTTGTGGTTTTTGTGGTTGTTTGTTTTGTGTGTTTGTGTTGTTTTTGTTTTTGTTGTGTGTTGTGTGTGTTTTGGTTTGTGGTGTTGTGTTGTTTTGTGTTGTTTGTTTGTGTGTTGTTGGTGTTGGTTTTTGTGTGTTGTTGTTTTGTGTGTGTTTTTGTTTTGTTTGTGTGTTTGTGGTTTTGTTTGTGTTTGTGTGTTGTGTGTGTGTTGTGTGGTGTTTTGTTTTGTGTTGTTGGTGGTTGTTTTGGTGTGTGTTGTTTGGTGTGTTTGTTGGTTGGTGTGTTTTGTTGTTGTGGTTTGTTTGTGTTGTTGTTTTTTTGGTTGTGGTTGTTGGGGTTTGTGTTGGTGTGTGTTTTGTGTTGTTGTTTGGGTGTTTGTTGTGTTGTGTGTTGTTTGTTGGTGTTGTTTGTGGTGTTTGTGTGGTTGTTTGTTTTTGTTGGTGTTGTGTTTGTTTGTGTGTTGGTGTTGTTTGTTGTGGTTGTTTTGGTGTTGTTGTGTTTGTTTGTGTTTGTGTTTTGTTGTTTGTTGGTGTGGTTTTGGTGGTGTTTGTGTGTTTGTTTGTTTGTTGTTTGTGGTGTTGTTTGTGGTTGTTTTGTGTTGTTTGTGTTTGTTGTTGTTGTTTGTGTTTGTTGTTTGTTGTGTTTTGTTTTGTGTTGTGTTTGTGTTGTTGTGGTTGTTGTGTTTTGGGTGTTGTGTTTTTGTTGGTGGTTTTGTGTTTGTGTGTGTTGTGTTTGTGTGTTGTGTTTTTGTTGTTGTGTTGTGTTTTTTGTGTTTGTTGTGTGTTGGTTTTGTGTTGTTGTGTTTGTTTTTTGTTGGTGTTTTGTGTTTGTTGTTTGTGTTGTTTGTGTGTTTTGTTTTTGTGTGTTTGGTTTTTTGTTGTTTTTGTGTTGGTGTTTGTTGTTGTTTGTTTTTGTTTGTTGTTTGTGGTTGTGTTGTGTTTTGTTTGTGTTGTTTGTTTTTGTTTGTTTTTTGTTTTGTGTGTTTGTGTTTGTGTGTTGTGTGTTTGTTTGTGTGGGTTGTTTGTTTGTTTGTGTTGTGTTTTGGTTTGTTGTTGTTTTTGTGTGTTGTTTGTGTGTTGTGTTTTTTTTGTGTTTGTGGTGTGTTGTTTGTTTTGTGTGTTTGTTTGTTGTTTGGTTTTTTGTTGTGTTGTTTTTGTGTTTGTTTGTTTGTTGTTTGGTGTGTTGTTTTGTGTTTGGTTTGTGTTTTTGTGTGTTTGTTTGTGTTGTGTGTTGTTTTTGTTGTGTGTTTGTTGTGTTGTTTTTTGTGTGTGTTTGTTGTTTGGTGTTTGTGTGTTTGTTGTTGTGTTGTTGTGTTTTTGTGTGGTTTGTGTTGTTGTGTTTGTGTTTGTGTTGTTTTGTTTTGTTGTTTGTGTTGTGTGTGGTTTGTTGTTTGTGGTGTTGTGTTGGGTGTTTGTGTTGTGTTTTTTGTGTGTGTTGTGGGTGTTGTTGTGGTTTGTTTTGTTTGTGTTTGTGTTGTTTGGTTGTGTTGTGTTTGTGGTTGTTTTGTGTGTGTTGTGTGTTTGTGTGGTTGTTGGTGTTGTTTGTTTGGTGTTGTTTGTGTTTGTGGTTGTGTTGTTTGTTGTGGTGTTGTGTGTTTGTGTGTTTGGTTTGGTGTTTTGTGTGTTTGTTGTTGTGTTTGTTGGTGGGTTTGTTGTTGTGTGTTTGGTTGTGTTTGTTTGTGTTGTTTTGTGTTGGTGTTGTGGTGTTGTGTTTGTGGTTGTGTTGTTGTGTTGTTTTGGTGTGGTTTGTTTTGTTGTGTTGTGTTGTGTTGTTTGTTTGTGTGTTTGTTGTGTTTGTGGTTGTTGGTGTTGTTGTTGTGTTTGTTTGTGGTTTGTGTGTTGTGTGTGTTTTGTTGTGTTGGTTGTGTGTTTTGTGTTTGGTGTTGTGTTTGTTTGTTTGTGTTGTTTGTGTTTTTGTGTTTGTTGTTTTGTGTTGTTGGTTTGTGTGTTGTGTTGTGGTGTTGTTTTGTTTTGTTGTTTGGTTGTGTTTGGTGTTGTGTGTGTTTGTGTGTTGTGTTGTTGTGTTTGTGTTGTGTTGTGTTGTGTTGTGTGTGTTGTTTGTTTGTGGTGTTTTGTGTGTGTTGTTGTTTGTGTTGTGTGGTTTTGTTGTGTTGTGTTGTTTGTGGTGTGTTGTTGTTTGTTGTGTGTGTTTTGTGTTGTGTTTGTTGTGGTGTTTTGTGTGTTGTGGTTGTTGTGTTGTTTTGTGTTGGTGTTGTGGTGTTGTTGTGTTGTGGTTTTGTGTTGGTGTTGTTTGTGTGTTGTTGGTGTTTGTTGGTGTTGTTTTGTGTGTGTTGTGTGTGTGTTTGTTTTGTTGTGTGTGTTGGTGTTGTGTGTGTTTTGTTTTTGTGGTGTGTTTTGTTTTGTTTTGTTTTGTGTTTGTGGTTTGTTTGTGTTGTGTTGTGTGTTGTGTTGTTGTGTGTTGTGTGGTTTGGTTTTGTTGTGTGGTTGTGTGTGTGGTTTTGTGTTGTGTGGTGGTGTTGGTTTGTGTTTGTTGTTTTTGTTGTGTTTGTTGTGTGTTGTGTTGTTTGTTGGTTTGTGTGTTTGTGGTGTGTTTTGTGTTTGTGTTGTTGTGTGGTTGTGGTTGTTTTGTGTTGTTGGTTGTTTGTGTGTTGTGTTGTGTGTGTGGTTGTTTGTGTGTTGTTTGTGTTGGTGTTTGTTGTGGTGTTGTTGTTTGTTGGTTTTGTTGTGTTGTGTGTGGTTTTGTTGTGTGTTTTGTGGTGTTTGTTTTTGTGTTGTTTGTGTGTGTTGTGGTGTTGTGTGTGTTGTTTGTTGTGGTGTGTGTTTGTTTTGTTGGTTTGTGTTGTTTGTGTGTTGTGTTGGTTTGTTGTGTTGTGTTGTGGTTGTTTTTGGGTGTGTTGTGTGTTTTGGTTGTTGTGTTGTTGTGTGTGGTTGTTGTTGTTGTTGTTTTGTTGTGTGGTGTTGGTGTGTTGTGTTTGTTGTGTTGTTGTGTGGTGTTTGTGTTTGTTGTGTTTGTTGTGTGTTGGTGTTGTGTTTTTGTTGTGTTTTGTTGGTTGTTGTTTGTGTGTTGGTTGTTGTGTGGTGTTTGTGTGGTTTGTGTTGTTTGTTTGGTGTGTGTTGTTTGTGTTTGTGGGTTTTGTGTTGTTGTTTGGTGTGGTGGTTTTGGTGTGTGTTTGTGTTGGTTGTGTTTGTTTGTGTTGTGGTTGTGTTTGTGTGTTTTGGTGTGTTGGTTGTTGGGGTGTGTTGTGTGGTGTTGTGTTTGTGGTGTGGTTTGTGTGGTTTGTTGTGTTTGTTTTGTGTGTTGTTTGTGTTTGTTGTGGTGTTGTGTTGTGTTGTGTTTTGTGTGTTTGTGTGTTGGTTGTGTTGTTTGTGTTGTTGGTTTTGTGTTGTGTTTGGTGTGTTGTTGTTGTTGTTTGTTTGTGTGTGTTTGTGTTGTTGTGTTTTGTGGTGGTGGTGTTGTGTTGGGTTGTGTGTGGTTTTGTGTTGGTGTGTTGTTGTGTGGTGTTTGTTGGTGTGTTGGTGTGGTTTGGTTGTGTGGTGTTTGTTTGTTGTGTGTTGTGTTGTGGTTGTTTGTGTTTGGTGTGGTTTTGTGTGTTGTGTTGTTGTGTTGGTTTGTTGTGTGTTTGTTTGTTTGTGTGTGGTTGTGGTGGTTTTTGTTGGTTGTGTGTGGTGGGGTGTTGTTTGTTGTGGTGTTGTTGGTGTGGTTGTTTGTGTGGTTGTGTGTTGTGTGTGGTTTGTTGTTGGTGTTGTTGTTGTTGTGTGGTTGTGGTTGTTTGGTGTGTTTGTTGGTGGTGTGGTTTGTGGTGTTTGTTGTGGTGTTTGTTGTTGTGTTTGTGGTGTTGTGTGTGTTTGTGTGGTGGTTGTTGGTGTTGTGTGTTTGTGGTGTGTTGTTGTTTGTGGTGTTGTGGTTGTTGGTGTTTGTTGTGTGGTTGTGGTGTGTGTGTTTTGGTGTTGTGGTGTTGTTTGTGTGTGGTGTTTGTTGTGGTTTTGTGTTGTTTGGTGTTGTTTGTGTTGGTTGTGGTGTTTGTTGTGTGTGTGTTTGTTGGTTTTGGTGTGGTGTTGGTGTTGTTGTTTGTGTTGTTGTGTGTTTGGTGTGGTGTTGTTGTGTTGTGTGGGTTTGGTGTTTGTTGTGTTTGTGTTTTTGTTGTGTGGTGTTGTGTTGGTGTGTGTTGGTTGTGTGTTTGGTGTGTTTGTGTTGTGGTTTGTGTGGTTGTTTGTTGGTGGTTGTTTGTTTTGTGTGTTGGTTTTGTTGTGTGGTTGTGGTGTTTGTGTTGTGGTGTTGTGTTTGTGTTGTTGGTGTTTTGTTGTTGGTTTGGTTGTGTGTGTTTTTGGTGTGTTTTGTTGTTGTGTTGGTGTGTGTTGTTGTGTGGTGTTGTGTGTGTTTGGGTTGTTGTGTGGTTGTGGGTGTGTTGTGTGTTGGTGTTGTTGTGGTTTGTGTTGGTGTTGTGTTGTTTTTTGGTGTGTTGTGGTGTTTGTTGTGTGTTGTGTGGTTTGTGTGTTGTGTTTGTTTTGTGGTTGTGTTTGTGTTGTTGGTGTTGTGGTGTGTTGTTGTGGTTGTTGTGTTTTGTGTTGTGTGTTGTTTGTGTGGTTGTGTTGTTTGTGTGTTGTGGTGTGGTGTGTTTTGTGTTGGTTGTGTTGTTGGTGTTGTGTTGTTGTGTTGTGTGGTTGTTTGTTGGTTTTGTTTGTGTGTTTTGTGTGTTGTTGGTTGTGTTGTGTTGGTGTTTGTTGTGTGGTGTGTTGGGTTGTGGTGTGTTGTTTTTGTGTGTTTGTTGGTTGTGTTGTTTGTGGTGGTTGTTTGGTGGTGTTGTTGGTTTGTTTGTGGTGTTTTGTTGTTGTGTGTGTTGTGGTTGTTGTGTGTTTGTTTTGTTGTGTGTTGTGGTGTGTGGTGTGGTGTTTTGTTGGTTTTGGTTTGTGTTGTTTTGTGGTTGTTGTTTGGTGTGTGTTGTGTTTGTGTTGTGTTTGTGTTGTGTTTTGTGTGTGTTGGTGTGTTGTGTGTTGTTTGGTTGTGTGTGTTGTTTTGTGTGTTGTGTTGTGGTTTGTTGTGTTGGTTGTGGTTTGTTGTGGTGTGGTGTTGTTGTGTTTTGTGTTGTGTGTTGGTGTGTTGTGTTGTTGTGGTGTTGTGTGTTTGTGTTTGGTTGTTGTGTTTTGTTGTGTGGTTGTTTGGTTTGTGTGGTTGTTGTGTTGGTTTGTGTTTTGTGTTGTTGTTGTGTGTTGTGTTGTTGTGTGGTTGTTTGTGTTTGTGTGTTGTGTGGTGTTTGTTGTGGTGTTTGTTGTGTTGTGTTTTGGTTTGTGGTTGTGTTTGTTTGTGTGTTGTGGTGTGTTTGTTGTTTGGTTGTGTGTTGTGTTGTGTTTGTGTGTTGGTGTGGTTTTGTTGTTGGTTGGTGTGTTTGTGTTGTGTTGTGGTTTGTTGGTTGTGTTGTGGGTTGTTGTGTTGTGTTTTGTGTTGTGGTTGTGTTTTGTGTGTTGTGTTGTTTGTGTGTTGTGTGTTGTGGGTTGTTGTGGTGTGTGGTTGTGTTTGTTGTTTTGTTGGTTGGGTGTGTTGTTGTGTGTGTGTTGGTGTTTGTGTTGTGTGGTTGTTGTGTTTTGTTGGTGTGTTGTGTGTTGTTGTGTTGTGTTTGTGTGGTTGTTGTTTGTTGTGTTGTGTGTGGTGTGGTGTTGTTTTGGTGTTGTGTTTGTTTGTGTGTTGTGTGGTGGTTGTTGTGTTGTTTTGTTGTGTGTTTGTTGTGTGGTGTGTGTGTGGTTGGTGTGTTTGTGTGTGGTTGTGTGGTGTGGTTTGTGTGGTGTGTTGTGGTGTTTGGTTTGTTGTGTGTTTGTTGTGGTTGTGTTGTGTGGTGTGTTGTTGGTGTGTTGTTGTGGTTGTGTGTTGTTGGTGTGGTTTGTTGTGGTTGGTGTTGTTTGTGTGTGGTGTGTGTTGTGTGTTTGTGTGTGTGGGTGTTGTTGTGTTGGTTGTGGTGTTTGTGTTGTGGTGTTTGTTGTTGGTGTGTTGGTGGTGTGTTTGTTGTGTTTGTTGGTGTTGTTGTGTGTGTGTTTGTGTTGTTTTGTTGGTGTGTTTGTTGTGTTGTGGTGTTGTGTTGTGTGTTGTGTTTGTGTGTGTGGGTGTGTGTTGGTGTTTGTGTGTGTTGTGTGTTGTGTGGTGTGTTTGGTGTGTGGTTGTGTGTGTTTGTTGTGTTGTGGTGTGTGTTGTGTGGGTGTGTTTGGTGTGTGTTTTGTGGTGTTGTGTTGTGTTGGTGTGTGTTGTGTGTTTGTGTTGTTGTGGTGTGTGTTGTGTTTGTGTGTTGTTGTGGTGTTTGTGGTGTTGTGGTGTTGTTTGTGTTTGTGTGTGTTGTTGGTGTGGTTTGGTGTGTTGTGTGGTGTTTGTGTGTGTTTGGTTGTGTTTTGTGGTTGTGTGGTGGTTTGGTGTTGTGTTGTGTGTGTTGTGTTGTGTGGGTTTGTGTGTTGTTGTGTGTTTGTGGTGTTGTGTGTGGTTGTGTGTTGTGTGTTTGTGGTGTTGTGTGTTGTGTTTGTGTGTTGTTGTGTTGTGTGTGTTTTGTTGTGTGTTGTTTGTGGTGGTTGTGTGTTGGTGGTGTGTTTGTGTGTGGTGTGGTGTGTGTTTGGTGTGTGTGTTGTTGTTGGTGGTGTGTTTGTGTTGTGTTTGTTGTGTGGTTGTTTGTGGTGTGTTGGTGGTGTGTTGTGTTGTTGGTGTGTTTGTGTGGTTTGTGTGTGTTGGTTGTTGTGTTTGTGTGTGTGTTGTGGTGTGTGTGTTGTTTTGTTGGTGTGTGTGGTGTGTTTTGTTGTGGTTGTGGTTGTTTGTGGTTGTGTTTGTTTTTGTTGTGTGTTTGGTGTTTGTTGTGTGGTGTTGGTTGTGTTGTTTGGTGTTGTGGTGTTGTTTGTGTGTTGTGTTGGTGTTTGTGGTTGGTGTTGTTGTGTTTTGGTGGTTGTGGTGTTGTGTTGTTGTGTGTTGTGGTGTTGTGTTTGGTTTGTTGTGTGTGTGTTGTGTGGTTGTGTTGTTGTTGTGTGGTGTTGTGTGTTGTGTGTTTTTTGTGTGTTGGTTTGTTTGGTTGTGTGTGGTTGGTGTTGTGTGTTTGTGTGGTTTGTTGTGTTGTGTTGTGTGGTGTTGTTGTGTGGTGGTGTGGTGTTGTTGGTGTTGTGTGGGTGTTGTGTTGTTGTTGTGTGGTGTGTTTGTGTGTTGTGTGTTGGTTGTGTGTGTTTTGTGGTGTGTTTGGTGTGTTGTGTTTGTGTGTGTTTGTTGTGGTGTTGTGTGTTGTGTTGGTTGTGTGTGTTGTGTGTTGTGTGTTGTTTTTGTGTTGTTGTGTGTGTGGGTTTGTGGTGTTTGTTGTGTGTGTTGGTTTTGGTTGTGTTGTTGGTGTGTGTGTTTGTGTTTTGGTTGTTGTTTGTGTGTTGTTGTGTTGTGTGTTGTGGTGTTGGTGTTGTGTGTTGTTGTGTTTTGTTGTGGTTTGTTGTTGTTGTGTTGTGTGGTTGTGTTGTGGTGTGTGTTTGTGTGTGTTGTGTGGTTGTGTGTGTTTGGTTGGTGTTTTGTGTGTGGTGTTGTGTGTTGTGTGTGTTGTGTTGTTTTGGTGGTGTTGTGTTGGTTTGTGTTGTGTGGTTGTTGTTGTGTGGTTTGTTGGTGTTTGTTGTTGTGTGTTTGTGTTGTGGTGTTGTTTGTGTTGTTGTGGTGGTGTGTGTTTTGTGTTGTTTGTGGTGTGTTGGTTGTGGTGTGTGTTTTGTTTGTGTGGTGTTGTGTTTGTTGGTTGTGTTGTGGTGTTTGTTTGTTTGTGTGTGTTTTTGTGGTTGTGTGGTTGTGTTGGTGTGGTGTGGTTGTTGTTGTGTTGTTTGTGGTGGTGTGTTGTTGTGTTTGTGTTGTGTTGTGTGTTGTTGTTTGTGGTGTGGTTGTTTTGTGTTGTGTTTGTGTTTGTTGTGGTGTTGTGTTGTGTTTGTGGTGTGTTGGTGTTGTGTTGGTTGTTTGTGTTGTGTTTGTGTGGTGTTTGTGGTGTGTGTTGTGTTGTGTGTTGTGGTGTTGTTGTGTTTGGTGTTTGTTTGTGTGTTTGGTTGTGTGTGTTGTTGTGTTGGTGTGTTGTGTTGTGTGTGTTGTTTGTGTGTTGGTGTTGTTGTGTGGGTTGTTGGTTGTTGTGTGTTTTTGTGTTGTGGTGTGTGTTGTTTGTGTGTTGTGTGGTGTTTGTGTTGTGTTTGGTGTTGTGTGTGTTGTTGTGGTTGTGTGTTGTGTTTGTTTGTGGTTGGTGGTGTTGGTTTGTGTTGTTGTGTGTTGTTTTGTGTGTGGTGTTGGTTTTTTGTTGTGGTTTGTTGTTTGGTGTGTGTTTGTGTTGTGTGTGTGTTGGGTTGTTGTTTGTTGTGTTGTTGTGTGTGGTTGTGTTTGTTGTGTGTGTTTTGTGTGTTTGTTTGGTTGTGTGTGTGGTTTTGTTGTTGGTTGTTGTTGTGGTGTTGTGTTGTTTGTGTGTTTGTTGTGTTGTGTTTTGTTGTGTGTTGTTGGGTGTTGTTTTTGTTGTTGTGTGTTTTTGTTGTGTTGTGTGTTGTTGGTGTTTGTGTTGTTGTGTTGTGTTTGTTGTGTTGTGTGTTTGTTGTGTGTTGTGGTGTGTTTGTTGGTTGTGTGTGTTGTTGTGTTTTTGTGTGTGTTGTGTTGTGTTTGTTTGTGTGGTGTTTGTGTGTTGTGTTGTTGTGGTGTTTGTGTTGTGTGTGGTGTGTTGGTGTGTGGTTTGGTGTGTTGTGTTGTGGTGTGGTTGTGTGTTGTTTTTGTGTGTTTGTGTTGTTGTGTGTGGTTGTGTTTGTGGTTGTTGTTTGTGGTTTGTGTGTTGGTGTGTGTGTTGTGGGTTGTGTGTTGTTGGTGGTGTTTGTGTTGTTGTTTGTGTGGTTGTGTTTTTGGTTGTTGTGTTGTGTTGTGTGGTGTTGGTGTTTGTGTTTGGTGTGTGTTTGTTGTGTGTGTTTTTGGTGTTGTGTGTTGGTGTGTGTTGGTTTGGTTGTGTTGTGTTGTTTGGTGTGTGTGTTTTGTTTGTGTTGTTGTTGTGTGGTGTGTTGTTGTGTTGTTGTGTTTGTGTGGGGTTGTGGTTGTTTTGTGTTGTGTGTTTGTTGTGTTGTGTGTTGTGTGTGTTTGTGTGTTGGTTTTGTTTGTGTTGTGTTGTGTTGGTGTTGTTGGTGTGTTTTGTTGTGGTTTTTGTGTGTTGTGTTGTTGGTGTTGGTTTGTTGTGTGTTTGGTGTTGGTGTGTGGTTGTGTTTGTTGTTGTTGTGTGTGGTGTTGTTTGTGTTGTTTTGTTTTTGTTGTTGTGTTGTGGTGTTTGTGTTGTTGTTGTGTTTGTGTTTTGGGTGTGTTTGTGTGTGTTTGTGTGTTGTGTTGTTTGTGTGGTGTTGTGTGTTGTGTGTGTGTTTGTGTGTTGTGTTGTGTTGTGGTTGTTTTGTGTTTTGTGTGTTGGTTGTGTTTGTTGGTTGTTGGTGTGTTGTGTTTGGTTGTGGTGGTGTGTGTTTGTGGTTGTTGTGGTTGGTTTTGGTGTTGTGTGGTGTTGTGTTGTGTGTTGTTGGTGTTTGTTGTGTTTTGTGTGTTGTTTTGTTGGTGTGTGTTGTGTTTGTGGTTTTGTGTTGTGTGTGTTGTTGTTGTTTGGTGTTTGTGTGTTTGTGTTTTTGTTGTTGTGTGGTTTGTGTTTTGTTTGTGTGTTTGGTGTGTTTGTTGTGTTGTTGTGTTGTTTGGTGTGTGTTTGTGTGTTTGGTTGTTTGGTTGTGTGTTTGGTGTGTGGTTTTTGTTGGTTGTGTTTTGTTTGGTTGTTTGTGTTGTGTTTGTGTTGGTTGGTGTTGTTTTGTGTTTTGTGGTTTGGTTGTGTTGTTGGTGTGTGTTTGTTTGTTGTGTTGTGTTGGTGTGTTTTTTGTGTTTGTGTGTGTGTTTGTGTTTTGTGTGGTGTGTTGTGGTGTGGTTTTGTTGTGTGTGTGTTTGGTTGTTGTTTGTGTGTGGTTTGTGTGGTGTTGTTGTGGTTTGTGTGGTGTTTGTGTGTGTTGTGTTGTGTGTGTGTTTGTGTTGTGTTGTGTTGTGGGTTGTGTGTTGGTGTGTTGTGTGTGTTGTTTGTTGTGTGGTTGTTTGTGGTTTGTTTGTGTGTTTGTGGTTTGTGGTGTGTGTTTGTGTTTGTTGTGTGTTGGTTGGTTTGTGGTGTTGTTGTTTTGTTGGTTGTGTGGTGTTGTGTTGTGTTGGTGTTTGTGTTGTGGTGTTGTGTGGTGGTGTGTGTTTGTGTGGTTGTGTGTTGTTGTGGTTGTGTGGTGTGTTGATGTGGTGTGTGTGTGTGATGTGTGTGGTGTCTTTGGTTTGTGTGTGTGTTTTTTGTTGGTTGGTGTTGGTGGGTGTGTTGGTGGTGTTTGTTTGGTGTTTGTGTGTTGTGTGTGTGTTTGTGTGTGGTGGGTTGTTGGTTGTTGTGTGTGTTTTGTTGTTGGTTGTTGTGGGTGAGGATGTGCAAATGGTTAAGGACTTGTTTGGACTGAGATGAAGTGTGGCGCCAGTTGGATCGTTTCTCTGTGTGACCGGAAGCATGCTATCCTTGAGGATGACGTCTGTTCCGACATGTGAGATACATTTCACTTGTAACGACTTTCTTTATCACTTCATCAAATATAACAAAAGACACGTTTTGTCCGTGGAGCATTTATCAGTTTCTATTAAGAATGTCCTCCACAGTGACGAGCAAGACGGTTTTGATTGTTGCTTTACGAATAATCAAGCCTGACAGCAAGCGCGTGGGCACAATGCGTAGTGTTAGTACAACAGTATGACATTACAGTCAATCCTTAAATGAAAAACGATGTTTCATCTCAATAAAAAGGACGTTAAAGTGTCGTGAACATATCGTCTTCAGTGACGTTGTATTAATATCTGTACTTGGGGGAACAGAAATGTCAATATTTCCAATACATTTAGTTTTCAAAGAAAGAAACGAAACACATGTTTCCGAGAGCAAAGCAAAAGCAAACACTTTGCCTTTTAGAGAGAATCACACGTTTGAGCGAGACGTCGGGGGCCAGCTGTGTGTTCATCCTCGAGCCACGACACACACGGGCAGAGATACACTGGCCAAATAGTGTTTGGAGGGGGGGGTACTGTTCAGGGGCTGGCTGTCACTTCCTGTTAGAGGGAATGAGGCAACGTCGGTCCGTCTGGGTGTGTGTGTGTGCGTGCGTGCGTGTGTGTGTGTGTGTGTGTGTGGGTGTGGGTGTGTGTGTGCGTTGTGTGTGTGTGTGTGTGTGTGTGTGAGACTGTTCATGGATTGAGCCCCCAATCCCCAGCCATGTTCGCAGCTTGTCCTTCCCCAGGGCCGCGTGTCAGTCCAAGTCAGGGGACACACAAACAGCAGAACACACACAGAACACATGTCTGAAAGGGCTCAAGAAGGCGTAGGAAGCGTCTCATCTCGACCAGAGACACGTCATTCTCCCGTCAGCCGATTGGTCAAGCTCCGTAAGCTGTCCAGTGGATGATGTGTCATGTAAATACTTTCTGATTACTTTTTATTCTCGGTGTTTAACCTCTTTCTACACCCGCTGATCCGGTTGAGTTGCAGCTGCAAAGCCCTTTATTTGGTCTGTAAACAAAAAAGGGCACAACAACACAACAACACAACAACACAACAGCTCATGAGTTTGACCGTCCAGTTTGATGTCCAGGTGTATATCAGTATGTCGTGTCTCTACTTTAAGAGTCCTCTCCTGCTGGTGTTCAGGTGTATATCAGTATGTAGTGTCTCTACTTTAAAGAGTCCTCTCCTGCTGATGTTCAGGTGTATATCAGTATGTCGTGTCTCTACTTTAAAGAGTCCTCTCCTGCTGGTGTTCAGGTGTATATCAGTATGTAGTGTCTCTACTTTAAAGAGTCCTCTCCTGCTGGTGTTCAGGTGTATATCAGTATGTAGTGTATCTACTTTAAAGAGTCCTCTCCTGCTGGTGTTCAGGTGTATATCAGTATGTAGTGTCTCTACTTTAAAGAGTCCTCTCCTGCTGATGTTCTGGTGTATATCAGTATGTAGTGTATCTACTTTAAAGAGTCCTCTCCTGCTGGTGTTCAGGTGTATATCAGTATGTAGTGTCTCTACTTTAAAGAGTCCTCTCTGCTGATGTTCAGGTGTGTATCAGTATGTAGTGTCTCTACTTTAAAGAGTCCTCTCCTGCTGATGTTCAGGTGTGTATCAGTATGTAGTGTCTCTACTTTAAAGAGTCCTCTCCTGCTGGTGTTCAGGTGTATATCAGTATGTAGTGTATCTACTTTAAAGAGTCCTCTCCTGCTGGTGTTCAGGTGTATATCAGTATGTAGTGTCTCTACTTTAAAGAGTCCTCTCCTGCTGATGTTCTGGTGTATATCAGTATGTAGTGTATCTACTTTAAAGAGTCCTCTCCTGCTGGTGTTCAGGTGTATATCAGTATGTAGTGTCTCTACTTTAAAGAGTCCTCTCCTGCTGATGTTCAGGTGTGTATCAGTATGTAGTGTCTCTACTTTAAAGAGTCCTCTCCTGCTGATGTTCAGGTGTGTATCAGTATGTAGTGTCTCTACTTTAAAGAGTCCTCTCCTGCTGATGTTCAGGTGTATATCAGCATGTAGTGTCTCTACTTTAAAGAGTCCTCTCCTGCTGATGTTCAGGTGTATATCAGTATGTAGTGTCTCTACTTTAAAGAGTCCTCTCCTGCTGATGTTCAGGTGTATATCAGTATGTAGTGTCTCTACTTTAAAGAGTCCTCTCCTGCTGATGTTCAGGTGTATATCAGTGTGTAGTGTCTCTACTTTAAAGAGTCCTCTCCTGCTGATGTTCAGGTGTATATCAGTATGTAGTGTCTCTACTTTAAAGAGTCCTCTCCTGCTGATGTTCAGGTGTATATCAGTATGTAGTGTCTCTACTTTAAAGAGTCCTCTCCTGCTGATGTTCAGGTGTATATCAGTATGTAGTGTCTCTACTTTAAAGAGTCCTCTCCTGCTGATGTTCAGGTGTATATCAGTATGTAGTGACTCTACTTTAAAGAGTCCTCTCCTGCTGATGTTCAGGTGTATATCAGTATGTAGTGTCTCTACTTTAAAGAGTCCTCTCCTGCTACATAGCAGGGTCTCTTTTGAATACAATGTTTTCTTTTTAACCCAAACTCATTTCTTTCAGATTCACGCCTCAGTAAAATAAAAGCTATTCTCTGCCGGCTTCGTCGCAGGAGGCAACGGTTGCAGCATCTTCTCACTTCTGGTCATTAGGCTATATGTTCGTGGTGTAATGGTTGCCAAGCAACAGCAGCAGTACTTCTGAGTGTGTGTGTTTGTGTGTGCGTCTGTGTGTGTGTGTGTGTGTGTGCGTGCGTGCGTGTGTGTGTGTGTGTGTGTGTGTGTGCGTGCGTGCGTTGTTTGTGTGTGTGTGTGCGTGCGTGCGTGTGTGTGTGTGTGTGTGTGAGGCGCAGAGAAGGACTACCGACAGGAAGAAGAGGCTTTGATTAAATAAGAATACATCTTTGATCTTCCCTCCCGTCAGAAACACTGAACCCTTAGTTTGGATGCGAGGTTTGTTTTATGAGTCGATGTGAACTCTGAGATCTTATAATAGACGCTGGTTCTGTCTCGGAGAGGGGAAAGGGATGAGCCTGTGTTATGTAATGAATTGTCAGTGATATTATCCTTGTTTATAGCACATAATGAAGTTTGTTGTTTTGGCTCTAGAGACGATGTCAATCTCAGTTTTATAATTGTATTCTGACAGGGTGTCCCTCACCATCATTCTCTTCTTTCCATATTGCCTGCCAAGATGTCCCATTATGTGTTAAAACAAATGTTGGGGAGAGTTGTCGGTCATCCATTGGTATTAGAGCTTCACTTCAAGGATGAAACACAACTTTATTTGACTTCTTCTGCACTAAATGCTTTCAAAGTCACTCTCAGTGACAAACTAGTATTGAATGGTTTGGGATTGGTCCATTATTCAGTAAAGCACAAAACTCTTAACATAAACACAAAAAGTAACCGTTAGCTAACCCTAACCCTAACCCTAACCCAACAATGGCCGGAACCCAGATTAACAAAATGACTTAATTGGGACCTGTCCATTTTGGGTTGGGTAGCCAGTATGGTCGCCCGCACCAGTCTGGTTTCAAGGCAGGTCACTCCGCAGAAACTGCCCTCCTTGCTGTCTCTGAGGAACTGCACACGGCCAAAGCAGCATCCCTCTCCTCTGTCATCGTCCTGTTGGACCTGTCTGCTGCATTCGACACTATGAACCATCAGATCCTCCTTCGCACTCCAAGAACTTGGAGTATCAGGCTCTGCACTTTCCCTCATCACCTCATACCTCAAAGACCGCACCTACAGGGTCACTTGGAGAGGGTCCGAGTCCGACCCTTGTCAATTAACTACAGGGGTCCCTCAGGGCTATGTTCTTGGTCCCCTCCTCTTCTCCTGTACACAAACTCGTTCGGATCAGTCATTAGCCCGCATGGTTTTTCATACCACGCTTTACAACTTCAAGAGGTCCCCAGCTGACCCAGAAAGCGACGCAGGTTAGACTAGACTACTGCAACCCCCTCCTGGCTGGTCTGCCTGCATGTGCCATCCGACCTCTCTCATCCAGAATGCAGCGGCTCGTCTGGTCTTCAACCTTCCTAAATGTTCCCACTCCGCTCCTCCGCTCCCTCCACTGGCTTCGGTAACTGCTAAAATCCACTTCAAGACCCTGGTGCTTGCGTACCATGCTGCGAATGGATCTGGCCCTTCCTACATCCAGGACATGGTTAAACCGTACACCCCAGCACGTGCTCTACGCTCTGCATCAGCCAAACGACTCGCTGCACCCTCGCTGCACCCTCGCTGCGAAGGGGACCCAAGTTCCCATCAGCAGAAACACGTGGGTTTGGTATCCTGGCTCCAAGATGGTGGAATGAGCTCCATTGACATCAGGACGGCAGAAAGCTCACACACCTTCCGGACTGAAAACTCATCTCTTTCGACTCCACCTCGAGGATAGAACTACTAACAAAGCACTTATATACTAACAAAGGGCTGGCTTATCTGAAGCCAGTTGAGTAGCACTTGAAATGTTTGGCTCTATGAAACTGATGTACTTTATGATTCTGTTTTCTTCAAGGTCTTCCTGGTGGAATGCACTTATTGTAAGTCGCTTTGGATAAAAGCTAAATGTAATGTCTCTACATGTATCTGTACCATAAACTCCTCCTCCTTGGAACAGTTGTGAGTACGATAACTTCCTCCACTTCCTGTTCGAAGGTCAGCACTGGAGGAATTGTTCAATGGTGCAAATCAATCTTTCAAAGCAACCACTGATCCCTCTAAAGAATCCAGTCACAAAACTAAAAACATATTTATTAAGTTTGAAGTCGACGGACATTTTTACAAATTGCACGAATTAGAGAAGTTACAAGTGGTGGCCGTTCTGTACAGCAGGGGTGTCCAAACTACGGCCCATTTTGAAATAAAAAAATATATAATGCAGGATTGCCCTCAATGAAACTTGCGCTTGTCTTTTATTCTTAAATATAGATGTAAACAGATATTCATGTGTTAATAAGCCACTTTTCAAATCAATTCAATTAAAGCTGAACACATTTTCTAACAAATCTTAGTCGATAAGAAAAAAGCTCAATAACTTATTTTCATAACAACCTTGAAATACACCCTTCCTATGTCTCCTTACTTTGAGCAATCTGAGGCGTCTGTTGGAGAGCTGTGAGGTGCGCCGACTAAGATAATTCACTTGATTGATTTGGCCGACTTATAACTTCACTTATGAGGCGATATACCTCGAGTGAGCGGCCCAGCCCTTCGTATATCTTTATGTTTGTGGACCTCGGTGAACAAGGTTTGGACGCCCTGAGGTGGAGGCTAGACTCGGTACTTTTGAGATATAGAATCTGTTATAATGCCAACGGATCCTAATAAAACTGTGTGTACATGTGCATTGAACATGGAGTCGGTTGAAACCCTTCCTTCCATCAACAGTTCCTCCTCACGTGATCTAAGCCTACCGACACAGCATTGCTCAGGGAAGGACACGTTGGGTTCAGTCCTGTGTTCTGCGTAATGTCTCTCTGACGAACACACGCTGCTGAGCGCTGTTTAGCCCGGCTCCATGTTCTCAGGGGCGAAGGCTGAGCGAGTCGGTTGGTCTCTGAGTGGGAGACCAACGGAAGCTTGTTGGGGCGACCGAGCCAGAAAGAACGCTCTCTCTCCCTCTCTCTCCCTCTCTCCCTCTCTCTCTCTCTCTCTCTCTCCCTCTCTCTCTCTCTCTCTCTCTCTCTCTCCCCTCTCTCTCTCTCTCCCTCCTCTCCTCTCCCCTCCTCTCTCTCTCCCTCCCTCTCCCCTCTCTCTCTCTCCCTCTCTCCCCCTCTCCCTCTCTATCTCCCTCTCTCTCCCTCTCTCTATCTCCCTCTCTCTCCGTCTCCCTCTCCCTATGTCTCTCTCTCCCTCTCTCCCACTCTCTCTCTCTCCCCCTCTCCCTCTCTCTCCCTCTCTCTCCCTCTCTCTATCTCCTCTCTCTCTCTCCCCCCCTCTCCCCCCCTCCTCCCTCTCTCTCCCTCTCTCTCCCTCCCTCTCTCTCTCCCTCTCTCTGTCTGTCTCTCTGTCTCTCTCCCTCTCTCTCTCTCTCCCTCTCCCTCTCTCTCCCTCCCTCTCTCTCTCTCTCTCCTCTCTCTCTCTCTCTCTTCTCCCTCCCTCTCCCCCTCTCTCTCTCTCTCCCTCCCTCTCCCTCTCCCCCTCTCTCTCTCTCTCTCTCTCCCTCCCTCTCCCCCTCTCTCTCTCTCTCTCTCTCTCTCTGTCTGTCTCTCTGTCTCTCTGTCTCTCTCTCCCTCTCTCTCCCTCTCTCTCTCTCTCTCTCTCTCTCTCTCTCTCTCTCTCTCTATCTGCAGGAATACATATATACATATTATGTTTTACGTGCCAATGCTTTGTTCCATTGTTCGTCAATGAAGCCAATGACTGAGTGTCTAATGAGCAAACTTTAACCACGCAATACATCAACTAATGGGATCCCATGTGATGCTAATGCTAGCTTGTAGTTTCCCTTTCATTGACATGTCAGCAAAGCAGCTGCTGGTCGATCTCAAGCCATGCTGGTTTCATCGTGTGTCTACAGTCATCGGGGTCTTAGTTGTACCTTATCGTTGAGAAAGGGACGGACAGAAGAGTATGGCTCTTTATTTTGCAGAATAGCCGTCTCATCATCATCCATTTCTACGTCTTTCCAGAACCCATGAAACCGGAGCTCGGTTTGAAGGTTCAGAAGATGAAGTCCAAAGCAGTTTTCAAAGTTTCTAAGTTATGAAGACGTGGTTCTCTTTGGAATCAGTCACACGTTTAGGACGAAACGAACACTGCCGGATAAAGGTCGAAGTCCCCGTCTCCTCCATCACCGTGTCAACAAATCAATACTCGCTTTTACTTTGCTGAGAAACATCAAGTGCACGATATTAGAGATCACTGGAGGTCAGAGCATCGTGTGTGTGTGTGTGTGTGTGTGTGTGTGTGTGTGTGTGTGTGTGTGTGTGTGTGTGTGTGTGTGTTGTGTGTGTGTGTGTGTGTGTGTGTGTGTGTGTGTGTGTGTGTGTGTGTGTGTGTGTGTGTGTGTGTGTGTGTGTGTGTGTGTGTGTGTGTGCCGCCAAGCCCCACAATGCACAGAGACAACCTGGACCAACCAAATGCTGCTCGATGGCTGGAAACGAGGACGAAGCGCATTGCAGACGACAGTTGCAGGTTTCAAGCATTTAAAGCCAAGTATCCTTACTTTGATCTCAATCTCAGTCTTTATTTATACATAGCACATTTAAAAACTACCTCAGTTGACCAACGTGCTGTGCAGGGAACAGGTGCACTATAGAATAACACGATAAGAGTAAAATAATAGACTGAGCACATCGGGCAGACTGTACGACATTCAGTCTGTATGTTTGACTTGTTTGGCAGTTACAACATCACCGAATACGAACACATTCTTGCACATTGACCTGGAGCAACAACCAGTGATTCGTTCCTCACCGTGACAACACGACACATATACATTCATAATATATATATATCGAAACAAATATGACTCAGGGGCA
>CM070481.1:38807469-38852469 GCA_036324585.1 Champsocephalus esox
ATAATGACTGTCGGCAGTGTAAACATCTTTGTTACTTCTCTTGTCAAATGGATGTGTGATCTGCAGACTGGTGGCCATGGAGAGTTTGTTTCTGTAGCTTTAAAAACACTTTACAGATGTTACATATTTGGCACTGGTTTTAAATCTGGAAAGGCCTCTAACTTCGATGTGATGGCTGCATGTATCAGCTGTGTCCCCGTGTCCCATGGTAATATGGCTAATGTGTTTATTTATTTTTTGTGGGGCAATTTAAATGTGTTTTTTATCTTTTTTTTCAAGATTGAAATGAAGCTCAGCGCAAGTTCTTTCAGGAAGACGGGGTGTGATACATTCACTCCGCAGCTGCATATAATCAGCTCATCACAGGCATTCTCTTTAACCTATCACATTTCACCTCATTCTCCAGCAGCCAATCAGCGGAGCTGCAGCCAAACTATGAATGGTTCTCCTCTCTCCGGCAGTCAGCTGTGATGTCAGGTGTTCATGCACCTTATCATATGGCATGTGTCAATAAATGTTCCAACTAAATGAAGTCTCTCCTGATTGAAACATCATGTGTTGAAATAAACAACGGCAGTTCAAAATAAAAAGTGAATTGCCGAATATTTTTGTTGTGGAATCAATTAATTTCTTTCTTTAAAGGCAAAAACATGAAAAAGCTAAGACAAAAACTATTGAATACAATATATTTGGAACAACTTAATTTATAAATGGTTGTCAACTTAAAACCGTGTGTTCACAATGATGGTAATTAAGTGCATACAACTTAAAATTCCTTTTAAATCATGTGGTAAAACTAGCCGGAACAACTTAATCTTTTGAGTACTCAACTTCAAAACTTGTGTTTATGCTCCAATTATGAAGTAAGTGGTAATTAAACACACCTCTGACTGTAGAGGAAAAGCCTTCTCCCCTAACTCAAATAACGTTGTTGCTTTAAGACAATTTCGTTGGAAGTTGTCTTAACTCAATAAACATCGATGCAAACTGTTGCGTTGATTTTCTTTGTTGAGCCAAGGCATTTGTTTTCAGAGTGCAGTGCTCCCACCACACAACAGTTATTCATAAGCTTTCTTTGCTTTAGTTTTCTGTGAAATCATTGGGGTGAACAGAATAGAACAGACTATGTCAATGACAATGTCAAATGTATTGATGAAGCACATTTTAAAATAGTTGACCAAAGTGCTGTACAATTTATAAAGTAAAAGTAAATGCAATAAAACACACACAAAAAGAATATAATACTTTAGATTGCAGTTTTTTTTAATTGATGATGTGATACCCTTTGTTTCTGTTTCTGTTGCCTCATAAACCTAGGGTCTACGCCTGCACGTTATTCAGTTTTTGACATGACCCCTGTCATTCTCCAGACCACGGTTTTAAATGTCCACTCTCCTCGTGTCACAGAGTGGTCTGGGGCATCCATTCAGCTCCACTACTCCCAAACTCTATAATTAAGCTCTGGTCTCTGGAAAGCGGTCACTTTCAATACAAGTCACGGTTTACTGAAGAAATCGGAGAACCTGTGTTTTACTTGTGTGTCTTATAACTTTTTTATCCTGAGGTTCTCTTGCTAAAACCAGTTAATGTGGAGCCTCTATAGACGTGTTTAGTTTTTAGCATTGTTTATAAGTGTGGCAAAGTTGAAGCTAACCATTTTGCATAGACTGACATATTTCCAGAAAATGCACATACGTAGGTGAATGTTGTGAGCAAATTACTTGAATGCAGAGCTAGTTCTTGTAAATATGTTATTGTGTTGCATTTTGAAAAAAGAATTGCGGCGCTGTTGGGTTCAGAATTCCAGAAAAGACAGACAGCTTCTAAGTTGAACTATTTATTGTAAAGACAGCAAAAGATATATATCACTTGGCCAAGGACTCGTCACGTCTCCGGGAATCACAGGCAGCAAAGCTGTATCTGTAACCACCAAGTCCGTCAAGAGCCTCGAACCTCGTGCGACAATACATTTTATGACACAGGGCGTTGCTCGTACATTTATGATTGGTCAAGACTAGCTGCAGAGATACCGTGGTTTAGACTTGGTTCTCTTTGGTTGGTGCACAGACTCAGATAGAGTCTCTTGGCAACACGATCCTCCAATCAGCATTCGGCCGGCCTGTGGAAGTCCCTCCCTACTCTGGCACCATCATACTCATTTGTTTCTCTAACGTTTCTTCAGATATAGCTGGAAACCATAATGTTGCTTCCTAGCTCTGCGGGGAGCGCGGCTCCCATACAAAGTGAAGGCCGGTGCGATGTGCTGTCTGACTACCTCTTTGTGTTCCCTCAGTCTCTGCACTCAACCTTGCTACCTTCAATATTGCAAGCTAAACACTTTCTCATGTGACTTTTCCCTTCGTTCCTGTCCACCCCATCAAAACTTGGGGGGGGGGTCGGGTGATTGGATCCATTTATGCCTAAGTCACAGCACATACAATGAGCACAATAAGCAAATAATGTAATAATAAGAATATTGTAATGTCATATAAAAATAGACTCCACAGCGCATATAAGATGAAGTCTACCGCTACAAGCCAAATTAATTGTAATAATATGATATTAAAATCTGTAAAAAAATCTCATTGCTGCTAAGAACGTGTACAACAAACATTTTATTTCAGGGCAAGTTCTTAAAACAACAAGTCATTAACTAACCAATAAGTAATAAGTAACTTAAAGTACAAATGCAGTGATAGAGTCAAATGTATTTGATGTTCCCAACAGTGAAGTAAATAATCATGGTACAGTAAAAAGCAAAGGCAATCAGGCATGTACATGTACATTGCTTTCGTTGTTTGTTCTACACTTCTGTAAGAATTTGTTTGACATCGGTGTAGGTAAGACCTTTGTATTCACCACTGGTGTCATACTGAAGCACGCTGCCATTATTGCAGGTTATTTGCACAGTGCCAGTGTAAGGCAGGTTAATCGTGGCTCGACCGATTGTAATTTCAGCTTTCACCTTCTTTCCTGCAGGAACACATATGGCAAAGCTTACGTCTCCGTTCTCTCGTCAGTGTTTTCCAGATGGTAAGAGCTCTCTGTTCCCATGGTCATGCTGAATCCAGTTGTAACCTCCATTACCTCTGGAATTCCTGCACTCACTTCTATACTCAAAGTTGCCTCCATGCGGTTGGTCACACTCCAAGAGGACATCTTTGTAATCTTCTTGGAGGATTCAATCTTGTTTTCTTGGTCGGCTGAGGTGTTGTTGTTGTAGATGATGGATTTGATTTCTTCTACAGTCACCTGCGGTACAACTTGGCTCAGTGTTGGGTAGTTGACGTCCATCAAAACGGTTTTCTTGACAGCATTGAGGAACATGAAGCCCATGTTGTCAACGTCACCGCCACACATTCCAAGAACCCCGAAGCAGATTCCAGAGCCAACATCTATGGGGTATTCTGTCTTCAATTCCCAGCTGGTCATTTTGGCAAAGAACCCTCCGGAACGATTTGTCTTGAATTGTAAGGCCCCTAGACGAGTACCTGCTCCATTCCCCCACAGCGACAGAGAGGTGAAACACTCCCCAGGCTGAAATATATACTCTTGACTAGAACCAGATGGTTTCCCAAAAATCCATTCCTTCCATCTGTGAGGAAGACTTGGACAGCCTTCACCGTCGATTCTCCTACCCACACATTAATCTGCTTTAGCGTGGCTCCAGTACTCTCTCCAGTCAAGGAAAACGAGCTACCACCGTTGCCACCGACTTTATGCACGGTTGTTGGATAAGCCATCTTGCAGGTTTTAGATAAGATCTGAAATGGAAATGTTGAGTTAAATACCACTGCTTTAAATATTTAACTAATGTGTTTAAAATGTCAAGAAAATTTGATTTTCAGCATGGAATTGCACGCAATTTCATTGTTTCATCAGATATTGGAGAAACACTTTAAAGACGATTTTTGATCTTTTTATTTTTCTGAGTCAGGATAGTAATTGTTTATTGAATATTTATCAATTTATTGCAATTAAGCATTCCAATATGCCTTGGCCTTATAAGCTCTGCTCCTTCCAGTCTTCCTGCCTGTGATACCGGATGGCTCACGGCTTCACATCCCATGCACGAGGAAGGAGTGCTACTTATTTTGGAAACCCCCCATATAGGGTGTATAATGGGCTGGCCTAAACTAAAACTGTAGGCTGGAGTGGAAAACGTAGCTTTTTAGAGTGTCAAATTAGTTGAGAAATTGTCTCGCTAATGCGTGATTGAAAACATTTTCAGAATTGTTTAAACTGCAGCTTTTTCTAGCCTGCGGGAAAAGCCTTTTTGGTTCTGAATTTGGTTTGCGCAATGATCTATAGGCATTACGGTACACAGTGAATAAACAAATGAAATGGTCCAAAAATGACGGGAAGTTCACTTGATACTACTACCCAAACTTGTTGTCCATATACTTACTTAATTTAGCACAAACAACAACATATATTGTTTTAGCAGCTCATACCCCTTTTCCACCAAAGCAGTTCCAGGGTTAGTTTGGAGCCTAATCTCAAACCTGTTCATTGCTTTTCCACCGCCAAAGAACCGGCTCTTGGCCGGGAAAACGAGTTCCATGGTGGCCCCAATTCTTTGCTGGTTTAAGACCAAGCACCGCTTCAGAGTCATGTTACAATGCGAAACACATATTGTAGTTAGTTATTTGAATGAGCAATGATAGAAACAAATTTGTAGAGTAGCTGTATTTGACAACTACTCATGATCTACCACATGCTTCTCTCTGTTCGACAAAAAGCTAGTCCCCCCACCTTCTTCCTTACATTAGCTAGGAAGATGAGTCACACACAATTTAAAAAAGAGCAGCATTTTTGAAATAACTTTATTGGAAAATATTAAATATACAATTTTTTCCAAGGGTAATGTTTTAATATTAGTATTTTAAACTTTGATTGGACGGCCGGCATTGCGATTGGTAAGCACTGCAATTGGGCAACATTTCAACTATTCCACTATTTCACTGCCAAAAATGGAAAAATGCAAGGGGGATGCTGCTTTGGAAGAAGAGCATGCAAGCACATCTTTGAATAAGTACAAAATGGGTAAGAGGCACTAGAAGTTAAAAAAGCAGGTTCAGTTCAAACGGGGCTAGAGCCACTTCATTAAGTCATCGAAGGGTCGCTACTTGAACCAAGATAAACAGGCTCTAGCACTGAACTGGCTCTAGGTTCTTGTTGGTGGAAAAGGGGGAGCTAACTGTCCCTTGAAGAATGTAATTTGGGTATCTCAATGTACTGTAGAAACTGCAAAATGTGGCGCCGGCATTGCTATAATTCTGGCCAGTAGGGGACTAGCCATACTTTGCCCAATGGACGCATTTGAACACCGTTTCTTCAGTTTGTTGTGAAGAAAAGCACAATCCTTTAATTCTATTTATTCTAATTCTTTTCCATTTCTGGCTAAGCCGGCATTGCTGTAAAAGTATGTCGGCCGAAGAAATCGTAGCATTAAGTGGCAGAATAAGCCCAACCAAGGGGATCTTAACACATGATGCATAATTCCTAGGCTGGCAATTATTTAAGGGGTGACCCTTTGAACTGGTTAGCAGTGATCTAAACAATAACATAACGTGCTTTGTATTTATGTAAATTATGTAGCACAGTATTATTACACATTTGAATTGCTCACCTTATTTGATATTTGAGTGTTGGTGAAGATAATCTGAAAGCGATTATTTTAGCAGCAGCATCAACTAATACGTTTAGGATACGGTTTAATGAAATATGTGAATTACAAGCAAGTAGTTTCAACAAGTCTGTATATGAATGTTTATAATCAAAGACGATGCTCTAAAATGTATGCTTCAGGCAGGCTCCACCCATAATACTGAGGGTTCTTGTCATTGGTTAATACATTTCACAGGCTTTGTTGTTTTTATCTTACAGTTGACGGTAACTTGCACAATTTGAGTTGTGCTTTTTATAACCTACTAAAATACTTGGAAAGTAGTTGCTCACCTGACCCGCGCTTTCCCAAACTCGCCTTGCTGTATAAATGGTATGCATCTCCTACACTGTGATGTCCTTCTAACTTTGTATCCAGTGGTTTTACACTGATTATGCTGGCTGTCTTAAGTACGCACGCAATTTCAATGTTACATCAGATATTGGAGAAACACTTTCATTGAAAAGCTGGTTTTGATCAGTCAACTGAGACACACCATACAAATCAGAGTGGGAAGGAACGGTAATACACATTTATTTGCTAGTTTGTACATAATACAATAATGCAAATCATAATGATAATAATTTGTATTAGAACTACTATGATTGTTCCTCACCTGGTTTGAAGAGCTGGGAAATGTGGGAATGGTGATGATCCCAGATGATGCTCAAACATTTATACTTTTATCAGAACACACCCATGATTTCGATGCTTCTTGCCATTGGTTAGTGGAAAAGAAAGGCTTTGTTTATTGGAGTAGCAAGTGTGGGGCGATGCAGAGTAAACATTCTTCATCATGTTGTTGCTTGTCTTGAATATGATGGCTAGGATTGTTGGGATCCGTCCTAATTTTCTCAAGAGATGAATAGTTGGTTAACAGGTTTTGCGGTTCCTGGCAAATGTCTAATGTATTATATGTGTAGATTAAGTAACGTAGGTTATGATGGGTCCAGGTGCCTCTCTTTGTGAATATATTACATATTTTAGTGAGTTCCCCAAAAATATTATTCTGAACGAGGAGCACATTTCGTCAGTCCCTTTAATCAGTTTGTCAAAGTGTCAGTAGCGGTGACGTGCGGTGAGGTAAGTGGCAGGGGAGGCAGCCGGCGTCTCAAGATATTTACTATATTATTATATATAGCTAAACAATAAGCCAGAAAAAGATTAGGCGTATCCCAAAACCATGTCAAATGCAGTATGGCAAAAATGCATGCAACATACTTTGCAAGTGCAGCTGAAGTAGGTACCTACTACAACTACAAAAAGTAATATGCCATTTGAGACAGCGTTAGCAAAGAACTTAGATGTTCTTCTATACTCTGGCATCAGTCGGCCAACCAACCCATGGCCATCATTCATTATCATCAGCTGGGGCTGCTTCGGATCGAATCTGCTGGGGTCTCTGGTGTTGTGTTTTTTATTATAAATCCACGTTCTGATATCCATACTTATTCTTGAGCTGTTTTTTGGTAAAGCCAAACTGCTACCTAATGCAATGGCGAAAGTTTAACTCATCATTTAGAAAGAAAACTATACCGTTGTTTGCCCTAAGGTTCAAGTCTATAATAAGTTACTATTTAAATATTTCTCCTTTAAAAACGATAATACATAATAATAATACAATACAATACATAATACAATACAGGGTACATGATCTTTATCTTTTCAAAAACGTTAACTCAAGGGAACAATCTATTTGACACAGCTGAAGCTCTGGCCTTCCTTAAAAACTAATTTAATACAAATCACAGTTGCATTACACACAATGCACTGTTTTTTGAGAACACAAATTCGAATCGTAACTAATGTAATTTTTACATTCTGACGAAAAAAAAATAATTATGAATACAAATAAAATAAAAGAAGCCTCCCGTGAGTTACCACAAGCTATAAAGTAGATTTTAAACACGTTGTATAGAATAAAAGCTCACTGCGGGACGTTGTAGAATGTGTGTGTGCACCACGACAAAGGAGCCTCATTCACTTTACATGGGGGTTGTTTGCGTGGTGCCGACACGTAAATGTAACAAAGCTCGTGACTCCACCAAGCATTGTGGTGTAAGGGAGTCGTGGTGGAGTCACGCATTCTGGTGAGCTCAGGTTGGTTCTTGTTCTCCTACATGTTCCGTCACAGCAGCTCAATCTAGCAGCTCTGAGAGATGGCTGATGTTATTTTTGTACTTAATTATAATTAAGTACTTACAGTATGCAGAATTCTGAGTATTCTCTGATTCGGGTGCCTTTTGGGTCTTTATATCTTTGAAAAATGAAACCAAAATGTTTGGTCATAACATCAGGTAGTGGACAACATGTTCCCACCTCAGGCTCAACATATAAATAATTAGGCCTATGAGGAATTTCCTTGAAAAAATGTAACAGGGTTGAAGTTTTTGACAAAAAGTATGCATGATACATTGTTTAGATAAGATATGGCACCATGGAAGTCAAGGACATTACAACATTGTAATATTTTGCAAAACTATTAATTATTTACTATTATTAATTCATACAACAGAGTTGAAATGTTGAGCTTGTCAATCTTAATCTGAAAATACAAAATCTGAAATATAGGTAAGAGAAGAAACTGACACTTGTGTGATGTAATTCCCTCCCTGCAGATCACACATGGACTGACCCTCCCTGCAGATCACACATGGACTGACCCTCCCTGCAGATCACACATGGACTGACCCTCCCTGCAGATCACACACGGACTGATCCATTATTTTAATAGGAGGGTAAATTGTGTGGCGTGACAGGGTTGAAACAAACTGAGGGACAATATTGCAATTTCATAGATAATTCAAGTATTTTTTCTGAATTTCTTTTTGATCAGTTAAAGTTGACAAGCATAGGATTATATTAGCAGCAACATTTTGGGATAATTGGCCATTTTGATTTGTTTAATATTAAATTAATATGTAATAATGCTGAGTGAGGACATGCAAATATGTCTGTCTAAGACAACCATTTTTTTTTAAAACAAAATATATATTTAGTTTTACATTCTAATGCAAAACAACCTGTTCCATTAATTCATTGCTTTAAAATACATTTTGTAGTTTCATTTATTTAAAATGGTTGAGGTAAGCTTGGGGGACTCAAAGGGCACCCGATTGTTTGTCTGAACACCTTGTTTCTCTTGTGCATTAGGAACACTTGTGTTAGGGCATGAATTAACAATAAATAGGTTATATACAGTATAAAATACCACGTACTGTCCGCCCTCCCATGCCACCCTGGCATGACCTCTTGCCTTCCCCTTTGCCCCCCCATGTAAAATGTTCTAGAACCGCCACTGTATGTACAGCACATTGGCTAGACCCAAAGTCGTTTATAAATGTGCTATATAAATAACATTTGATTTGATTTATATAGACGCCGGAGGCGGGCAGCGTCAGGTAAAAAAAGTTATTTAGCCTTCCCAAACCTGAGCCTCACGCGCCGCCTATGCTAGCACCACTAGATGCACTTTCAAAAAAGTGCTGCGTTGTGATTTAGTGGTTTCTATGCAACGCGGAGTGTTGCGTTCATGGTCTGTACTAGTGTAGAAATTTGGCAACGGGAGGCTAGCTGGGCCACTCGGGAGTTGGTTCTGGGCCGCATCTGGCCCGCGGGCCGCCATTTGAATAGGCCTGTATTAGAGGGTAACAGGTTGCAGAGAAGGCCTAGCCCGGCACAGGGAGTGTGGAATGTAGCCACTGACCTACTCCTATACCTCTAACCAATTCAGGTTCAGTGGGGACCTCTCTCCCTGCGTGCCTCTCCAGCTCTGCTTCCTACTTCTTACTTGCTACCCTTTTCCCTCAACCTATCCTAAGGGAGTGCATGTACGTAGACACGTTAGTCTAGCTGCTATAGGCTTGGACTGTTGAGGAGGGCACCTTACTCCGTCTTTCTGGCTGTTTGTACCTGTGTACTCATGTTCCGAATAACCCAGCTTCCCCCAAATCTCTTTTGTGTGTCCATATCTACGGCGGGATCCTGAGTCGAGGCTAATCATGTTGCTGTGGTCGTGTGTCCTGAATCCTGAGTCCTGAGCACTGGATCTGAGTCCTGGATCCTCTATCCTGAGTCCTGGATCCTCTATCCTGAGTCCTGGATCCTCTATCCTGAGTCCTGGATCCTCTATCCTGAGTCCTGGATCTGAGTCCTGGACCCTCTATCCTGAGTCCTGGATCCTCTATCCTGAGTCCTGGATCCTCTATCCTGAGCACTGGATCTGAGTCCTGGACTTCGAGTCATGGCTGAACCTGTCTCTGCGGTCCTGCCAGACTCTCACCATACTACTTCCCTGATGGCTCCTTCAGGATTGTTGATATCCTTGTGGATTCATCTTCTTATTACAGACACATGCATTTCCAAACATCTGGACTACCTATGTTGCAAATGTATTATCTCTTGCATTTACACACGGCATCTGTTGCTCACGTATGTGACCAACAGAGGGATCCCTCCTCTGTTGCTCTCCCTGAGCTTTCTCCCATGTTCCCTTTAAACTGTGGGTTTTCTCTGGAAGTGTTTCCTTGTACGATGTGAGGGTCTAAGGACAGAGGGTCTGAGGATCAGAGGGTCTAAGGACAGAGGGTCTGAGGACAGAGGGTCTGAGGACAGAGGGTGTCGTATTGTCATACTGATATTTTGTACAAACTATGAAGTCCACTGAGACAAATGTAACATTTGTGATATTGGGCTATAAATAAACATTGATTGATTGATTGATTGACACTACACACACACACACACAGGTGCGGGTGTTTGTATCAGTTCTGTGGAAGTCACACACCCTGACAGTTTCATTGGAAGAACATTGAGAAATAATTGTTGTGCAAGAAGTAAAAAAAGCAGGAATGTACAACACACACAGACACGGGAACCTCTCCCTTTCTCACGCTGCATGAAACAATGTAGCATACCTTCTCACAGGTGCGAGCCCTGGGGAGAGGCCCCTGAGGGAGAGGAGCCCTGAATATTTAATGTTCTCTAAATGTTCATTGAGGAAAACAGTATCGGTGTCTTATTTTATATGTTTATATAAAATGCAACAATGTCAGGCATATGGTTATAACTAAGGTCAACGTAATAGCTTTAATGAACAACGCCTTGGTCCAAAAGCTTTTTCAACCACCACCCTCGCAGAACAAAGTGTGTTAGAAAAGAGGAGATGAAGAGACCAGGAGGGTCAGAGCAGGAGGAAGAGGAGATGAGAGAGCAGAGGGTCAGAGCAGGAGAGAGGAGTGAAAGAGCAGGAGGGTCAGCAGAGGAGAGGAGATGAAGACATTAGTGAAGGAGAAGAAGACATGAGGAAGAGGAGGAGATGAAGGCATTAGTGAAGGAGAAGAAGACATGAGGAAGAGGAAGTGTCAGAGAGAGGGTCAGGAGGCAGAGGAGACTCCAGCTGGACCACATGGTGTGTTCTTGTTCTCCTACATGTTCCGTCACAGCAGCTCAATCTGGCAGCTCTGAGTACGGACACATGTTGAGACGTGTTGCTGCAGCTCACCTTCAGCGCTCTGAGAGATGGCTGATGTTATTTGTGTACCTAATTATAATTAAGTACTTACAGTATGCAGAATTCTGAGTATTCTCTGATTCGGGTGACTTTTGGGTCTTTATATCTTTGAAAAATCATCAGGTAGTGGACTACATGTTCCCACCTCAGGCTCAACATATAAATAATTAGGCCTACGAGGAATTTCCTTGAAAAAATGTGACAGGGTTGAAGTTTTTGACAAAAAGTAGGCATGAGACCTTGTTTAGCTAAGATATGGCACCATGGAAGTCAAGGACATTACAACATTGTAATATTTTGCAAAACTATTAATTATTTACTATTATTAATTCATACAACAGAGTTGAAATGTTGAGCTTCTCAATCTTAATCTGAAAATACAAAAACTGAAATATAGGTAAGAGAAGAAACTGACACTTGTGTGATGTAATTCCCTCCCTGCAGATCACACATGGACTGACCCTCCCTGCAGATCACACATGGACTGACCCTCCCTGCAGATCACACATGGACTGACCCTCCCTGCAGATCACACATGGACTGACCCTCCCTGCAGATCACACATGGACTGACCCTCCCTGCAGATCACACATGGACTGACCCTCCCTGCAGATCACACACGGACTGATCCATTATTTTAATAGGAGGGTAAATGGTGTGGCGTGACGGGGTTGAAACAAACTGAGGGACAATATTGCAATTTCATAGATAATTCAAGTATTTTTTCAGAATTTATTTTTGATCAGTTAAAGTTGACAAGCATAGGATTATATGAGCAGCAACATTTTGGGATAATTGGCTATTTTGATTTGTTTAATATTAAATTAATATGTAATAATGCTTAGTGAGGACATGCAAATATGTCTGTCTAAGAAAACCATTTTTTTTAAAAACAAAACATATATTTAGTTTTACATTGTAATGCAAAACACCTGTTCCATTAATTCATTGCTTTAAAATACGTTTTGTAGTTTCCTTTTATTTAAAATGGTTGAGGTAAGCTTGGGGGACTCAAAGGGCACCCGATTGTTTGTCTGAACACCTTGTTTCTCTTGTGCATTAGGAACACTTGTGTTAGGGCATGAATTAACAATAAATAGGTTATATACAGTATAAAATACCACGTACTGTCCGCCCTCCCATGCCACCCTGGCATGACCTCTTGCCTCCCCTTTGCCCCCCCCATGTAAAATGTTCTAGAACCGCCACTGTATGTACAGCACATTGGCTAGACCCAAAGTCGTTTATAAATGTGCTATATAAATAACATTTGATTTGATTTGATTTGATTTATATAGACGCCGGAGGCGGGCAGCGTCAGGTAAAAAAAAGTTATTTAGCCTTCCCAAACCTGAGCCTCACGCGCCGCCTATGCTAGCACCACTAGATGCACTTTCAAAAAACATGCTGCGTTGTGATTTAGTGGTTTCTATGCAACGCGGAGTGTTGCGTTCATGGTCTGTACTAGTGTAGGAATTTGGCTACGGGAGGCTTGCTGGGCCACTCTGGAGTTGGTTCTGGGCCGCATCTGGCCCGCGGGCCGCCATTTGAAAAAGCCTGGTATAGCCTGTGGGATGAAGCTGTCTCTGTCTGGTGGTTTTAGTCCGGATGCTGTGGTACCGCCTGCCAGACTGCAGCAGACAGAACAGTTTGTGGCTGGGGTGATGGGGTCTTTTATAATCCTGAGGGCTTTCTTTAAGGTTAACCTTGTATTTTTACTCCACTACATTTATTTTAGTTACTTTACATATTTGGATTAATGATGTGAAATATAAACAACCCTTAAATCAGACTTTAGTTACACCTGAATGAAATTCAGTGAAGGTGATTATCAAGTGCCAACAATCAGGCGAGATATTTGATAGTTGGTGCTTGAGAAGACTAAATATTTATCTGCAGATCCGTTAAAAGCATATTCATTACTCGTTATTCTCTAATAGTTCATTAAAGACTGTATATAATTGCTATTTTGTACATCCCTTTCAAGATTTCAAGATTTTCTAAAGTTTATTGACATATCATATACACAACAGTGTAGTTATGCAATGAATGAAACACTTGGGTCACAGGTTCCTCAACAGTGCATTACAAGACATCTATCAATGTGTGTATACTTCCACCATTACACTGTCGTATTCTGCACATTTCTTTAAATAAAGCCTTATTAGTTTGTCTGTTTTGCACATCCTCCTATCAGGCACTAAACTGTTTTATTCTAGATATCATTTGAGTATCTTCTTGATATTTTCTATTCTATATTTATATAATTGACCTTCTACTTTCCCACTATTTTGTATGTACTCTTAATATTTAAATGTTTTCGTAAAATATAACACATTCAAAAGTGCTTTACAAAAATGAAAGACATTAAGAAAAAGACATTTTAAACAGTCATTAAAAAGCAACACAATCTACCTGCATTGCAATTACTCTAAACGTGTAATAACGTGCTTTAACCAGCAGGTGGTTTGGGTTAAAAGCTTTATATATACAGTCTATGGTTTAGCTGAGGATTCTGGGTAGTGTAGTGTCTTCTGCCGTCAAAAACTCAGAAAAAATATTTGTTTCTCCGAATCGAAGGGGGAAAATACAAAAGCATTGCACACAATTCAAACCAATCAATGTTGTGTAATTAACAAGGATAATCTGGTGTTTTTTAGTCGATGAGTAGTGCAGATATCACTGTAAAATCAATCGACAGTAAGGAGAATAGGTTACTTACTTCCGGGTGTAAAATTCTCCGTTATCCAATGGGAATGGACGCTCGTAATACAATACAGGGTACATGATCTTTATCTTTTAAATAACGTTAACTAAAGGGAACAATCTATTTGACACAGCTGAAACTCTGGCCTTCCTTAAAAACTAACTCATTTAATAAAAATCTCAGTTGCATTACACACAATGCACTGTTTTTTGAGAACACAAATTTGAATCGTAACTTATGTAATTTTTACATTCTGACGAAAAATACAAATAATTATGAATACAAATAAAATAAAAGAAGCCTCCCGTGAGTTACCACAAGCTATAAAGTAGATTTTAAACACGTGTTATAGAATAAAAGCTCACTGCGGGACGTTGTAGAATGTGTGTGTGCACCACGACAAAGGAGCCTCATTCACTTTACATTGGGGTTGTTTGCGTGGTGCAGACACGTAAATGTAACAAAGTTCGTGACTCCACCAAGCATTGTGGTGTAAGGGAGTCGTGGTGGAGTCACGCATTCTGGTGAGCTCAGGTTGGTTCTTGTTCTCCTACATGTTCCGTCACAGCAGCTCAATCTAGCAGCTCTGAGTACGGACACATGTTGAGACGTGTTGCTGCAGCTCACCTTCAGCACTCTGAGAGATGGCTGATGTTATTTGTGTACTTAATTATATTTAAGTACTTACAGTATGCAGAATTCTTAGTATTCTCTGAATCGGGTGCCTTTTGGGTCTTTATATCTTTGTAATGAAACCAAAATGTTTGGTCATAACATCAGGTAGTGGACTACATGATGATATTGGGCTCTAAATAAACATTGATTGATTGATTGATTGATTGATTGAGTGATTGATTGACACACACACACACAGGTGCGGGTGTTTGTATCAGTTCTGTGGAAGTCACACACCCTGACAGTTTCATTGGAAGAACATTGAGAAATAATTGTTGTGCAAGAAGTAAAAAAAGCAGGAATGTACAACACACACAGACACGGGAACCTCTCCCTTTCTCACGCTGCATGAAACAATGTAGCATACCTTCTCACAGGTGCGAGCCCTGAGGGAGAGGAGCCCTGAATATTTAATGTTCTCTAAATGTTCATTGAGGAAAACAGTATTGGTGTCTTATTTTATATGTTTATATAAAATGCAACAAGCTGCAACAATGTCAGGCATATAGTTATAACTAAGGTCAACGTAATAGCTTTAATGAACAACACCTTGGTCCAAAAGCTTTTTCAACCACCACCCTCGCAGAACAAAGTGTGTTAGAAAAGGGACTGTGTTCTACTGTAAGTTTTCATTTCATTTCATTTCAAACCTTTATTTGTTCAGATTGGTCCCATTGAGATCATATGTCTCTTTTTCAAGGGAGACCTGCAGCATATAGGTTCCACATGAAACATAAAACAATAAAGGACATTATACATTATATTTACAGGATACATAGTTATAGACATTTACAAGTGCCCATTGTATCAGCAAGCATTTCATTTACCCTAGCTTTAAAAACATGCAGAGGAATGAGATTGCTCAGTTTCACTTCTTGCTGAAGATTGTTCCAGCAAGTGGAGCTGCGCACATAAAAGCTGTCTCACCTGAGACAGTCCTTGCTCTTGGCACATCTAACAAGACCACATCATGTGACCTCAGACAATAGCTGCTTGCAACTCTCTGTGTGATCAGCGAGCAGATATAATACGGGAGTTTACCCAACATAGCTTTATAGATACACGTGTACCAGTGACTGAGCCTCCGTACAGAGAGTGATGGTAAACCTGCCTTGGTATACAGGGTACAGTGATGAGTCAGCGCTTTACAATTTGTGACAAATCTCAGAGCACTGTGATACGCAGCATCCAATTTACTCAGGTAATTGGCAGGTGCATTCATATAGACCAGATCCCCATAGTCCAGCACAGGTCAAAGGTCACAGAGCCTTTTCCTGGCCTCAAGCGAGAAGCAGGACTTGTTCCTGTAGAAGAACCCTAGCCTAACCCTCAATTTTTTAAGCAGGTTATTGACATGAAGTTTAAAAGCGAGACAATCATCAAGCCAGATACCAAGGTATTTGTAACAGGCAACAACTTCAAGTGTTGTTCCTTGCGTAGTTACAATATCTAAAACAGGCTCTGGTGTCTTTCTAGCTTTTGAAAAGAGCATTACCTTGGTTTGATCCACATTTAGAAGAAGCTTTAATTCAGAGAGCTGAGTCTGAGTAGTGTTAAAAACAGCCTGTGATTTAACAACAGCCTCCTGAATGGAGGGACCTGCACAGTACATCACAGTATCATCCGCATAAAAATGTAAAGTAGCTTCATCCACATTTTCACCTACGCTGTTAATATATATGGAGAATAAAAGTGGTCCTAAAACAGAACCTTGTGGTACACCATTAGAAATGTTTAACCATTCAGAAGACAGCCCATCAAAGTGAACACATTGGGACCTTTCAGAGAGGTAGTTCACAAACCACCCACTGCATGGCTGGATATGCCTATACTGAGTAGCCTCTGCTTTAAGATGCGATGATCAACGGTGTCAAACGCTTTGGAAAGGTCAATAAACAGAGCTGCACAACTCTGCTTATTATCTAAAATAGTAGTAATGTCATTTACCACTTTCATCGTGGCAGTGATGGTGCTGTGTTTCTTTCTGAATCCTGACTGATGCTCAGACAGGATGTCATTTATACATAAAAACTCCTTTACTTGTTCACTCACTAAGCGTTCGAGCACCTTAGCCAGAACTGACAATTTAGAGATTGGCCTATAGTTATTTAAAATAGTTGCCTCCCCTCCTTTCAGTAAAGGCAAGACATGAGCAGACTTCCATACTTTTGGAATTGTGTTCGTGCTGAGGGAGAGGTTAGAAAGAGAAGTGAGAGGTGGAGCAATAAAATCTGCAGCTATCTTTAAAAAGAAAGGTTCTACGTTGTCCGGGCCGGCCGGTTTCCTAGGATCTAACTTGGATAATGCTTCATGAACAATACCAACAGTTAAAGGAGTAAAACTGAAAGGGTTTTCCAGACCACTTTGTTCAGAGTCAAGGATTGGAGCGTTCACAGGAGCCACACAGCCAAACAGAGAGCCACAAGACACAACATGCTCATTAAAGCAATTGAGCATAGTAGCCCTGTCTGACATAGAGCCAGATGCTGTGGTGAGGCACGGAGGTAGCTCATTTGGGATATCACCAGTGGAAATCGATTTTATGGCTTTCCAAAATGTCCTAGGATTATTCAGGTTTTCCGTGGTAACCGACAAATAGTACTTTGATTTAGCACTTTTTATTTGGGATGTGAAGCTGTTTCTTAGCTTCCTAAAACGTAGCCACTCTACCTCTGAGCCTGATCTCCTAGCCTTTGCCCAAACATTATTTCTCTCATGAAGTAAGGCATGAGAGAGTTAACAACCCTGGCAGAATCCTTTCATTAACCAGTCAGTTACATTTTACAGTTCGATGTGTGTGCTGCGAGCTCCACTCCATCAACCTAAAACGTCTCATTTTAATGACGTAGCAATGCGACAACTTTGTTCAGCAGTGACATACAAGAAAGTAACTCGCAGACTTGGCTCGTGTGTGAACGGCGGCAACGCGGTTCTTTCCTGGGACCGAAGTGCGGTCTGAATGGGTCCAACGGGAAAACCCGGGGTGCCTGTGTGAAAGGTGTATACTATACACAGAGACGTGCACACATAGACTCTAGGTAGTGCTTGGGCACCTGCCCGTTTTGCCCTCTGGACAGCAATGTGCCCTTTTGAAAGTTCGTTTTTTATTTTATTTGTTTACAGTGTACTGTATGTGGCTCAGGGTAACATCGATCAATTCTGGATTAAAAGCTTCTAATATATACAGCAATGCCCCAAATGCGCGTTGTAATGTTGTCAGACATCCCCACACGTGCCCCGCGGCACTCCCGTACGTGCCCTGGCTGCAGCCCCTCCCTTCCCTGCTCTCAACGTGAACGCGCAGCAACACATCCTCACTCCCAGGTCGGCCTATGTTGACGTTATGTCAAGTCCCCTGCCGCCTTTTCCAACGCAAGGGGGGGGGCCTTAGCGTCCATTTTCAACGCAAGGGGGGGGGCCTTAGCGTCCATTTTCAACGCAAGGGGGGGGCCCTTAGCGTCCATGTTCAGCTTTCCGGGATGTCCATGTGCTTCTATGGACGCTCATGCAAGCACGGCATTCGTTTGTGTCAACTGCCCTTAAAGGCAATGAAGACACGACACTACCCAGAATCCCCAGCTATCGTTTGGCCTACACCATGTGCTCTGTTTGACGTCATGTGATTTCTCCCTGCAGAAAAAGAAAACATGGCCGAACTTCGTTTTATTCTGGGTGTAAAATGCTTATTTTAAAGTTAGTTTGGCCATTAGAATGCGTTTTGATGTCATTTGATGCGAGAAATATGAGTTGTTATTTCAGATGATGTGTGCAGTGGATGTACATGATCTTTAGTTTGCTAGTTATTACGAAGGTTACTTCAGGAAATTGCGTCCAACGTTTTCATTGTTACCAAGGTGGTTGCTAGGGACGCTGCTATCGATATTATTTCTGTTATGTTGTGTAACTGTTTAATGGTGTTATCTTTATTGCTACCCCCTTCCCCGTCAATGTCTAGTGTTGGTCCACAGCGCAAACATATTAGTTTAACACAATCCGCATCTAAAGATACGTTATTTTCCCCTGTGCAATTCCAGTCTCACATCTCAGAGCACATCGTCATTAACAAATACCGGAAACAGACCAAAATAATAATAATACCTTATTCCGAGTGCTCTTGCTTTTCTCTTTGAAAGTCATCACATAACGGCATTGTAATACACGGTTCGGCTGCATTAAATATTACATATCTGCCGTAGTTCTGTATTTATAGCCCTGATGAGAAGACAAACATGAGGAACTGAAAACATGACGTGGATCATAAATATATCAGCCATTAAACAACATCTTACATTTCTCTTCACACAATACGTCTCCTTGCAGTATCAACACTAATTCGGCTCACTTTTATATTTGATCCAATTGGTAGACAGGCTGTATTTACACCATAAAGGTGCACAGATTATATAAAGAGACACCTGGTGGTTAAAGCATGTTATTGAATTTCATTATTTTTATTATTAGATATTAATAGAATCCCTATAAAGTATATTCATTACTCGTTATTCTCTACTAATAGTTAATTAAAGACTGTATATAATGACTATTTTGCACATCCCGTTCAAGATATCAAGATGTTCTAAGGTTTATTGACATATCATATAGGCCTACACAACTGTGGTGTAGTTCTGCACTGAATGAAAAACTTGGGTCGCAGGTTCCTCAACAGTGCATTACAAGACATCTATCAATATGTGTGCATACCTCCAGCAATGTTAACTATGTTGTATGTATACTATGATGTAACGCAAATGTTCCAACTTGGGATCAATAAAGTATATCTTATCTTAAGCTGATCGATGGCTACTGCCATATTTGCAAAATGTGCCTCTGAACCTTGACAAGTGCATGTTTCAGGCTTATCAATTAATGTAATGTAATCTTATCAATTAACAACAGGAGGGGTCACAAACATATGTCCAGCTGTTAAATAAAGCTCTTCTGACCGTAGCTGGCGTGTGGGTATATATATTAATACTGCCCATTATGGGCACAAGCAATTTTCACCCATTTATTAATTATATGTTTTAAATGTGAGTGTTTCCTGTCCCCTAAACCTCCAGGGATGTACACAGTTTAATACTGGCAACTTCTTATTATGGGAAATACGAACACGTCTTTTAAAACTACAACTCCCAGTAGAGACGTGCCATAGAGAACATGTTGCGAAACAGAATAGCCAACATGTGTAGTTCTGGGGACGGGGTGGGGGGGGACGCGGTGGACCCGTTCAAATCCAGTTTTGAACAGTCTGCCGTGGTTCCATCCCATTTCAAGTGCTGTTCGAGGCTCGGTAACCCTCGGAGCACACTCTCCAATCACAGAGCTTGAGGACTATCACGGGGTTTGTCAAACAGAGCACATGGTGTAGTCCAAACGATAGCTGGGGATTCTGGGTAGTGTAGTGTCTTCATTGCCTTTAAGGGCAGTTGACACAAACGAATGCCGTGCTTCCATGAGCGTCCATAGAAGCACATAGACATCCCGGAAAGCTGAAAATGGACGCTAAGGCCCCCCCCCTTGCGTTGAAAATGGACGCTAAGCCCCCCCCCCTTGCGTTGGAAAAAGCCGGCAGGGGACTTGACATAACGTCAACATAGGCCGACCTGGGAGTGAGGATGTGTTGGACTATACAGTCTATTAGGCCTATATTGGAGAAACCCGGTCCAGTGATGGTCAAATTGAGGCATTCAAAAGGTACAACCTGTTTTTTTTTGTGGAGAGAAACTCTATATACTGTGTCTGGATACAGGAACCTAACCTATAGTTCAGTCCAAACCCTTCTTTTGACGTTTTCTCCTTTCTATGTTAAGAGAAAGGAGAGAGGGGGGGTGTTCACTTTCAATTCCCTCTCTCCCCTTCACACCTTCACATGAACTTGAAGTTCTCTGTCAGCAGACACACATCTCAGGTGGCTATACAGTGGCTTGCAAAGTGCTCGACCCCATGAAACTTATCAGATTTGTCTGGATTGCAAATTATACTTATATAAAGGGTTAAGGTTACCTAACCAGATAATAATAATAATAATAATAATAATAATAATAATAATAATAATAATAATAATAATAAGGTATCTAACCAGAGTATTCTACTTGCAGGTGAACTTATTCTTTAAAATAAACAAATTCAATCATTACAAACGGAGCTGTGCTTTTTTGTCCTTTTTGAGAAGTATGAACCTTTATTTTCGCATTAGAAGATTTATTTGTCTTATATTTTGTCTGGAACTTTACCCTGCCATTGTTTTGAGTATGTAATTACCGCCCCCTGGTGGTGGCACAAGGGAACTGTAGTAGGTCAGTTGATGGGTGAGAGACAGACACCACCTCTATCCCCAATGTCTCATCATTGTTGTATTGGTGTTCGAAAAGCACAAAACAGAACACATGTGTTGGCTTAGGGCAGGGGTCTGCAACCTTGTTGACCAAAAGAGCCATTTTGCTCCTTTTTCCAAAACTTATTTTTGTCTGGAGCCGCAAAACATATTTCATAGTTTTTTATTGTTATATCAGACAAAAACTACAGTTTTTTTGCATTTATTAGGCTATTTATTACATGATATAAAACTATTAACCTCTAATAAGAAACAAAGAACTATTATAAGGAGAATTAAGAATACACAGGCCTACTTTAAAATAAATTCCACACAGCACTTGGGGAGTCCTCTGCACATTTGAAGGAAAAAAAAATATAATAAAAATGGGCCCACTTTGAAATAAATAAAAACATATAGCTGCACCCTAAAAAGAGTTAAAGGTAGGAATGGAGAAACCAGCTCGAGTGTGCTAGAATTTGAAAGTACACAACCTGAAAAAATATGCCTCTTCCTTCAGACTTTCTTACAGAGTCCCTCCTCCAACACACACGAACGCGCACATGACCAATGAGGGCACGAGATCAGTGTGTGCCCCGATGGAAGGCTGACAGGCAGGTAGGCCAGTTATTTTAGCCGGGCTGAGGCAGATGATTGGTCGTGCTTTTTACAGCACCACGGCTTCCAGAGATTAAATATTTGTATGTATTTATTGTCAAAGCATTTAATATATTCATTGCTATCGGGACGTTAAGAGCATTCCATGGAATATAACAAAAAGTGTTTTGGTTGAGGGCCTACTTTCTCAAGGCTTTAATCTCAGAGGTAATAACCTAGAGATTCTAATCAGTAAATGCAATTATGGAATAGTTTTGGCAAACATTAGCCTAACTTGGTCAAGAGCTTACAGCTTAAGGACAATTTAATTGGCTTATGTCTAATGTCTGATAATAATAATTTCACCTCCCTATTTCTATGAACTTGTGAATGACAATCGTTTTTACAGCGATATGATTGGAACAGTAGCTTCTATGGAAGCAAATAAGTGCCATCATGTTTTGAATTTTAAAAGGCATTGAACACATTATATCGTAATTTATTGCAATATTTTGTTTCGAAAGCCATGCATCTGAATTCATTGGTTGTGACATTACCACTTTAAATTACTAAATGTTTTTTTTCAATGTAAGAAAATGTGGATCCAAAAATGCAAGCTTTATAAATGAAAAAAAGCTATATTCAGGTTGCTCAAATTTGATCACTGACATTCGGATCCAAAATATTCGGTATAAAAAAATTCCAACAGTGAAATTCAGATCCAAAGATTCAAGTAAAAAAAATTCAGATAGCAATATGCGGGACACCGAGGATAGGATCAGCAATCGAGGAGGAATGCAATTGAACCAACTGCAGACAAAAACATGGTGGCGCAACCCGGGCATACCGGTTGGTAGAAATACGAAGCGCTATTGTTATATGATATATAGCCTACACTGTTCACAGTTTCCACCATGGCACAGTTACAAGTAACAATAAAGTGTTTATGTCATCGATTGGTTTATTTGTATTGAATAGTTTGCCTTACTTTAATTATTATCCATCTGGAGTCACATTTTAGCATGGTAGTCAGAAAAAAAGACTTGTGAACATCTCTGCCGCTGGTGAACAGCTGTTAGAACGGGGCGTTCAGGCGTTCAGAGCAGAGCTCCCTGTCGGAGCGCAGAGTGTGATGTGCACTGAAATGTATTTCTCTCGCAATATTATTTAATGAATCGTTGAGCGAGCTAGCTGGCATCCATTATCACTATCTGCTAACGTTAGCTTTAGCCTTCGTTTTCTAATAGTTTTTTCATAGGCTATAAACGGAGGTGGTATAAGTATAGATGTTGTACTTGAGTAAAAGTAGAAGCACTCAGATATTGTACTTGAGTAAAAGTAGAAGTACTCAGATCTTGTGCTTGAGTAAAAGTAGAAGTACTCAGATCGTGTGCTTGAGTAAAAGTAGAAGTACACATTATCTTGTACTTGAGTGAAAGTAGAATTACTCAGATCTTGTACTTGAGTAAAAGTAGAAGTTCTCAGATCTTGTACTTGAGTAAAAGTAGAAGTACTCAGATCTTGTGCTTGAGTAAAAGTAGAAGTACTCAGATCTTGTACTTGAGTAAAAGTAGAAGTACACAGATCTTGTACTTGAGTAAAAGTAGAAGTACTCAGATCTTGTGCTTGAGTAAAAGTAGAAGTACACAGATCTTGTACTTGAGTGAAAGTAGAAGTACTCGGATCACATTACATGATATCGTAATTTAAACAACACCGAATTCATTGCATTGTAATATTTTGTTTCGAAAGCCATGCATCTGAATTCATTGGTTGTGACATTACCACTTCGAAATTAGTAAATGTTTTTTTTCAATGTAAGAAAATGTGGATCCAAAAATGCAAGCTTTATAAATGAAAAAAAGCTATATTCAGGTTGCTCAAATTTGATCACTGACATTCGGATCCAAAATATTCGGTATAAAAAAATTCCAACAGTGAAATTCAGATCCAAAGATTCGAGTAAAAAAAATTCAGAGAGCAATATGCGGGACACCGAGGATAGGATAAGCAATCGAGGAGGAATAATTATTAGGGATGCACGATATTGGTTTTTTGAAACCGATACCGATACCGATAACTTCCTGCTTCTCAAGACCGATACCGATACCGATAACAAAAATTAAAATTACGCCACTAATTATTTTAATGCGATTAACGCATGTGAATTTTTTTTCCCTCGGCCGCCCCGTAGCTTCAGAGCGCATCGAGTTTAAAATACCGTCTACAAGCTGATGCTGACAGCCCCGCTCCTGCCGCCCGCTTGTGGCAGACCACACTTCCACGCTCACCGGCAGGCACCGACTGGCCATCTGGAGGACCGGGAGGGTGCGTGTGGTCCGAGCGAGCAAGAGAGAGACCTTACGTGCATTGTTGTTGTTAGCATCTGGTGCTAGCTAGCTGCGCTAACGGATATAAGGAGCTGTTTAAATGAAAACAGAGGAGCGCTCTATCCACACAACTGCGCCGAGCACGTGACTTGATGCAGGAAGCAGACAGCGGGACATTGTAGGAGAAGTCAGCACACTCAGCAACATGATTGCAGCGTCCAGGCAGCTCCGGTTCGAGCATATGCCTTGAGTTGCACATAGCTCCAACGCGCGCGCGCAGACACACACACACACACACACACTGTATTGTATTATTGTCTTCGTACGCTTTTAACACACCATCGTAGCGATGGCGATGTTTCAGGTGACTGATCAGGTTCGAAGTATTAGGGAGCGCTGGATTTGTGAAGAACTCCCCTCTTCCTAAACCACTAACACCACAGTACTGGCAAAACGGGAGGAGCCGAGTGAAAAACAAGCGCCCCTCATCCCAATCCACCCACACCGCAGGATACCCAAAAAATATATTGTATATTATCGGGGCTATTAATACTGTTATCGGTTTATCGGGATGACGTCATAATTCCTAATATCGGGCCGATAATTATCGGGCCGATAATTATCGTGCATCCCTAATAATTATACATTTCTGTCTTTGTCTGCCTTTAATACTAACTTGAATTTGTATTCAAATGAATGACTCAACTATTTTGTATATGTTATTGCAATGCATAGACAAGGCTTTTAGTGACAATCATGTATTGCGTTAAAATTATATATCCAAAACAAATTATAAAAAAAATTAAATTAGGTTGGAACCACTGAGCTAGACTATGGAGAGTCAGGACGCATAGTGAAGTCTCTCTTTGCATTATCTGCAACCCGAGGTGAGGCTCGCATCTCTCACCGTTGAGGAACAGAAAATACGCCATTTCAGCGATTTTTACTATAAAAATTATCGAAATGATTGGAATCTTACAGAAAATAAATGTATAGAGCAGACCAATGGAGAAATACTAATATTTATTTAATTGTATTGTTATTTTTATTTGTACTTTTCATGAAGATAGGCGAGGCCCCACCTGACTGCACGTCAGTGACCATGGGTATTGTTTGTGATGTCAGGCTGTGTGCAGTTTGCCCTGAGCAGTTTGTGTGAGCAGCCACCAGAGGGCAGCATGGTGCAGGTTTGAACCAGCAGCTGACAGGAGGCTGATGGGATGTTCATTTAATTTCAAACCTTTATTTATTCAGATTGGTCCCATTGAGATCATAGATCTCTTTTTCAAGGGAGACCTGCAGCATATAGGTTCCACATGAAACATAAAACAATAAAGGACATTATACATTATATTTACAGGATACATAGTTATAGACATTTACAAGTGCCCATTGTATCAGCAAGCATTTCATTTACCCTAGCTTTAAAAACATGCAGAGGAATGAGATTGCTCAGTTTCAATTCTTGCTGAAGATTGTTCCAGCAAGTGGAGCTGCGCACATAAAAGCTCTCTTACCTGAGACAGTCCTTGCTCTTGGCACATCTAACAAGACCACATCATGTGACCTCAGACAACAGCTGCTTGCAACTCTCTGTGAGATCAGAGAGCAAATATAATACGGGAGTTTACCAACAAAGCTTTATAGATAAATGTGTACCAATGACTGGGCCTCCGTACAGAGAGTGATGGTAAACCTGCCTTGGTATACAGTGTACAGTGATCAATCAATCAATCAATCAATGTTTATTTATAGCCCAATATCACAAATGTTACATTTGTCTCAGTGGTCTTCACAGTGTGTACAGAATATCAGTATGACAATACGACACCCTCTGTCCTCAGACCCTCTGTCCTTAGACCCTCTGTCCTCAGACCCTCTGTCCTCAGACCCTCTGTCCTCAGACCCTCACATCGTACAAGGAAAAACTTCCAAAGAAAACCCAGTTTAAAGGGAAAAATGGGAGAAACCTCAGGGAGAGCAGACAGAGGAGGGATCCCTCTCCCAGGACGGACAGACGTGCAATAGATGCCGTGTGTAAATTGAAAAGATAATACATTTGCAACATAGGTAGTCCAGATGTTTGGAAATGCATGTGTGTATAACAGGAAGATGAATCCACGAGGATATCCATCAGGACCGATGATCCAGGACCACAGCCACGACTCAAGATCCAGCGCTCGCGATCCGGGACACAGGACCGCAGGATCATCCATGACTGCGGAACCCGGCGTATAGAGACACCAAAAAGAAAGACATTTGGGGAAGCTGGGTTAATCGGAACATGAGAGGACACAGGTATAGACAGAGAGAAGGAAGAAGTAAGATGTCCCCCGACAAACTAAGCCTATATCAGCAGTGATGTGTAAGCGCTTTACAATTTGTGACAAATCTCAGAGCACTGTGATACGCAGCATCCAATTTGCTCAGGCAATTGGCAGGTGCATTCATATAGACCAGATCCCCAGAGTCCAGCACAGGTCAAAGGTCACAGAGCCTTTTCCTGGCCTCAAGCGAGAAGCAGGACTTGTTCCTGTAGAAGAACCCTAGCCTAACCCTCAATTTTTTAAGCAGGTTATTGACATGAAGTTTAAAAGAGAAACAATCATCAAGCCAGATACCCAGGTATTTGTAACAGGCAACAACTTCAAGTGTTTGTTCCTTGCGTAGTTACAATATCTAAAACAGGCTCTGGTGTCTTTTTAGCTTTTGAAAAGAGCATTACCTTGGTTTGATCCACATTTAGAAGAAGCTTTAGTTCAGAGAGCTGAGTCTGAGTAGTGTTAGAAACAGCCTGTGATGTAACACCAGCCTCCTGAATGGAGGGACCTGCACAGTACATCACAGTATCATCCGCATACAAATGTAAAGTAGCTTCATCCACATTTTCACCTACGCTGTTAATATATATGGAGAATAAAAGTGGTCCTAAAACAGAACCTTGTGGTACACCATTAGAAATGTTTAACCATTCAGAAGACAGTCCATCAAAATGAACACATTGGGACCTTTCAGAGAGGTAGTTCACAAACCACCCACTGCAAGGCTGGACATGCCAATACTGAGTAGCCTCTGCTTTAAGATGCGATGATCAACGGTGTCAAACGCTTTGGAAAGGTCAATAAACAGAGCTGCACAACTCTGCTTATTATCTAAAATAGTAGTAATGTCATTTACCACTTTCATTGTGGCAGTGATGGTGCTGTGTTTCTTTCTGAATCCTGACTGATGCTCAGACAGGATATCATTTATTCATAAAAACTCCTTTACTTGTTCACCCACTAAGCGTTCGAGCACCTTAGCCAGAACTGACAATAAATGTGTACCAGTGACTGGGCCTCCGTACAGAGAGTGATGGTAAACCTGCCTTGGTATACAGTGTACAGTGATCAATCAATCAATCAATGTTTATTTATATAGCCCAATTTCACAAATGTTACATTTGTATTTAAAATAGTTGCCTCCCCTCCTTTCAGTAAAGGCAAGACATAAGCAGACTTCCATACTTTTGGAATTGTGTTCGTGCTGAGGGAGAGGTTAGAAAGAGAAGTGAGAGGTGGAGCAATAAAATCTGCAGCTGTCTTTAAAAAGAAAGGTTCTACGTTGGCCGGGCCGGCCGGTTTCCTAGGATCTAACTTGGATAATGCTTCATGAACAATACCAACAGTTAAAGGAGTAAAACTGAAAGGGTTTTCCAGACCACTTTGTTCAGAGTCAAGGGTTGGAGCGTTCACAGGAGCCACACAGCCAAACAGAGAGCCACAAGACACAACATGCTCATTAAAGCAATTGAGCATAGTAGCCCTGTCTGACATAGAGCCAGATGCTGTGGTGAGGCACGGAGGTAGCTCATTTGGGATATCAACAGTGGAAATCGATTTTATGGCTTTCCAAAATGTCCTAGGATTATTGAGGTTTTCTGTGGTAACCGACAAATAGTACTTTGATTTAGCACTTTTTATTTGGGATGTGAAGCTGTTTCTTAGCTGCCTAAAACGTAGCCACTCTACCTCTGAGCCTGATCTCCGAGCCTTAGCCCAAGCATTATTTCTCTCATGAAGGAGACTGGACAGCTCAGCAGATAACCAGGGATTGTTTCGTCCCTTCATCAGTCGAACTCGCCCAGATACGGACAAAATCTAATTTAGGTAACAGACTACGCACATTTAAATGAATTAAACCTAGCCCAGATCTAGATATAAAATCAGCAGGAGTAGCTACTTGACTCATACTGCTCGGTGGACCTGGATTTGGCTGTACATTTCCTGATTGTAACAACAATAAAAATACCAAGCACCTTTTCCTCTTAATCAACACACATACATTGTCAGCTGTTCTAGAGTCACCAGCAAACTTCGCGAAAGTGAGATTAGAGTTTAAAAAACAAATCTGAAGGACCATCGTGGCAGGCATGTGAGAAAGACAAACATTTTCCGAAATGAATGTCCGCGACAGTGCAACCAGCAATTGTTTGTGCACCACCTCCGAAACTGTACAGGGGACGTCCACAGCGGGCGGCAGAACATACCCGAATCCAGTAGATTGTTCAGGACGACTAGCGATCCTCTCCTTGTCCAGCACAGCCAAGAAAAGGCACAGCAGAAACACGACGCCCGCCATTCTCCCAGTCCAGCACAACAGTATCCACGCTGTTCCCGGAGCAAGGTGGAGCAGGCCTCAGCTACAGCAGCACAGCAGAGTAGAGAAGGTAATCCCACCGCGTTACACCGGCTATTTAATCCACTTTACATCTCCGCCGGTAGCACAGGCGCGGAGTGGAGCGGCGATACGCGGTGTTAAACATATATTTTAAAGTTTTTCATCTCATTGAAGTTAATGTCTCATTTTGAAGAAGAAGACATACTTAATTAATCCCTCAGGAGGATATACATCCACGAACACAACCATAGCAGAGAGTCTGCCAGTCATCCGGCGCCAAGGGAGCAGTTTCGAGGTTAGGCGGCTTGCTCAAAGGCACCTCGGCAGTGGCCCAGGAGGTGAACTGCACCTCTCCAGCTTCCAGCTCACTCCAATTTTTTTTCCGTTCCAATTGGGACATGAATCCGTGACCCTTGGGTTCCAAGAGCAAGTCCCTACAGACTGAGCCACTGTGCCTCTTTGTAAACATTTAGTTTCAATTTGTCGTCATATTAAGTCTCTTTGCATTTGTTAGTGTCTCTTTGCAGTCTTTTTGTTCAAATTGTTGTTGTTTTGAGTCTCTTTGTAGTCATAAAGAATCATATTTAATAATGGATTACAGCAGAACACAAAGGCAACCACTGACTGTTGGTCATTATAATCTTCTCATTGAGTAGGATAGTGTTTTGCAGGCTCAAAACATCTTTAGGAATTAGTGCTCATTTAGAGTAAGTGTGATGGAGCCTCTATACAGTATACAGTCTATGGAGGGAGCTGAAACTGTCACAATTCACATGTTATGTCACGTTTGTAGTTTTGTCTGTGTTGGTGTTTTTCTTGTCTTTGGGTTTCCTGTTTTATTGTGTTAAGTGTTCATCCCCGTTTCCTGCCTGTCTGCTTTCTGTCTGTTTCCCTCCCTGACTACCCGATTGTGTTCACCTGTTGTCCTTGTGTTTGTCCTCCCCTGCCCGGCTGTTTCTCGTTGTCATGATTACCCCTTCTTGTATTTAGTCTTGTCTCTTTCGGTGTTCAGTGTGGGGTCATTGTTTGTTGGTGACGGAATTCACCGGAGAGTGTTCCATGTTTTTTGTATCCTTGAAATTAAGGGTTTCTCAAGAGTTATCTGCATTTGAGTCCTGCTTCCTTCACTCGACCGTGACAGAATGACCCCACCAAAAATGGACCCAGCAGCCACGGTTTCGGCCCCAGCAGCCACGGTTTCGACCCCAGCAACCACGGTTCCAGTCCCGGCCCCAGCAGCCATGGTTCCTGCCCCAGTGCAGGCTCCCGCAGCCATGTTTCCGGCTCCGGGAGCGCCCTATACGGCCGTGTTTCCGGCGTCGAAGCTGGAGCTTCTAGACAGGATTCTGGCTTCAGCAGCCTTGTTTCTGGCTGCAATTCCGGTCCCTGCAGCCAGGGTTTCAGCCCCAGTTCTGGTCCCAGCAGCCATGGTCCCGACCCCAGCTGCATTGGTTCCAGACCCGGATCTGGTCCCGGCTGCCACGGTCCCATCTCGGGTTCCCTCCTCTGGTTCCTCCTCGAGTCCCCTCTCTAGTTCCCCTCTCGAGTTCCCTTCTCTAGTTACTCATCTAGTCCCTCCTCTAGTCTCTCCTCTAGTCCCCTCTGTAGTCCCTTCTCGAGTTCCCTCTCTGTTTCCATCTCGAGTTCCCTCTCGAGTTCCCTCCTCTGGTCCCTCCTCTGGTCCCTCCTCTGGTCCCTCCTCGAATCCCCTCTCTAGTTCCCCTCTCAAGTCCCCTCTCGTGTTCCCTTCTCTAGTCCCCTCTGGAGTCCCCTCTCCAGTCTCCTCTCGAGTCCCCTCTCAAGTCTCTGCTCGAGTTCCCTCTCCAGTCCCAATTCAAGCCCCTACGCAAGTGTTGTTGGAGGTTCCGCTGGGGGTCCTGCCAACCCTGTGTCCTGTGTCGTTGGAGGTCCCGCCGTCTACTCCCCTGCCGGGGGTCCTGCCAACCCTTTCTCCTGTCCCGTTGGAGGTCCCGCAGAATACTCTTCTGCCGGGGGTCCTGCCAACCCTGTGTCCTGTGCCGTTGGAGGTCCCGCCGTCTACTCCCCTGCCGGGGGTCCTGCCAACCCTGTGTCCTGTGCCGTTGGAGTTCCCGCCATCTACTCCCCTGCCGGGGGTCCTTCCAACCCTGTGTCCTGTGCCGTTGGAGGTCCCGCCGTCTACTCCGCTGCCGGGGGTCCTGCCAACCCTGTGTCTGGTGCCGCTGGAGGTCCCGCCGTCTACTCCCCTGCCGGGGGTCCTGCCAACCCTTTCTCCTGTCCCGTTGGAGGTCCCGCAGAATACTCTTCTGCCGGGGGTCCTGCCAACCCTGTGTCCTGTGCCGTTGGAGGTCCCACCGTCTACTCCCCTGCCGGGGGTCCTGCCAACCCGGTGTCCTGTGCTGTTGGAGGTCCCGCCGTCTACTCCCCTGCCGGGGGTCCTGCCAGCTCTGTGTCCTGTGCCGTTGGAGGTCCCGCCGTCTACTCCCCTGCCGGGGGTCCTGCCAACCCGGTGTCCTGTGCCGTTGGAGGTCCCGCCGTCTACTCCCCTGCCGGGGGTCCTTCCAACCCTGTGTCCTGTGCCGTTGGAGGTCCCGCCGTCTACTCCCCTGCTGGGGGTCCTGCCAACCCTGTGTCCGTTGCCGTTGGAGGTCCCGCCGTCTACTCCCCTGCCGGGGGTCCTGCCAACCCTTTCTCCTTTCCCGTTGGAGGTTCCGCAGAATACTCTTCTGCCGGGGGTCCTGCCAATCCTATATCCCGTGCCGTTGGAGGTTCTACCGGGGGCCCTCCCAGCCCCATGTCCATCACCGGTCCCGCCGGGGTTCCTGCCAACTCCTGGTCCTTTTCCGTGGGGGATCCTGCCGAGGCCTGTCCGACCGGCTCCGGTTTCTGTCCGGCCGACACCGGGTCCTGCCCGATCTCTGGAGCTGGCCCATCAGTGCTTTCCTGCCCGGCCTCCTGATCCTGTCCGGTCGACACCGGCTCGAGCCCGGCCCCCTCTTCCTGCCGCTGCCTTCGTTCCTCCATGGTCCCCACCTTGGACTCTGTTTTGACCCCGGGCTGTCCGCCCGAGACCCCTTCCTGGTTCTCTGCCTTGTCCCCGGGCAGTCCGCCCGAATCCCCCTTTTTGGACTGTACCTTGCCCCCCGGGCCGTCCGACCCCTCCTGGTCTCCACTGTGTTCCTGGGCTGTCAGCCCAAGACCCGTCCTCCGGACCCCCTCCGCCCACCCTGCTTGGGGTTTTGGACTTTGGTGTTTTGTTTTTAGGGACGTCTGGAATCCGTCCCTTGAGGGGGGGGTTCTGTCACAATTCACATGTTATGTCACGTTTGTAGTTTTGTCTGTGTTGGTGTTTTTCTTGTCTTTGGGTTTCCTGTTTTATTGTGTTAAGTGTTCACCCCCGTTTCCTGCCTGTCTGCTTTCTGTCTGTTTCCCTCCCTGACTACCCGATTGTGTTCACCTGTTGTCCTTGTGTTTCTCCTCCCCTGCCCGGCTGTTTCTCGTTGTCATGATTACCCCTTCCTGTATTTAGTCTTGTCTCTTTCGGTGTTCAGTGTGGGGTCATTGTTTGTTGGTGATGGAGTTCACCGGTGAGTGTTCCGTGTTTTTGTATCCTTGAAATAAAGGGTTTCTCAAGAGTTATCTGCATTTGGGTCCTGCTTCCTTCACTCGACCGTGACAGAAACACTGGAGTGTTTCTTATCAAAATGATGTATCAGTTTCCCTTGCATACCCTAGGGACCAGAAGGTACACTGGTTGGACACTCACGAACGGCCGCGGTCTACTCAGTGTACGGGGTACATGTATCAGACTTCAATGCAGAGCTGGAAGTCGGTTATATAGACATACCCTATGGACCAGAAGGGTACACTGGTTGGACACTCACGAACGGCCGCGGTCTACTCAGTGTACGGGGTACATGTATCAGACTTCAATGCAGAGCTGGAAGTCGGTTATATAGACATACCCTATGGACCAGAGGGTACACTGGTTGGACACTCACGACCGGACGCGGTCTACCTAGTGTACGGGGTCCATGTAGCTGTATTTTGCGGTGCCTTACCGTCCGACCATCGACACTCATAGTCGGCCTTCTTCACAGCACCACCTGCCCTGCTGGAGGTTCACACTTCCAGATATCGTGGCCCTGGGGATATTAATGGAAAACTACCCATAGTGGGCTTTAAAAACAGAAGACTTCGTAATTTTAACAAACTTTATTTACACTATTTAGATAAATAACATTCACATTTGATACAACGTATGTACAAGGGGAGTGATAACAACAACACACTGCATATTTACAAGTTGATCACAGACAAGAGTGGGTGAAGTTGGGGCAGGGTATGGCACCCTCTCTTCACCCATGTCTGAGGGGCTGTTTTCGGCCAGTGACTGGTCCCTCTTCGCTCGCCCAGCATTGACATGTCTTGGTAGGGAGTCTTGGTAGGGAGCCGGGCTGTGCTCCTCTCCAGAGCTGTCACTGTCGATGTCACTACCCGCAAAAGTGTCTTCATTTCCCGCTGCTGCTGCTGCTGTCGATTCCGCGGCCGCTGCTTGCAGTGACTCTGTGAAGAGTAACCGAATGTCCGCAGCCTCCTTCAAAGAAGGATTATTCGCGTAAAATTTGTCCGCAGTTGCAGTGTTGTGACACATGAAATCACTCACTCTTTGGCGGTTGCCTCTGTCTTGAAACCTCTTCGCATTATCGGCGTGGACTGTCCGGAGGTCGGTGAAGTTAATGGGACCGTGGAGCCCCACATCAGCCCATGCCAACCTCAGGGAGGAGGCAAGCTTCCTGAACGGGTTCTTCCCCTCTGTGTATAAGAAGTAACGGCTCTGGGTGCAGGTCAGCGTACCCTTGATTTCCAGCCACCTCTTCATCCATCCAAATTCTTCCACGGTGAGGTACAGCTGCGCTTCCCCGAACGCGTTAGCCGTCTTGTGGTTGCTTACCTGTTATGACAGAGTTAGAGAGTGTCAATACAGTGTCAATCATGCATATTCTGCCAGAATAAATGCATTACTTAATTACACTCACATGAACCAGGTAGCCGAAGGCAGTGCCAGTTGTATCCGCCTTTCGGACCTCGGCGTTGGTCATGTTGGAGTAGACCCCCGGACGGTGGCCGTAAATGCAGCTCCAATGAAGAGTCATATACCCATAGAGCAGGGTCCGGGTCGCGGTAGTCGGATTGCTGGCCATCACATCCAGGAGCTGAGGGATGCGAGTGCTCGTCGAAGTCAAGCACGTCATTAGGTCGTTGTGGCTCGGCAGACCTTTCATCTTGTCACGCTTCACTTGCATCTGGTGGATAAGTACCTTTGTCTTCAGGGACTTCAGGATGGCAACTACTTCCCGTTTGATTAAAATCATGTCGGTTTGGCTGAGCCTGCTCCCCCTGCACGGTGTGTCGGCCATGTACTTGAGAAAGTGGGATATATTCTTGATGTAGAAGTCGGAGGTCGTGACTTGAAGGCTTGACTTCATCAGGCTCCGGGACCACCCACGTATCCTCTTGAGATCCCTCAAAAAGAGCCAGTCAGACAGGCGATTGAAACCGTGAGCCATGAAACTGAGGAATGACTTCACTCTGCTTAGTTTGGAGACTGTGTTTTCCTGGAGCCTCACTGGTGGGTCGATACCTGCATAGTGCTCCCGGTATCCTTGCAGATACTCCTCTGTGAAATACAAACAGTACTTTAATGACAACACGTGGTGTGTTACAGAGACTGCATTTGTCACATATTCAACACACTTACCCATGATCCGTGGGAATGTGATGTCTCTCATTATATTTCCCCGGCCCCTGCCCCGTGACCAGGGGGAATTTATGGGAGGGGAGGTTGACGAGGCCTCGGTATGCATGGGTGCAGGCTCTGAGGAGCTGGATGAATGTGTGTGAGAGCCAGCGGGGGACTTGCTGCAGGAGGGACCTTTCGACTCGGACAGCCTCGTTGGTGTCGACTCTGCTCGGGGCCGTTTGTTTAGAATGATCCGCTCTCGTTCCTCGCCATCGAACGCGGGCATGTCCCCGGCCCGCTGGTCCTCATCAGCTTGGGCTGTTGGCATGTCCCCGGCCCGCTGATCCATCCTCTGTCGCTTGTGTTTTATCCTTTTTTGCAATTTGAAGCGAAGCGATTTCACTTCCAACGCATATCTGTCCCGCTGAGCCCTCACTGCATTTGCCTCCATCCTCCATTCTTTGCAGTCGGGGTTGCCACACTCGTTCACCGGGGACAAGGGTGGAGGTTGTGACAGTATGTCGTCGTCGTCCTCCATGTCAACAGCCCAAGCAGTAATCATTGCTATGGTGGGGTGTGTCATTCGGAGTGCATAAAGCTCCTTCTTGGCCACTGTCATTTTCAGTTTATTTTTAACCACATGTAGTTCCTCCCCGGCCAGCTCAACATGGTCTCTGGCCAAGTGGCGATCCAGCCTTGTGCCGCGGTACTCGCATCCCAGAATGCTACAGGGATGGAGCCTAATGTTGGTCCGTCCGTTGGCCAACAACAGCAGAATTTTTCTTTCATCCAAGTTACGCACACCATGGTGCCTCTGCAGGTGCTTGCTCAGGGCACGGTAGGAGCTATTGCAGATCGGACAACGGACCGCCATCCGACGTGTATTATTGAGCATTTCGGTACCGGGAAATGTCACCAGAATTGTGGGTAGAAAAGAAGGAAGCGTGAAAAGACTCACGAAAGATGCACTCAGCTTATATTCAAATCACAGTTTGTGTTCATTTGCATCATTGTGCGGTGTCCCATTTAGGCACTCGTTAGGCGGGCAGAGATCCCTGTAATCTCCCCTCACCTTCATCCAGAGTCTGGTTCTCACAAAGGATACCCGACAGTTTCAGGTACGACAACGTTGGGATAACAGTATTTTGCCCGGAGGCATTGCACACCTCTCCCCTGCCCCCGGAAGAGGCAGGGGAGTTCGGGACCCAGAGGGCGCACGGTGGACGGCCAGGGACAGGCCAGGGACAGGCCGCCACACCGCACTGGAGTCAGGATCCAGGTGGAGCGCAGGAAGCGGGGTAACAGTATTTTGCCCAGAGGCATTGCACACCTCTCCCCTGCCCCCAGAGGAGGCAGGGGAGTTCGGGACCCAGAGGGCGCACGGTGGACGGCCAGCGATAGGCCAGGGACAGGCCAGGGACAGGCCGCCACACCGCACTGGAGTCAGGATCCAGGTGGAGCGCAGGAAGCGGGGTAACAGTATTTTGCCCAGAGGCATTGCACACCTCTCCCCTGCCCCCAGAGGAGGCAGGGGAGTTCGGGACCCAGAGGGCGCACGGTGGACGGCCAGGCCAGGGACAGGCCGCCACACCGCACTGGAGTCAGGATCCAGGTGGAGCGCAGGAAGCGGGGTAACAGTATTTTGCCCGGAGGCATTGCACAGTTCCGTACCCAGAGGACGCACGGTGGACGGCCAAATAGTGTTCCGTAAGGCTGGTTGAGTGCCTTGACAACTTCACTTGCATTCATCCATAGTCGGAAGAAGTACAAGTTAACTTTTTGGAAGAACCATAAAAAGGGTGAAAATGGATAAATTGTATCCGAAAATAGTGTTCCAAAAGGCGGGTAGAGTCCCCTGACAACTCCCCCGACCTTTCTCCAGAGTCGGAAAAAGTTCAAGTTAACTTTTTAGAAGAACCATAAAAAGGGGTGAAAACGGATAAAATGTATCCAAAAATAGTGGCTCTTGAGGCGGATAGAGTCCCCTGACAACTCTCCCGACCTTTCTCCAGACTCAGAAAAAGTTAAAGTTAACTTTTTAGAAGAACCATAAAAAGGGGTGAAAATGGATAAAATGTATCCGAAAATAGTGGCTCTTGAGGCGGATAGAGTCCCCGTGACAACTCTCCCCGACCTTTCTCCATAGTCAGAAAAAGTTTAAGTTAACTTTTTAGAAGAACCATAAAAATGGGGTGAAAACGGATTAAATGTATCCGAAAATAGTGCCCCTTGAGGCGGATAGAGTTCCCCTGACAACTCCCTTACATTCATCCAGAGACCAGTTCAAAAACCTTAAGTTTTTTGAGAACCAGGATTTGGGGTCCTCCAGGCAACAATTTGATCCGATCCAAAGTGCTTGTGAGGCGGACACATTCCTCCATGATTTCCCCATCATGAGATTATAGCTCGTTTTTTTCTAAGTGCTCTCAAAAACCGGGTTTCCGATTTCGTGCAGATGGTAGCTTGGAAAAGATGAATGAAAATTTTTGGACGGAGGAGGGGAGGCCTCGTTTCCCCTCTCCGTTGTAAATTGCAACGGGGGAGGGGAAAAGTCTTCGGCGCTTCGTTTCGAAGCGCCGAAGACTTTTCCCTCTCCCGTTGGGCACTTAGCCGTTTTTTCGGAATTTTCAAAAACTTCATTTTTGATTATTTTAACATATAATTGACCGTTTTCTTCACTTTTTTTTGCTTTCCACGGGTGGGGACGCATGGCAGGCCGCCTATGAGGTTCCAAATTCGGCCTGGAACCTCCGGGAATTATGGGATAAGCTCCATATACTGACGACTCCCATCAAAAGTGATTGAACTGTACAGGAATTCGTGTCGAAAGCCACGGTTAATTTCCTTTAAAATCAGGGGTGCACATGGCTGCGGTACCCATGATTAGTGTGTGAAAGCTGGGGTAAGATTAATGGGTAATTTAAGGGAGATATGGCTCTTTTCATCCGACCCGAGCATGGCGGATTTTGTTACCCAGGAATTAGTGTCGAAAGCCCCGGTTAATTTTCTTTAAAATCAGGGTGCACATGGATATGATACCCATTAATACGTGTGTGAAAGCTGGGGAAGATTAATGGCAATTTAAGCGAGATATGGCCCTTTTTATCCGACCCAAACAAGCCAGAAAATAGTGTCGAAAGCCACGGTTAATTTCCTTTAAAATCAGGGTGCACATGGCTGTGGTACCCATGAATACGTGTGTGAAAGATGGGTAAGATTAATGGGCAATTTAAGGGAGATATGGGCCATTTTCATCCGACCCGAGCAGGGGGACTTTGTTACCCAGGAATTAGTGTCGAAAGCCCCGGTTAATTTTCTTTAAAATCAGGGTGCACACGGATGTGGTACCCATGATATAGTGTGTGAAGATTGGGGAAGATTAATGGTAATTTAAGGGAAATATGGGCATTTTCATCCGACCCGAGCAGGGGGACTTTTTTACCCAGGAATAAGTATCGAAAGCCCCGGTTAATTTTCTTCAAAATCAGGGTGCACATGGCTGCGGTACCCATGATATAGTGTGTGAAATCTGGGGAAGATTAATGGTAATTTAAGGGAGATATGGCCCTTTTCATCCGACCCAAACAACCCAGAAAATAGTGTCGAAAGCCACGGTTAATTTCCTTTAAAATCAGGGTGCACATGGCTGTGGGTACCCATGAATACGTGTGTGAAAGCTGGGGAAAATTAATGGCAATTTAAGGGAGATATGGGTATTTTCATCCGACCCGCGCAGGGGATTTTTTTACCCAGAACTCGGACTAAGGAGCTCCAGGATCTCTCCCTGACATGCTGACCTCCAGAACCTCGCGCACCTTGGGTCCCCGGGCCCCCGAACTTAAGCACTCCCCCTCGGACTAAACCAAGATGATCACACCCTCAAGAATCTCGTGCCCCTGGGTAGCTTAAATGGGGTATATTTTGCGGTGCTTTACCGTCCGCCCATCGACACTCATAGTCGGCCTTCTTCACAGCAGCACCACCCACCCTCCAGTGGAGGATTTTTATTGTGCCCCTGGGTAGCTTAAATGGGGTATATTTTGCGGTGCTTTACCGTCCGACCATCGACACTCATAGTTGGCCTTCTTCACTGCAGCACCACCCACCCTCCAGTGGAGGATTTTTATTGTGCCCCTGGGTAGCTTAAATGAGCTGTATTTTGCGGTGCTTTACCGTTCGACCATCGACACTCATAGTCGGCCTTCTTCACTGCAGCACCACCCACCCTCCAGTGGAGGATTTTTATTGTGCCCCTGGGTAGCTTAAATGAGCTGTATTTTGCGGTGCTTTACCGTCCGACCATCGACACTCATAGTCGGCCTTCTTCACTGCAGCACCACCCACCCTCCAGTGGAGGATTTTTATTGTGCCCCTGGGTAGCTTAAATGAGCTGTATTTTGCGGTGCTTTACCGTCCGACCATCGGCACCCATAGTCGGCCTTCTTCACAGCAGCACCACTCACCCTCCAGTGGAGGATGTTATCGGGCCCCTGGCAACATCGGTCTAGCCGCTGGCAGGAACTTGACATCGTGAGTTGACATCGCATTTCCATTGAGCGGAAACCCGTACATTTGAAAGGCAAGTATCACGGTACCTCCGTCAATAAGGCTGACAGTTGCCTTACTTTTATTAGGTTATTATGTATGGCACCTCTATTAGGTTGTACCTTAAATTGTCCTTGGGCAGACACACACACCGCTAATATTGGGTATTTTATTGGGTTCGGGATTCCTATGGATGACTGCCTAGGGGAGAGCGCAGAGAAGCGTGTAAGACTGCGACTCCGCCTCCTGGTCTCAACTCCAGTTTGTCATGGATTAAGTCCACAAAGCCCTGAAATGTTTGCCCGGCTCACTTTAATGCTGCACTTCCATTACAGTTTAGGAACTGGGGCAGTAACTATAGTAACGCAGTTTAGGCGGAGCCGTGACGTCATCTTCAATGAGAGCCCCAGAAAAACAACATCAGCTGTTAGCTGTTAGCACTCAAACTCACACCTCCTCATATCTGTTCAGAAACGAGACAAAAGTTAAACAAGTACAAACCACAGACTGCCTGTGTCATGGCGAATACAGTCGCTGGTTTATTTATGTCTGTATAGGCTGTTGTTGTGAGTGTGGACGGTCGGAGCATATACTGCGTTAGCTTAGCCGATCTGCAGACAATAAATCAAATAACGTTTTATTTATATAGCACATTTGTAAACGATTTTTGGCCAAAGTACTTTACATATAATAAAAATACCCTACAGTAAAGACAGCAAATACAACAGCACAGTTTGTGCGGAATATCAGTATGACAATACGACACCCTCTGTCGTTAGACCCTCTGTCCTTAGACCCTCTGTCCTTAGACCCTCACATCGTACAAGGAAAAACTTCCAGAGAAAACCCAGTTTAAAGGGAACATGGGAGAAACCTCAGGGAGAGCAGCAGAGGAGGGATCCCTCTCCCAGGACGGACTGACGTGCAATAGATGCCGTGTGTAAATTGAAGAGATAATACATTTTACAGCATATAGACCGAATGTTTGGAAATGCATGTATCTGTAATAACAAGATGCATCACGCATTTTAAAAGATTCGCCTGCCGTCTGTCTGCAGACTTGTCAAAGCATTAATTCGAGATGTTTACTGACCGGTATCAGTGTGTTGTTACTTCGGCATCATTTTGAAACGTGTATTACAATTAAATCACGGTCAAATATGTTCATCTTGTTGTAGTTGTAGCCCCCCTTGGCAATGATTCTCTCTGACCAATCAGCAGTCGTCACCAGTTTAGCATATTCCGCCCGGTTGTTGGCCTCGATAGAACCACAATTTTGTCGGGCCAGAAAAAAGGTGAAAAAGTATCCCCGGGCGAAGAACAGAAAATATATTGTTCAGAGCATTTCTTTTGCTTCTCCTGGACCCCACGTCTTCCTGGTCGTCATCAAAGTGGGCAGATTCACAGATGAAGAAAAGCAGACGGTGCAGAAGATTCAGGAAATCTTTGGAGAGGAAGCAGACAGATACAGCATGGTTCTCTTTACCCACGGTGATCTGCTCAATGGGAAACCTATCGAAGAGTCATTGAAGGAAAGTGAAGAGCTGACGGACCTTGTGGACAGATGTAACGGGCAGTACCACGTCTTCAATAATGAGGTGGAGGATCGTTCTCAGGTCAGAGAGCTGCTCGACAAGATCAGAAATATCACAGAGGGCAACGGAGGAAGCCATTACACCACTGACATGTTCCAGGAGGCAGAGAGGGAGCTAGAAGAGGAGAAACAGAGAATCCTTAAAGAGAGAGAGGAGAAAATATGGAAAGAGGAGAGGAAATGGAGAAGAGAATATCGGAAACATTTGAGAAACTAATGAAGGAAGCAGAGGCAGACAGGGAGAAGATGAATAACTTAAATGAAACCTGCAAAAGGGAAATTGAGGAGGAAAGCAGGATAATTAGAAGGGAATAGGAGGAGAGAGCCAGACATGAAGCTGAGATCAGCTCTTCCATATTTGAAATTATAATGGAATGTGTGAGAAAGGTTAAGCAAAAAATGTTCGGTTAAGAAACCAAAACCTGCAGGACTGGATAATTAACGCGTGTTTGATTAATTGAGAGCCAGACATGAAGCTGAGAACAGCCCTAACTTAAAAATGATAATAGGCTTTGTTGTAAAGATGATTCTAAACGTTTACCGTACACTAAAACCTGCAGCAGGACTCACTAATTAAAGGTGTTACATGAATGAAAATAAGATGGGACAATCAAGGGTGTGAATCATTTCAGGCAATCATTGAATAATAAGTTGAATCAAATCCTATCACATGTTTGTAAAAACTGTGGGAAAGAAAAGGAAGCTGAAAAATGACGCTCAACTGTATGCTGTAACTGGATCAGTGACACCATTAAAACACAGCAGCAGACTGAAGGGGCAGCACAACTGTTAGCTATCAATCCATGTCTCATCTGTAACTGTGTTAATAACCGTGAAGCGTCTGTCTTTTGTTTTCTTCAAATAAATTCCATTCGTGCATTCTAGTTCATTTCTGAGTTTCTTTATGGTCACTTTTGAATTGTGTGAATATTGATTGTATAGGCCTTTTTTTACATTTAAAACATTCTTATATAGTCTGTAAAACACCGATATGTAGAAAAAGAAAGAATACATATTTAACAAAGCCTACACTTGATCTGTTCAAGGCAGGGGATTTTCATAGCTTTTAGTTGATGAAGCGTCGCACTGTAGCTTAAAGAGCCTGTGACACCATCCCAACAACTGTTGTGCAATGAAATATTGGTCTACTAGTAATCTCGAACCGTCAGTTTTAAAAAATAAAAAGCGATACCGTTCCGTTAAATATCAATAATTTCGAACATCGCGGGGAAATTCCTTCGTCTCATTTTGAAGTTTTGGGGGAAGCCGGAAGTGACGTCAATGCGGGAACGCTTCGAGAGCCAAACACAGACAAAGTGTGTTGTGTCATGCGTAGAAATGGTGAATTACTGAGATTAGGCACGTTAATAACGTTTTAATGAAGTTGACTACAGTATATTCATATTTGTCAGTGCTTTCATGTCAATTCAGTGACATAAACATACATGATCGTGGTGAAGATGATGATTACATTAGGATTAAAAATCGGGAGTGAGAGCTGCTGAATTTCCTCCCGTCGGATGTGATATAAAAACAAATCGATTATTTTTGTGGTTGTAAACTCAAGTGGATGAAACTACATTTATTAGTGCTTTCATGTCAATTCGGCGAACATATGATACATTACATGATCGTTTGTTTGAGCCGGTCTGCATTTCCTGATGAGAAAACAAACCGATGCTTTTTGTAGTTGTAATACACCAACAACATGGATTAAACGTGTGTTTTTTTTTACCACAATGTTGGGGAAATTAATGGATAAAATGCACGGATTATTATTATTATTCCCACTCCGATCGGGACACTAGGTCCACCGTTTCCCCGCAGCGAGGCTCCCCCCGTTGACAGTGTACGTGGGCTGTGTGCGGTGGCGGACTGGCCATCGGGACGAATCCCGATGGGCCGGTACCGAAGTGGGCCGGTCGGATAAGTCACCAGCACATCCCCCATAGGCGGCGCGTGAGGCTCAGGTTTGAGAAGGCTAAATAACTTCTTTTACCTGACGCTGCCCGCCTCCGGCGTCTATAGAAAAGAGATGAGCTCAGTGTGCGGAGTTTAAATCTCTCAAGTCATATTACAGGATAAAGGGAATACAGTTTAAACTGCCGTATGCAGAGAAGACGCCGACGTGTCGCACTTATCATTCATATCACATCATCACTCAGATCATAGATCATATAATATCATAATATATCGTATATTTCCTGATCTGAGTCAGCTGAGCCTCATCTGGCCGTGCAACACTCACAGCGTCACAGACTGGATGCAGAAGTATTATTTAACACATTATGTTGACGAAACACTCGAGACAAATGTAATTAAAATCAGATCCACGCGTGTCTTAGACGTGAACGCGCTCTCAGCTGGAGAGAGAAACCCTGGCTTGATTTACCGAGTTGATAACCAGCGTCGTCGGACCGCTCAGCGAGATCTCGTTTGTTAGTTTGTTGTTGTTCGTTTGTTTGTTACTCAAACATATCCAGGGTCTGTTGAACTGGCTTCGTAGTAGGCTACAGGGCACAGGTGGCTAGCAGCGCTAATGTCAAAGACACAGACATTATACATTATATTTGTATTTTACCAGGATGCAGTGACACACATATTTACATATTTACATTTACTATATACAGCACCTGCCGCCCCTGACATCCCCACTCCCCCCGTTGACAATTTACTAGCGGTACCGAAGTGGGCTGGTCGAGAGTCCCGGGATGATTTGTAGTCCCATTCCACCACTGGCTCCATGACCGTATGATCGCCCATATTGACGCACCTCATTCCAAAACTTCTAACAACAGATACAACATAAACCGATCCTTCAGCCTCATATGAGCTCTCAGACACGTTCAACATTAACCTGTCATCGCTGTCTGAGCTTGCCGCTGTGTGCGCCGTCGTGCGTTCACATCTGACTGTATATATATAAAGGTTTACATGCAGATGCTGGGATCCTGGACGGTGCAGCTGGAGCGCTGTGCCCGCAATGACGTCACCCATCATTTGGCGGGACTTGAAGAATCCCCGAGAAGATCCAGAAAATTGTCAACATTGAAGGCAGATTAATGGTTATCAAAGTACAAATATCCGAAATCAGTTCAGTAACGGTTTTCAAGGGGACAATATGTACTCAAATTAATGGGTTTGGATGATGGGGGAAAACCGTGTCACAGGCTCTTTAACGTAAGACATCAATGCACTGCGATGTCAGCAGTGGTGAAGGTGAGGTTTGTTGCATGAAGTCTGTATTTATATGCTAAAAATGTTGGGTCAATAAATCCTATTTCTAGTGTTGAGTGCAATTCAACTAATTGCATATTATTTATATAAAGATATGTAGCTTTTCAAAGCTCATAATGACAGAGAGTAACAGCTATTGACGGGGAAAGAGAAGAAGTTAAACATTTCTCAAATCTCCAGCAGTCTCGTGAGCTTGGATGATAAACTCCTCAACGATCTGTTTAACAAGATCAGAAATAAAACAGAGAACAATGAAGACGCTGAAATGTTCCAGAGGCGGATGGTGAAAAAAGAAATGGAGGATGAGCTCACATTTAATATCTGAATGTGACAAAGAAATGCTCCAACCTCTGAAAAAGAGTTCAGGCGTATTCCATGCATTTAACTAAAAGTAAAACAATGTATTTACGAAATGTGCTTTTATTTAGTTCAAATATTTTAGCTCAGTCTGTGGCTCTATTTTTTTCAAATCAGTGTGTGTCTGTGTACCTGTATTAGTGATGTTGTGGGGCCCATGAGTACAGAGTCACACGCGGGGACTTGCCTTTTCTTTAGGGACAAAATTAAAATCCCTGCAATGTAAATGATTAGGTTACAGTGTAAAGGCTTGATTTAACCCCTGCATTCTGTTCACATGTTGCCCCCTGTGGTGCTGCTCGGGTCAAATTAATCCGACACATGATAGCTGACAACAACAACAAATACAGAAATAAAAAAATAACATACACAATCCCTAACATAGTTTAGCAGTATCCTCATTTTAAACAATACATCTAATACTTATGATTATTGTTTGCAAAAACAGTCTCCTAGGTGAGGGCTGCTTTGCTACTCGGAGTATCATCAATCTCATTTTTTTTTGTAGCACATTTAAAAACAACCTCAGTTGACCAAAGTGCTGAACAGAAAATAACTACAATATAGAATAACTCAATGGGAGTAAAATATTAAAACAATAATTAAAAGCATGATAAAAAGCACAATAACTAGAAACTAGTGTTGTAACGGTATACGTACCCGTACCGAAATGATTCGGTACGGGCCCTTCGGTTCGGTACATGTGTACACTTTTTGGAAGTAATCTCAGGTGCTGCATAATTTCCTCACATTGCGTTCAACGCGTCATAGAGCGAGCAGGTCATTTCATTGGACGAGAGGCATGCTATGAGAGCTGGTCACAGGGATGCGTTCAAATGTAGTCAGTCATTTGAGGAACTGTCGAAATGGCAAACGCAGATAAAGTTGAGCTGAAAATCCTCCAGCATCATTGAAGTCTCCGGTTTGGGAACATTTTGGTTTCGCAGTTACGAACAAGGATGACGGACAAAGACAGGTGGACCGAACCAAAGCTGTTTGCCGGCATTGTTCAACTAAACTTGGTTACGCGGCTGGCAATACATCAAACGTGCACACTCATTTGAAAAGGCATCACCCGAACGTG